>WTXL01000200.1:0-37943 GCA_022376525.1 Russula vinacea | reverse complement strand
TCACGCTTTGTGTCATTTGACTGACCAGAACCTACCCAGAACCCCCTACCCAATATTGAAAAAACACCCTCAATGTTATTCTAGAATTGCTGTAGTAGGAACTCTCATGTATTTAAAGATGACCTTGGTGTCTCTGAGATGCCAAGTCAAGTAAGTCCCTTCTGTCACAAACTACTGTCATGTCCTATCCTTCCTGAGTCTAAGTGTCACACACTATGCCAGTGACATTTAAGCTATAGTTATGTATGTTCTACATGTAATATACCATCTTGAAAGCTAAGGTTAAATTTTTTAAACCACCATAGATAGAAGGGCTTAGGTCCTTTAAAATGACCACAGATAGAAACCCTTTCTATCCATGGTCATTCCATTATGGTGAGTTCAAGATACACTTACTAAATTTATTACAAAGTCCCTCCCTTGGACCTCATGGACCGCTTTAGACACCCCAATTCATTTTCTCCTTAGACGCCCAATAGACACCAAGACAGATGCCCCTTAGGCCCTTATTTCCCAAGAACTAATCATATGTATTATTGTGTATTCCTCATGTGACACATCACATGCAGTCATCACGTGGCTCACAACTTAGTTGTCTCACAAAGTGTCTGAGTCCCAGCCTCAGCCACCCCCTGTCTCTATTTGGTAGACTTATTCCCATGCATATTCTCATGCTGCACAGTACAGGAGTCACTCCCTCAACCTGTTGCACAGTTTTGCTTGTGACACTCTCAGGCTGACTCCCTTTGACTCTAATGACTCACTGTTAGTATAGTTGACTCCTGACCACAGTAGATATGCACAGCACCTTGCAGTAATACACAGTATTCCTGACTCAATGCATAGTTGCCCTTCATATATATAAGACCACCTTTTGTACCCTGTAGACCTCAGACTTAATCTTCTGAGTTCGTCACTCAATATATCTTCCTTGAGCTTCAAACTCATGTTGAACCCTTGGACTTTAAATCCTCTTTTCTCAAACAACCTAGTTCCACTGAACTAGCTTTGCACAATGTACGGTGCAACCTGAAAGCATTTCGAGTAGACTCTTTATCTCTTATAGATACAGAAGCCCTTTAAGTCTTCTTTTAGGGTTATCTCAATTCATAAAATGTATTGTCCATACATAACAAATTTGAGACTCACAGATTGCCTTATAACTTATGATATAATTAGGCTAGTGCCACATATAATATACCATCTGAAAGCTATTAACAAAATCATTCCAATAACTGCGGATAAAAAGCTGTTGTATCTATATTTAATGTGCTATGTTGAAGACAAAATGTACCCACATAAACTTGTATCCATCAAAAAATAGGTTATAACTCAGACATAGTCCTGCATGTTCTATATAAATGCATTATTTGAAAGCTATCTCAATATTGCTTCAATGACCATGGATGGAAGCCTTTCTATCCTCAGTTTTTAATGTTATTATAAATACAAAATGCACTGACATATATTAACACTCTTCAAAGAATGCCTTGTAACTCAAGATATAGTAAGGATTACACTACGTGATCTATACAATTGGAAAGCTGTAATCAATGCCTTTAAACGTCCATGGATAGAAAGGCTTTCTATCCGCGGTTGAGTTGTTATAATAAATACAAATACACCACATATGTTGACACTCTTCAAAGAATGCCATATAACTTGGGATCTAAGCATGCTAGTTCCATACACATTATACTGTTTAAAAGCTATTATCATTACTTTCAAATGAGCGTGGATAGAAAGCATTTCTATCTGCGGTTATTTTGGTATTACAGATACAAGATGGCCCTATGGAAATCAATACATTTTAAAGAATGACTTATAACTCTGGATATATTTGTGCTAATAGCTCGTGCAGCATCCCATTTTGAAGCTTTTCTTAGTGCCTTTAAAATGAGCGCGGATAGAAATGGTTTCTATCCGCGTTTTTAAGTTATTATGAATATAAGATGCACCTACTAGATCTGATACCCTTCAAAGAATGCCTCATAACTCAAGATGTAAGCATGCTAGTGCCACATGTAATATGCCATTTGAAAGCTATTATCAATACCTTTCAAACGAGCGCGGATAGAAAGTGTTTCTATCCGCGCTCAATCCGTGACATTGAAATGTTTCCGCGGATAGAAAGTGGTTCTATCCGCGGTCAAAATTGATTAATTTCGTCCCGTAACCCACTTGTAACCCATGACCGAATTAAATTAGACCCTTATAATTCTGTATATGTAACTTACATGGGCCATCCGCTAGTCCTGTAAGTTTGTATATGTAGCTTCTATGGCCATCCACTAGTACTGTAATTTTATATATGTCACATATATAGGCCCATCCACTAGTATCGTAATTATATATATGTAACTTACATGGGCCATCCGCTAGTACTGTAATTATGTATATGTAACTTACATGGGCCATCCGCTAGTACTGTAATTTTATATATGTCACATAGATGGGCCCATCCGCTAGTACTGTAATTATATATATGTAATTACATGGGCCATCCACTAGTATCGTAATTATATATATGTAACTTACATGGGCCATCCGCTAGTACTGTAATTATGTATATGTAACTTACATGGGCCATCCACTAGTATCATAATTATGTATATGTAACTTACATGGGCCCATTCGCTAGTACTGTAATTCTATATATGTCACATATATGGGCCCATCCACCAGTACTGTAATTATGTTATGTAACTTACATGGGCCCATCCACTAGTACTGTAAGTTTGTATATGTGGCTTCTATGGGCCCATCCGCTAGTAATGTATTTCTGTATATATGGCTTCTATAGGCCCATACACTAGTTATGGTAATTTAGTATATGTAGCTTACATGAGCCCATCCGCTAGTACTGTAATTCTATATATGTACAGCATTAGATGGGCCCATCCAATCAAATTGTAATTACATATATGGGGCTTTACATGGGCCCATACGTTACTACTTGACAATATATATACCAAGCATGGGCCTATACGGTAAGATTGTAATATTACATATAAGCTATTAGTTGGGCCCAACCGCTATATACGGGAGCTTATAAGTATGGGCCCATGCACTGGAGCAGGATATTTGTACTTTTCTGCTGGGATGGGCCCATCCGCAATTTGCAGCATTTGTCACTTTTAGCTCCGCGCTAGGAGCAGAAAAAAATGACTGACTTATGTGGGCTCCGTACTGGTGGTGTTGTTGTCAGACTCGTCACTGTCTAAGATAACATGTTGTGTGACTTGTGTGACATGTGTGCGGCCATGTTTCCAAGTAACATTGTGGGCTGCACCAATCTTCCGCTTTGAGCTTGAAGATACACCAAGGGTGGGTGCCTCAGTGTTGTCAGGGTCAATGACCCTCTGGATGGGTGGGTGGCACGACCAGATCAACAGGACCCAGAGTCTCCAGAGATGAAGAAGCAATCCAAAGTTGTCGGCCTGGGTGATGATGATGGTGTGGGATGACTGGATGTAGGACCTTTGGAGATTGGCTTCTCCAAGTCCACATCTTTATACCACTTGATTTTTGATGGCAAGAGGAGATTACCGTTGATGTTCTAAGTCGTGGCTGTCTGCGTTAGCAAACGACTCGGAACCTTACCCTGGTTCGGGAGGTTGTATTAGTGACCGGTCTACGAAACCCTGCTGTTCCACACGCTAGTGGACGGAGTTCCGACTGCACGGAGTTGGAGGGAACTGCCTGAACGAACTCCGGTCGCACGGGACCGAAGGAATACTATACTGATGAACTCCGAACACACGGGCTCGAGGTTATACGTTAACCGAACCGGCTCCGACCACACGGGATCAGAGTTAATACGATACGATACCTGCTCCGACCGCACGGGATCGGAGTGACGCGGAACGACTTGCACGGAAGTCGCTGGTGGTGTGGGTCGTCGAACCGGGTATGGTGCGCCCGGACGGAGGTGAGAATGTAAGAGATGAGAGGGGAAGTCGCTGTTGTGATCGCTACTGGTCTGCTGTGACAGGGAATAATAGGATACTCGTGGGGAGTGCGACTGACTAGCTCTGGGGCGATCGACTAGCTTAGTTGTCCGTTCTACCTAAGGTATCCGACTCTTTATACCAGTCGGGGTGGTCTGTGCGTCCTCCGTTCTAAAACTCTCCCTGCAGCGCGCCATTACTCTCGCCTACGCTGTTGCTCTGCCTACGCCCGCTCCAACGCTCGTCAACCTCCTCCGATCCGTATTAGACTTGATTGGGTGTGTCTTCCTGCTCGCTCCGGGCGCTGTCCGCCTTGGCCCGACTCTTCCTAGCAGCGTTGCCAGGAGTGCGACCTCCGGTGGACTCGGAACTGCTGCTCTGTGAGTTCGGACTTCCGGTCCTTGCAGCCACTCAACCTGTTGTCGACATCACGCGAACTCGACTCCGGAACATAGTCGCTCTGGGTCACTGAGCTCCGACCTCAGATCCTCGGATCGTCGGCCTCGGACTTGTAGGCCTTCGACCAGGCCTTCGAGCTCGTCCGGGTGCCGCCGAGAATAGGAATCGCTACGGGGAAACTCGCTCCTGTTGTTTCCGGATCGGCCCTTGCTCCTGGATGACTTACAATCGACGTCGGAGTTCCGCCCGGTACTCGTGACCGCTGACTTCACTTCCTGCGCCGTCGATTGGTCCGTCCGCTCCGCTGGGAGCCTGGCCCGTCCTGGACTTCTAAGTAGCTGTTCCTGTCGATCCTAAGGTGGCCCTGACTTCGATCCTCGTCCTACACGCTCCGGGTGTCCCGGCACCTCCTCCGCTTCGAGGCACGCGGACTGCTTCTAGGGTGGGGCTTCGTTTGGTGCATTCCTGGTGTTTCTGCTCGGATCTGGTTTGGGAGTGGAATTCCTCCGACTCTCTCTGTCGTTGGCGTCCGCTCCACTCTGTCTCCTCCGCTCCGGTTCTCCGGTTCTCCGCTCCGGTCGGAATACGTGTACAGCCAGTGCTGCAGCGTATCACCGTCTTCATCTTGAGCGCAACCAAGGTCAGCCATGGTGTTGAAAGAGGTGCAGGCACTGGGTGAGACAAGGGCAAGGAGTCTTAAAGGTTCAGAGGAGATAATTGGACATTATATTTCTGCAGCAAAAAATGAAGGTTTTTATAGAACGAACAAGATATGTATGCCACTATGTGTTAATACCCTAGAAGACAGAGTTAAGGGTTCACAGAGAGGAAAAGGGGCGGTAGGTATGAGATGGGCTGACGGTGAACCAAACAACTCCATAACAAGAGGGTGTGAATATGCGATGTGATTGAAAGAAAAAAGTAACAAAGGACTTGTAAGGAAAGGCGTGCTTAAACACTGTTTGGGGGTGTACACAGTGTGGACGGGGTTGGTGGAAACCCAATGCCGTTTGAAGCAGAGCATGTGTCAGCAAAGTGAGTTGCTGAGGGGAGAAAAGCCCTGCAAGAAACAATCTAAATTGAGGGGTGTCGGTGTTTGTGAGCGGACATTCAGGAATTGGGAATCTGATAATGCACCACCGATGTGGCAGCATGCGTGGAAATGCGCTCAGCAGCGACTTAGAGCCAGGAGCCCAATGCAGTGGAGTGGTGGCATGGCGACACATGACTCTCAGCCACAGCCACACCACACCACCCTCCTCCCAACTTCAAGTGACCATGTGCCCTCGCCACCTCATCAGATCGCCCTCAAACTTGGCCAGAATATTGAGCATGGGCTGTATGATGGATCCCCAGTGAATCAGGGTGCAGCAACACCTGATCCCCCTCAATCACACCAAAACCATCCTAGTCGTCTCAAGCATCTCAAAATATGCACAGGCATCTCAGACTCGCACAAACGCTGCCCCAATGGGGCTTAGTATTACCAGATTTCCCCTGCCACATAGGACAATGCCCAATGTGCGCATCGAGTTGCAAGGCCCAGGAGTGGGTACTTACAGATTGGGCGATAGCACCCGATCAGCTGGTCGGAGTGCCCCCAAAATTGGTAGACAGGTAGATTAGGGTAGGAAGTTCACACCTACCAAGTAGATTGTATATAGGACAAGTCTGTCAGTAGTTACAGCCAGAATCTTAGTGGAGGGCAGTGTCCCCCAAAGTTCTCCCAGTATCTGCTCATTTCCCACTCAATTCCTTTTATTTCTTTTCCTAATCCTTCCTCTACATCCCCTCTCCCATCCCAGGTCATACAGCTGGCCTCAGAGGAGCTCTAGCATGAGCTCCGACCCTTAGTTTCCATGTTGTCAGTCCAGTGTGGCTGGAACTTCCTGTTTTGGAATCCGTTCTCATGCCCGGAGGTACTCTTACCTCACGATCCCAAGCAGCCTCAGGTTGCTCAATTGCACGCACTGTGGGGACTTGGTGCATTACCAAGTCAGGGCTTGAGACTTACACAACTCGGGGTCGTGAAAAGAAAGATGAATGGGTCACCATAGGTGGTGGTGGTGGTGGTGGCTTCATGGAAAGGTACATGAGAGCACGAGGGAAGACATCAACGACATGAAAAGAGTTTCAAGAAAAAAGGGTGATGACAAGACATGCGTGGATTCCACAGAAATCCAAACAAGGAACAAGGCAGTCCGGACCTGTCCAGATAGGTTTGACACAAAAAGACCTTCACTTGAACCTAAGACTGGACCGGTGGTCCAGTCCAGACAATATGGTGAACCATGGACTGGACCATGGACCAGTCCAGAAAGGTTCAGGTTTGGACCGCAGTTCAGGACCAAACCATGGCATCACTAGTATATGTAGCTTACATGGGCCCCTCTGCTAGTACTGTAGGCTTGTATATGTAGCTACTATGGGCCCATCTGCTAGTTATAGTAATTTAGTATATGTAGCTTACATGGGCCCATCCACTAGTACTGTAAGTTTGTATATGTAGCTTCTATGGGCCCATCCACTGGTACTGTAATTCTGTATATGTAGCTACTATGGGCCCATCCGCTAGTTATGGTAATTTAGTATATGTAGCTTACATGGGCCCATTCACTAGTACTGTGATTCTATATATGTCACATATACGGGCCCATTTACCAGTACTGTAATTATGTATATGTAACTTACATGGGCCCATCCACTAGTACTGTAAGTTTGTATATGTAGCTTCTAAGGGCCCATCCACTGGTACTGTAATTCTGTATATGTAGCTTCTATGGGCCCATCCGCTAGTTAGGGTATTTAGTATATGTAGCTTACATGGGCCCATTCGCTAGTACTGTGATTCTATATATGTCACATATATGGGCCCATCCGCAGTACTGTAATTATGTATATGTAACTTACATGGGCCCATACACTAGTTATGAATATTTAGTATATGTAACTTACATGGGCCCATCCACTAGTTATGAATATTTAGTATATGTAACTTATATGGGCCCATCCACTAGTACTGTAATTCTGTATATATGGCTTCTATGGGCCCATACACTAGTTATGGTAATTTAGTATATGTAGCTTAGATGGGCCCATACGCTAGTACTGTAACTCTATATATGTACAGCATTAGATGGGCCCATCCAATCAAATTGTAATTACATATATGGGGCTTTACATGATGGGCCCATACGCTACTACTTGACAATATATATACCAGGCATGGGCCCATACGGTAAGGTTGTAATCTACATTGTATAATGTTACAGTCGAGCTCGGGTCAGTCGAGAATGGGAATGTGCCTGCCATCCACCCACGTGTGATTGCGCGATCGTCTTTCTTCGGTCTTCCGACGCGCCATTCTCAATCTTTCAAGCTGACTCTCGTGCCACATCTCTTTTCACCTCGCACGTCCTTCACCTTTCTTTTTTCCGCTTACCGTCTATTTCAAACTGTACAGTTTCCACCCGTCTCCGCCGTGATCGCGTGATCGTCTTTCTTCGGTCTTCCGACGCGCCATTCTCAATCTTTCAAGCTGACTCTCGTGCCACATCTCTTTTCACCTTGCACGTCCTTCACCTTTCTTTTTTCCGCTTACCATCCATTTCAAACTGTACAGTTTCCACCCGTCTCCGCCGCTGTAATACCCGTCTTCCACCGTTTCAAACTCACCTGTTCGAAATGGTTTGTCCTTCACCTTTCTTTTTCCTGCTTTCCCTCAATTTCAAACCGCACAGTTTGCACCCATCTCCTCCCTCTCCGCCGTCCCATTGTAATAGCTGTTTGCCACCATTTTCAACTCGCCAGTTTGTAATGGTGGATAACGATCCGCTTTCTCTCTTCCGCTCTTCCTGCCTCCTAAAACCACATGCATCGTGCGTCCCATCCACCCCATCTTTTCCATTCTCTCTCTGATGTCTTTATTCGTCATCATCAGCTTGTTCCCCCTCTCTGCCGGTGAACGCACCGAGAACGCTCAAACAATCACCTACACTTCATCCGTCGTTTGCTTGGATGGCACCCCCATCCCCGCTTCTGTTCATGTTCCCAGTTGTCCGAGCGACCCACTCTTGCAGAACGGTACAGTCGCTCTCTTGATTGGTACAATTTTCATCCCTCCTCGCCGTGACACTAATCCTATCATGATCGACGTCATCCACTTTGCTCCTTTTCCTGGAGACCCTTCCAATGCAAGCCAGTATGCAGCTTCCATTCCCAACTTCCCCTCCCCAGTCGTCATCGGTCAGGGCACCCTGTCCACCGTGTCAGCTGCCGACTCCGGCAGCACAGTCGCGTTCGCCTTGGCTGTGTCAGAGTACGTTCGTGGAAGAGTTCGAACTTCGACCGTTGAGTCCGTCTCTTTCTTTCTTTCCCAACGTCTCCCGTCGACAGTCCGTCATTCCGTTCAGCTGCCGCATGGCCCGTGCCCTCTACCTCCCGTTCTCTCTTGCACACCCCTCCTCCCTGACCCATCTGACTGCCATTGCATCCTGCGTCCCCGCATCCGCACCCAAAACACTTTCTCTGCAGTTGAACGCCGTCCTCCATCCTTTGTGCTCTTCTCATTCTCTCTCACAACCATCAACTGTCCATCGTCCCCCGCACACGCGCCCCACCGTCACCCTGTCAAACAACCGTCTTCGCACCCTGCCCTCACTCTCCTCCGGCTGGCCAAAGCGTCCAACACGTCTTCTTGCTGCCTTCAACGCCGTCGAACACATCACGTGCATCTTTCGCTGTCGTGGCTGTCTCCCTTACTCATTCCCATCCAGAGGTGTTACAGACCTGACGTTCACGTCCAAAAACGACCCATAGCCGTCTCATAATCCGTACGTTTTACGTTTTAGCCAATTATTGGTGCGAGATTTTATGATTGGTTCTTTTCATCCACGTCCAAAACCGACCCATAGCCGTCTCGTAATCCGTAAATCACTCTGTACCACTTACACACCATGTAATATGGTCGCACACGTTCGACTTGTGTTAATACATTTTTTCGTTCCCCCCCTCCTGTACCGCCTTGTGTTCGTGTGCACAAGTGACACAACAAACACGTGACATTCCAAACAAGGACATGTTCCGCGGCTATCCTGCATCCGCCTCCACTGCACACTTGCGGCCATGCAGCCCTTCCTACATTCGGCATGCACCGTTCAACTGTCTATAAGTGTTCGTATCCTCCCTCCCTCCTTTCCATCCCCCTTTTCCTTTCTCTTCATTCTCCCAGGTATTATTGATGACTGGCTCTTCTCACATCTGCGGCCTCATGGCCTGCCGGTACTCGCATGTCCTCGACCAAAGCAAGCCTCGCTCTCTTACGTTCGACGCCCATGTCATCATTGGTTTCGGCGACAACAATGACACTCGCACATGCTGCGCTCTCCTTCATCACTTCCGTGCCGCGTGGGAGCCGGAGCCTGTGGAAAACGCAATATATGAAGTTGCTGGCAAGATAGTGTCCATTCCACCGGACTACAACGTCGGGATCAACTACAAAGTCAACGCATACGACTTTCTCATCAATGCAGAAAAAGTCCAACCTTCGTCGTCCTCACCCCCTTCCACGCTAGCTTTCTTACCGTCTTCCTCCCAGATGGCTCTCCTCGCCCAGGATGTCCCCTATCCTGCCGAGTTCCCCACCGTGGAAATCACAGGCTTCGTACGATGCTTCATCCTCCTTCAACTTTCGCCCACTGACATCCCTTCAGGCCAGTGCCAGGCGATCCGAATGTGAGTGCGTGTTCGACGTCAACAATTACATCACAGGGGAGCAACGTGTCGCCGGACACATCTGCCACCTGCCCGCCTCCAATCCTTGATTCACCACCAGCAAAATACCGCTTCCAGGGCCTTCCAAGCCATCGTCTGTTGTCGGTCACATCGTTCACTCAATTCCTGCTTCCGAGGAGGAACCCATTAAATGCCTTTTCATCGAAGCATACGACGTCGCCTTTCTCACCGCGGACAACCCTTCCATCCTGCCCTCCAAGAAAACCTCGAACGGTAAGATTGCCACCAAGGATGTCTCTCTTTCCCACCTTGCCATCTCCATCAGCCCCCGTCCGATACTCGTGGGCACCGCCCATTGCACTTACGGTCGACAAGGGCAAACGAAAGGCAACCGATGTCAACGACGACTGCGCATCAAAGCCTGGCCCCTCTACAAGGCGCAAGCGTGATTAGTAGCTCCTTTTCCAACTGTCCTGTTTGCTTCCTTCCACGTGTAACTAAATTTGTAAAACCGGCAGCAGACTCTGTCCGACCCGGACGTTGCTTCTGAATGTCAATCTCCGCTTAGCATCCGAACGACGTACAACATTCAATCGACAGAGTAGAATCTCCTCCTTCTGTTTGCGATGTCAACGGTGTCGCAACCTCTAAGCACAAACGTATCACTCATTCAACTTTATTCCGCAACAACTTCATCCACTCTCTCTCAACCGCTCTTCCTTCCCTCCACTTCTCACACGCACGCCAACTGCTCCATCCATTCCCATCTCCGTCTTCCCAACGCATCTGTCCCACAGTGGCCCCACCCGACGTCATCTTGCCATTGGTCATTCTCAACCACCGTGCACCCACCTTGTCTCCGCCTACCCACGTTTCTTTCTTCGGACGATCCGTCCTTGTTGAATTTCATTTTCTTTAACCGTCCGATCTACAGACATCGTGACTTTGAATCACGTTCCGCCATCCAACGCTTCGCACTGTTGTCTGCCTGCGTATGCCGATCAAGTTCTCGACAGTGTAGTGTTGCACACACTCCTGCTCTCCCCTGCTCTCCATCCACTCCATGCCGTTGACTCTGCATCAAGAACGTGCACGCGGTCAGTACCGCTGGAAACATGATTTGAAACAACAGGCAGTTCAACAAGCTCGCAAGGCAAAGCGGCGGAGACCTCAACCACGCCTCGTTCCTCGTGTGTCCGCTCAGATCACCCCCCCTCCCCAATTGTTCACACAACCAGTGCGTACCCTGTCGAACTGTGCTCTGCGATATCATTAAACCGTCCCAAAGGCCAACCCTGTCAGACCGCTCGCATGGTGGGAGAATTTCCACCGTGACATGTGTCGCACATGGTGGACAGCACCTGTCTGGAACAGAACATGCTCCTCGTGCCATGCTGACTTGCTACAGGGAGAGACTGCGTCCTTTTGCTGCAACAAAGGAAAGTGGATTGCACCCGAACTGCCTCCTCTTCCTGCGTCGCTCATGTCCGCTCTCGAATGGGGAGCCGCTTCCCGCCATGTTTCCGCACGCTCCTGGGCACTAAACAACCTGTTCGCGTTCACGGCCATAGGTGCCACCCAGCATTTCCAACACTTCGACGCAGGGCCCTCCTCCGTCGCTATCACTGGCCGCACTTACCACCGAATCTTCGACATCTCCGACAGTACCCATTCTTTACATTGGTTCCTGTACGACGGCTCAGAACAGCAGGCACAGGGCAAAACCTTCAATGTCCCCTACCAATGGACGTCTGCTCTTGACTCTGCCTTGCAAGAGATTAACCCTTATGTTCATCAACTCTGCCGGTTTTCCACTGGCACATTACCTACAGAAGCTTCTTCTGCTCTTGAGCTCTCTGACGTTTCCGCCAACGGTGACTTCGCTGCTGTTCTTCATGCCGCAAACAGCACAGCTGTTGACCCTCGGGCGATTGTTATATGGCACAATCATAACTCTGAACCGTCTTTCATTCCCATCTTTAGCCGACACTACGAACCACTTCAATATCCCCTTCTCTTCCCACACAGTTCCCCAGGCTGGGGCCTAAAAGAAGGCAACAACAGTCACTTGACAAACTGTGTGCCTCTCACCCAACGCAAATGGTATCGTTCTCGGCTGCTCTCCAACACCCACTTCCTCACTTTCAGCCAACTGTCATGCGAATATCTGTGTGACATGTACTCCAGAATTGAAGAAGAACGGCTTAAGTTTATCCGTCGAAGCAAAGAAACCTACAATGCCGACGTTCTTGACAAAGAAACGGTCGACGACAGCAAAAATCTCGAACTTCCTTGCTCCTTCATGGGGTCACGGAAATGGGTGTCTGAACAAACGGCAGACTCTCTTGCCCTGGCTCGAACATACGGTCCCCCTTCATTCTTCATCACGATGACTTGCAACCCCAATTGGCCGGAGATCAAATCTCAGCTCCGACCTGGTCAACATGCTTACGACGCTCTGGTGATCGTAGCTCGCACTTTCAAACTGCGCTTGCAACGGCTTTTGCACCTGTTGAAGACGAAAATGGGGACTGTGACATACATGACGACATCGAACGAGTTCCAAAAACGAGGCTTTCCGCATTCACACATTGTCATGCAGGTCCATCCATGTTCGTGTGTAATGAAAGATCGTCCCCTAACTTGTCACAAAGGTTTGTCCGGAACTGCCCGTTCAAGACATCAACCAAATCATCAAAGCGGAAATCCCATACGATAAACCTGCTCTTGCCCGCAAAATTCGAAAGTTCATGACGCACGGTCGAGACCACTTAACGAGAGAAACCAGTCGGTGTCGGAAAGGAACGAAATGCATTTACGGATTCCCACATCCCATCACATCTTCGAGCTCTATTGACGACGATGGCCGCGTACACTACATCCGGAAAACCGAAGAAGATCACTGGATAGCACCTCACATCCCCGAGCTTATCGACGAATTGGACTGTCACATCTTCGTCGACGTCGTATTTACCGTCGCTGTCTTCATGTATCTGTACAAATACTTATACAAAGGCCCAGACCGTACGCAGTTTCAACTCAATCACACCGAACATGATCATGTCGATGAACTCAAAGATTACGTTGAAGGCCGATACCTTTCAGCACATGAAGCTGCTTGGAGAATCCTCGGCTTTCACATCACCTCCAAAACACCTTCCGTCGCGTGCCTCCCCCTTCACCTTCCAGATACAAACATTCCTCGCTTCACCGGAGGACAGACTACGAACCAATCATCGACTTCTTTTCTCATTCGCTACTTCAACCGCCCACTGCATCCTTCGTTCGATGAGCAGTCGTATTGCCAATACTTCAAGACGCACGTCCTATACAAGTGGGATCCTGCAGGCACGATTGGCCCCAACGAACATCTCGAGCAGCTGATTGCAGGATGTGTCCATCAAAAGGTCTGCCCCAGGCGCGTCGGCTGCAAAGTGACTCGTATATGTGTTGTGTCACCAACATCTGGAGAGTTATTCTACCTCCGATGTCTTCTAATTCGACAACCAGCTCGATCTTACGTCGAACTTCGCACAATTGACGGAATAACGTTCGACTCTTTTCACGAAGCCGCGGTATGCCTCGGTCTCTTCGCAAACGAAAACGAAGGACAGTACGCGCTTGCAGACGCAGTTGCTTCTTTTTGCACTCCGGCACAAATTCGCTTTCTATTCAGTCGCATCGTGCTGGAAGGTTTCCCCGCCATCCCCCTGTGGAATGAATTTCGGCTGCCACTGGCACAAGACTTCATGATGCAAACACATTCAGAAGAACAGGCAATGGATCTCTGCCTTCTCGCTCTCGCCGCTGCTTTTCAAGACGGCGGAAGAGCTTTGGGCCACTTCGGCCTGCCTCAACCGCGTCTCCGCTGCCCTGAGGTGGTTTCGGAAATCGAAGCTTTTGCTGGCAGGCATGCCGAGCTTCTTCGCGATGCACAGACCCGCTACACACACATGAACACTGACCAAAGACATGTATTCGACTGGATGACGAACGCGGCGCGAAGTTACTCTCAATCAGGACAGCCTCATCGGCAACCGCTGTTTCTCGAAGGACAACCTGGACGAGGAAAGACTTTCGTCGTTGATGCAATATGCTCTGCACTCCGCGCTGACAATCTGATTGTCCTCGTCGTCGGTTCGAGCGTGCTCGCTGCAACTCTTTACGAAGGCGGAAGGACTGCACACAACGTCTTTCAAATTCCCGTCAACGACGTACATCTCTGTCTGCACTTGACACGCTCTACACATTCACGAGTGCGTCACAGAACAACGTCGCTGTCCAATCCTCCATCCAACCTTTCTCATACTGAGCGCAGCTCATCAAAGCAACCACGCTCATCGCTTGGGATGAGCTGCCTGCAGCAAACATCGCTTGGTTGGACTGTGTGAACACAGTATGCCAGCTCATCATGTGAAACGACATGCCATTCGGTGGAATTCCCTTTATTGGCATTGGAGACTTTCGACAGGTCGCTCCCATTGTCAAAGGCAGCGGCTGCACTCCAGCGAGGCTCGTGTCCGTGAAGTCGTCTACTCTTTGGCCTTCCTTCTCCGTCCTCTCTCTTGAAGCACCCATACGGACTGCCCGAGACCCAGAGTATACCGCCTTCGTCGACCACATCGGGGAAGACTACATGTCTTCAACTGTTTCCCTCCACCTTCTTCATCGCCTTCCTTCTTTACGCGAGTGCATCCAATTCCTGTACCCTTTAGACATTCTTGTGGATCCACTCGCTTGCCTGAAAGAGCGTTCCTTACTCCGAAGAACATCGCCGTTGACGACTTCAACGTCAACATCCTTGACCGCCTTTCCGGGGAAGAATGTACGCACGTCTATCTCTCTCACAAACACAAAACCGACACGTTTCCAGGCCTTTTCTACAGCGCAGATTCCATCAAAGAAGACTCTGAAGCCCCCGACGAAGACATCTCCCCTGACTTCCTCGCTCTGCAGACTCACAATGGCGTCCCCCCCACATCCTTCGGCTGAAGAAAGGATGCATATGCTCCATCATGCATAAAATGTCCGTTCGCAAAGGACTTGTGAAAAACGCTCGGGTCATTGTCAAGGACCTTCACAGACACTTTATCGAAATCCAGGTGATCAATAACCGAACAAACACACTTGGGCAGATCCATTGCATCCCCCGCATCCGCTTCGAGTTTTCTCCTCTGTATTCCAGTTGGACGATCCAACGCCTTCAGTACCCCTTCAATTGGCATATGCTTGCACGTTCAACAGCTGCGTTGGCCTCACCCTGGACAAAACCGTGATTGATCAGAGAACTCCAGTATTTGCACACGGCCAACTGTACACCGCACTGTCGCGTGTGCGTTCCAGTCAAGACACTGCCGTACTTTTTAATGAGAGAGAAGGACCAGACATGGTGAACGTCGTATACCGTGACCTTCTGCTGTAGTAAATATGAGTACAGAAATATTGCCTGTCTTTCACTGTAAATCAGAGTGGGGACAAACGACATCAACCTAGAACGGCGGCAACGCCGCCAACGCTAGTATTATATATAAGCTATTAGTTGGGCCCAACCGCTATATACGGGAGCTTATAAGTATGGGCCCATGCACTGGAGCGGGATATTTGTACTTTTCCACTGGGATGGGCCCATCCGCAATTTGCGGGCATTTGTCACTTTTAGCTCCACACTAGGAGCAGAAAAAAATGACTGACCTATGTGCTAGTGAGGACGCCTCGTGATGTGGTTGCTGGCGCCGTGTCTTGAAGTAGGAGTAGCTCTACTTCCTCTTCGCTGTCTGACTCTACTGTAGTCGAACTGGGGCTAGCGGAAGATGTGGTAAGCTTGCTGAGTTCATCAGGAAAAGTCGATACAGCTTGTTTCAGCTTATTAGTGCTTAAATCCACTTTATTGCCAAAAAAGTTAAAAAAGCAGTGCTTTTAACTGCTTTATTTAAGCAACAGTGCTTAAAATCAGTAGATCTAAAAAATTAAAGTAGTTTAAGCAATGATCAAAGCAAACTAAGTATCACAGATTTGATCAAAGCATCTTAAGTATCACAAATTTAAAATTTAAAATCCCTTTATTATTGGATCTAGATTACAAAACAGTCCTACAACAACAACTACTACTACTACTACAATAGCCCTCCCCCATCACTACATAACACTCAGGGATGCATACATGACACATCCAGCAGACGCATATATGTGCGAGGGATGCGGCGTGCGCGAGCGTGGGGACACCACTGAGTGCATGGGGGCCCCACGAGTGAGCAGGCGTTGGGACCGTACGAGCGAGTGCGGTGAGGGCCGTGCATGCACATCCGGCGGGCGTGCATGGGCCTGGTGGATGCGTGCGTGTGTGCGTGGGGATCCAGCGGGCACGCACACGGGCAGGCATGGGGATCCGGTGGGCACGACACGGGGTGCATGGGGATCCAGTGGGCACGGGCGTGCGGGGATCCAGCAGGCACGGGCGTGCGGGGATCTAGCGGGCACGGACGTGTGTGCATGGGATCCACCACGGCGCCAGCGGGCGTGCGATGATCTAGCGGGCATGGACATGGGCGTGCGATGATCGGCAAGCATGAACGACGGTGTCGTCATCCTGCGTGCCAGTAAGCGTTCAGTGTAAAAAAAGGTAGAAACGGGATTTACTTACTTTATAAGCCCTCGGCAGGGCGAGGGCATGGAATACAATAAACGTGGACGTGGACGTGGACGTGGACGTGGACGTGGGCGTGATGTGGGCATGGCGTGGGCATGGTCATGGTCGTGGTTGTGGGCGTGGGCGTGGGGGCGTGGCGGGTGTGACGTGGACGTAGGCATGTGCCTGGTCGTGGTCGTAGTCATGGTCATGGTGTGGGCGTGGTCATGGGCATGGGCATGAGCGCGTGGGGGAAGGAAAGTGGGGGGAGTAGTGAGGCCTAGTGAGGGTTCAACGTTCAACGTTCAAACGGTTGAATTTTGGCACGTGATTTTGAAAGCCCGTGTGTTGTGTGAACGCATGAACGCGTGACCTTACGACTTAGTGAAATTTTGCATGGACGGGCTGGTGCGGCCCGAGTTTCCCACGCTGACAAATGTTGATGCCAGTCAAACAAAATATGCTCATATCTCTGGAATTAAAATAAATAAAAATATCAAAATATTAAAGCCAATAGATATGATCAAACGACATGGAGTCCTCTGCTAACATTAAGCGACCCGATCATTTATTCCTGAGTTATTTAACGATTTAAGTCCATTCAGCTGAGCCAACTTCAAAGCTGATTAAATAGCTTGGGAACCACTGATTAGATCGCTTAATATTGGCAGTAGACCCCCTATCTTCTAACCATATCTATCTGCTCAAATAATGTCATATTTTTACCTATTTTATTTCCAGAGATATGAGCACATTTTGCTTTTCTGGAAGCAACCCTAACCTTTCTAATGTTCGCCTGTGTTTTGCCAATAAGCACAAATAAGTAAGCAAGCAGTTCCAAGAATAAAATAAAATGAGTAAGTAGAAACAAAAGTGCAGAACCCATTAAACAAGATAGCAAAGCAAATAAAGCATAGAATAAAATAAATAAGCAGGCTAAGTACTATCTGTACAAAATAGTTATTCTATACTTTTTTTTACTTATTTACTTTATCTTACTTACTATCACTTATTTCAACTTATTTGCTTGATATTACTTAAAGTGGGATATGAAGAAAGCAGAAATAAGCAATATTTCCAATATTTTTTCAATTTAAGTTAAATCAAGCATAAAAAGCACAAAAAGTAACAATAAAGCAACTTCGAGTTTTCCTGATGCTTCACTGAGCTCACTGTAAAGGTTGTGCGGAATTAGCCCGTCGAACTGGGGGAAACTACCTGGAGGTTGTAGGTCGGGTTCGTACCCCGCCCTGATTAACTCTGCATAGAGTGAACGCTTACTTCTTTCCGCTCGGCACGGAAAGCCTAAAAGTTAGACCGGAAAACAAATGAAATGGATGACCTCCCCACGTTGGCCACCAGAATGATGTCCTGAGTCGTGGCTGTCTGTGTTAGCAAACAACTCGGAACCTTACCCTGGGTTCAGGAGGTAGTATTAGTGACCGATCTACGAAATCCTGATGTTTCACACGCTAGTGGATGGAGTTCCGACTGCACAGAGTTGGAGGGAACTGCCTGAATGAACTCCGGTCGCACAGGACCAAAGGAATACTATACTGATGAATTCCGAACGCACGGGCTCAAAGTTATACGTTAACGGAACCTGCTCCGACCACACGGGATCAGAGTTAATATGATACGATACCTGCTCCGACCACACGGGATTGGAGTGACGTGGAGCGACTTGCACGGAAGTCGCTGGTGGTGGTGGTGGTCGGACTGGGTATAGTGCGATCGGACGGAGATGAGAATGTAAGAGATGAGAGGAAAAGTCGCTGTTGTGGTCACTACTGGTCTGCTGTGACAGGGAATAATAGGATACTCGTGTGGAGTGTGACTGACTAGCTCTGGGGCGATTGACTAGCTTAGTTGTTCGTTCTACCTAAGATATCCGACCCTTTATACCGCTCGGAGGTGGTCTGTGCGTCCTCCGCTCTAAAAACTCTCACTGCAGCGCGATAGTACTCTCGACTACGCCGTTGCTCTGCCTACGCCTGCTCCGGTGCTCGTCGACCT
Source organism: Russula vinacea (assembly GCA_022376525.1). NCBI lineage: Eukaryota > Fungi > Basidiomycota > Agaricomycetes > Russulales > Russulaceae > Russula > Russula vinacea. The sequence continues at coordinate 19,220 of WTXL01000200.1, read as the reverse complement.
CCTCCGATCCGTATTAGACCTAATTTGGTGTGTCCTCCTGTTCGCTCCGGACGCTGTCCGCCTTGGCCCGACTCTTCCTAGCAGCATTGCCAGGAGCGCAACCTCCAAAGGACTCAGAACTGCTGCTCTGTGAGTTCGGACTTCCGGTCCTTGCAGCCGCTCTACCTGTTGTCAACATCACGTGAACTCGACTCCGGAACATAGTCGCTCTGGGTCACTGAGCCCCGACCTCAGATCCTCGGATCGTCGGCCTCAGACTTGTAGGCCTTCAACAAGGCCTTCGAACTCAGCCGGATGTCGCTGAGAATAGGAATCGCTACGGGGAAACTTGCTCCTGTCGTTCCTGGATCGGTCCTCGCTCCTGGATGACTTACAACCAACGTCGGAGTTCTGCCCGGTGCTTGTGACCGCTGACTTCACTTCCTGCGCCGTCGATCGGTCCGTCCACTCCGCTGGGAGCCTGGCCTGTCCTGGACTTCTGAGTAGCTGTTCCTGTCGATCCTAAGGCGTACCTGGCCTCAGTCCTTGTCCTGCACACTCCGAGCATCCTGGCACCTCCTCCGCTCTCGAGGAACGCGGACTGCTTCTATGGCGGGGCTTCGTTCGGTGAATTCCTGGTGTCTCTACTGCGGGTCTGGCTTGAGAGTGGAATTCCTTCGACGCTCTCTGTCATTGGCATCCGCTCTGCTCTGTCTCCTCCACTCCGGTCCTCTGGTCCTCTGTTCTGGTTGGAATATGTGTACAGCCGGTGCTGCAGCGTATCAGCAACTTCCCCTCTCATCTCTTACATTCTCATCTCCATCCAAGCACATCATACCTGGTCCAACGACCAACACCACCAGTGACTTCCGTGCAAGTTGCTCCGCGTCACTCCAATCCCGTGTGGTCGGAGCAGGTATCGTATCGTATTAACTCTGATCCCGTGTGGTCAGAGCAGGTTCCGTTAACGTATAACTTTGAGCCCGTGCGTTCGGAGTTCATTAGTATAGTATTCCTTTGGTCCCGTGCGACCGGAGTTCGCTCAGGCAGTTCCCTCCAACTCCGTGCAGTGGAACTCCATCCACTAGCATGTGAAACATCAGGATTTCGTAGATCGGTCACTAATACTACCTCCTGAACCCAGGGTAAGGTTCCGAGTTGTTTGCTAATGCAGACAGCTGCAACTTAGGACATCAACAGACACCCAAAATTGATCAGACAGAAAGGACACCCAAAATTGATCAAACAGGAATGCGCACTCAAAATCAATCGCCCAATTCCATGTGGGCAGATGCCCGCATTCTTTACGTGGCACATCCAGTATTTACATCGCGTTGACTCTATTCGTACAATCTATAGATGTATTACCTCGAATCTGTCCGACCCATTTATTGAACCTGACCAAATAGATCCGGGTGTCCAACCCGCTAAGCAACGCTAACAGCATGTTTCCCAGACCTTAGCATTTATTCCCTGTATAGTACCCTGTATTCCACAACATGTTCTACCGACTAACCAACAAAGTGATTAAAAAAAAAAAAAACCCAGCATTTGCCTACTGACTACACATACGATAAGGAGATAAGGTAGATGGTGGTTGAACAGACCATTCAAAAGTTCGTGGCAGCTGCAGTGTCACCAACCCCGTTGTTCCTCCCCAGCACCAATCATGCCCCTATATTGTTGCCCGATGCACACCTTGCACCAAGTAATTCCTCCAAACCCTCGATTATTGTGATATCTTCAGACGAAGAAGAGACTGCCGTATCCAACACTCTATCAGCACCCAAGCACAGTTCTCAATGGCCTGGATGCTCAAGAGCGCAAGCCACCCTGCCTGAGGACACAACCACCAAGGTCAAAGAGCTGGAATCGAAGACTTACAATAATGATGTCGCAAGCTCGAACAGGCACATTCTCCCCATTGCAGCATCAACCCCACAAATAATCCTCATCCCCCTCTCCCAACTTCTTAGGAACAAAACGCCTTAAGCATTGATAATGCACAGCTCACCACCACCATGAACCAGTTGAAGGCGAGTGTGAAGAACGCTACCTTTCCTTCCCCTGATTGTCTGTTCCTCATCTGCAGTATAGTCAACCATTTCATCTCTTAAAGAGTTGATAAGCTGTGGCATATGCTGGCAAACCATGTGGTCCCCTTACATGTGCATCTTCTACTTCTCTGATCTTGAACCTAATGCGCTAACTCTTGTAGTCTCCCCAGTTGTGGGCACACCTATTGCCAACAATGCCTCACCTGTTGGTTCAACAATGTCCTTAGGCTGCACCTTCAATATGCGGGCATGCCATCCCCTTTCGTTGTCCCAATTGCCAAACGCCCATTTCTCTGCGCCCTACTCACAATTTCTCCCTCAAGATATTGCTCAGCTTGTAAGGGAGGTTTCTAAAGAGTCAAGTCCCCAAGTCGCGTTACCGCATGGGCCAGGTGAGAACCCATTCAACCGGTACTCATTCTAGCTGGTGGGGGCGTAAAGGATGTGAGCATAGGGTGGCAGAGGGGGAAATAGGAAAAAGAATCAATTTTTCAGAGGCTATGTAAATGTATTGCACCTCGAGACTCACACATGGATCATATTACAATTAACTAAGCTCATCCTGGAGACAACCAAGTTGAAATACTAAGTGAAAAGTGAAATATGTGAGAAAGAAAACACTAGGCATATGGGAGGCATTGGGAGTGCATGAAAGCACGCATTTAAACATATAAATAAACTGGCCATGACCAAACTCACTGGCCATGTCTCTAAACAGGACACTTTTACACTAGCTGCTGGCATTGGGGGAGTGGGGGGCTTTATGATTGACGTGCATAGCATGGACCCTTCATGTGCAACACGGAACAGAGTGATTTCGGACTTCTGAGATAGCATGCTGCCAAGTACCCCTTTCTACATTTTACTTTAGACCTTAGGTTGCCACGCCCTCCATTGGACCATTCCCTCCTGTCATTATCCCTACTAAGGCGCCGCAGCATCCGTGGCGGGGTCTGACCAGGGAGGGGGAACAAAAGTGATACTAATAAGGGCATCGCCATTACGAATACAAGTACATTATTATACTGTGAACAGGAACAAGAGTGAGACGATTGAAGAAGTCGTTGATACCTTCCAGTTAATGAGAGGGCAAATACCCCTCAGGCTGGTGAAAAACGGACGGAAGTTGCAGTTGTTGTTGTTGTTTTCCTCTGGCGGTTTATGTGGTTGGTAGTAGTACGTGTATGGCGATTCCGTATGTAAATGAGATCATAAAAATGTCCAGTGTCGCACTTAAACGCTAGTTGTCTTCCTGCATCGCCACTAGTTGTTGCATGTCTGGAATTGCGAGGGAATGTTGCAAAGATGTGGCAAATGTAATGCAATGTGTAGTTGGTGGGCATCACCTGTGCGCCAATACCTCATTCTGCCCCGGAGCGCACCTCCGAGCGTGAGGCTGACACAACATGCATTTCAATATTTGAATGTCACATGACTTTACTTGTGCTTACCGCTCCGCATGGCAATTCCCAGTTATCACGGAATTTAAAAGTTAACTCGCTGCTTTACCTCTCTTTCATTGCTACTCCATCATATCAACCAGCTCATATGCCATTTTATTGTGACAATCAGGCCGGGCTGCTCTCAAGCTGGCCATCGAAGACAATTTTCACGCTCGCACTAAACATATTGACATGCGTTATTATTTATCCGACAAGCTGAAGCCAGCGGTGTGATTAAACTTGGTTACTGCCGAACCGAGGATATGGTCGCTAATTTCTTCACAAAAGCACTGTCTAAGGGAAAGACAGCGGCATTCTGCATCACTTGGCATGCGTCGCGTGTGCAGGGGTGTGGTGTAAACTTGTCCCATAGGGACATGGCTGGTGCATTTTCTGTGTGGCCATTATTACTTACTGTTTTAGCTTACAGAATCGGTTGCGAGTATGTATTATGATTGTATGCGGCGACTGTGCACAGTGTTTATACTTTTTAGTAATGTTCGACTCACTTGTCCGAAGCAGTTTACATAACTTTTGATCATGTGATTCGTGCATCTCAAGGATGCCTTCGTTTTGTGTTTTCTCTCCATCGAGCCAACGAGGTAACATAGTCATGCGTTGATCTGGGTTATATTACATAGCGTAGTTGGCCTTATATATTACGTTTTATGTTTTGTGCGGGTATTGATTCCGTGTTTATGTCCCGCGTTCAAGTCCGCGTTTGATTTTGGCACTGGTGACAGACTGACAGCCACTTCGTCCAGGACGAGTTGGATGGTCCCAAATGGTGGCAGGCACTTGTCCAGAAAGAGTTGGTTAATTCTCACATTTTAGGCATTGGGATCCTTGTTGGGGCCAGTAGCTACTTCTCTTGGACGAGTCAGCTGTTTCCAGCTGCCTGCAGCAGGTTTCCTTTAGCACAAATTGGCTGCTCCCTGCAAATTTCAGTCACTTCGTCCAGGGAGAGCTGGCTGCTCCCGACTGGTTGCAGATGCTTTGTCCATTACTAGTCAGCTGCTCCCTGCTGGCTGCAGCCACTCCTTCCCAAGACGAGTTACTGTCCTGTCTGGTTGCAGCTGCTTCGAGGGCTTCGTCCAAGACGAGTCGGTCATTCTCATTCCCAAGACATTGGAACGGCAACCACTTCGTCCACAGCAGTGTTGGCTGCACCGGGCCAGCTACAGCCGCATTGGGGCGAGTTGGCTGCTCAACTGGCCGCAGCCCCTCATCCTGAGTCGTCCAGGAGAAGCAGAGCTGATTGCGCTCTGCTAGTGGTGGCAGCTTTGTTCTTCTGCTCCCAACTGGCTGTAGCCTCTTCACCCAGGGCAAGGTGGCTGCTCCCACTCCCTAAACATTGGGTTGGCAGCCACTCCTAACTCATCCGAAACAAGATAGCGGCCTCCAGCTGTTGGCAGCCACTTGCTATTGCCTGTGGAAGTCCGCAAGAAGTGCAGATAGACCTAGTTCTATTCATCAGTGCCCCCTCCCCTCCCCCAGGGCTGCATGGATGCCCACAGACCCCCTCACCTCGCTCGCAGTTACAATCGCGTCAGGTCACCTGGTTGCAAGCAGATGTCATTGGATTATGGATTATTTTTCTATTACAGTACTGCAGCAGATCATAACTTCAATTGTTGAAAGTGTCTCAGGAGACACCAATGGACGGACGGACAGGGGACCTTACCCTTATCATGACCACAGCAGGGCAGTGCATGTATGGCAGGCACGATCACTCTTGACCCAATCTCGAGACCAGGCACGCACAACTGCATCTTTCCCAAGACCCACAGTGGCTTGTAATCTCCGTGACAAATCATCCAGGACAATTGTCTATACTCAGTCAATTGTCCAGGATAAGTTGCCTGTACACAGGTAATTTGTCCAGGACGAGCTGGTTGCTCACCGTCAATTTGTCTGGCAGAAGCTATCTGTAGCCAGACGCTTCCTCTAAGACAGGTTGTCTGTGATCAAGCAATTTGACTCACAAAGGTTGCCTGCGTTCAAACAATTCATCCAGGACGAGTTGTGGGTACTCAAGAATTGTCCTGGACGGGTTGCTTGTGCACAGGTATTTTGTCCAGGTTAAGTAGCCTGTACTCACGCACTTTGTCCAGTATGGATCATGCGTATGCAGGAAATTCATCCAGGATGATTGCTTTGCTCATGCAATTCGTCGAGGACGAGTCACACGTATACAGGCAATTCGTCGAGGACAAGGTTGCCTTCGCAAAAGCAATTCGTTGAGGACGTGTTGCCCATGCACAAGCAAATCATCCAGGAGGAATTGTCTATACTCAGTCAATTTGTCCAGGATGAGTTGCCTGTACAGTGTATGCAGGTAATTCGTCCAGGACGGTTTGTCTGTACTTACACAATTCTTCCAGGACAATCATGTGAATGCAGGCAATTCTCGTGGGACGGGTTGCCTGTGCTGAAACAATTCGTCTTAGACGAATTGTTTGTACTCACACAATTCATCCAGGACGAGTTGCAGGTACTCAGCCAATTTGTCCAGGACAAGTTGTATGCTCACTGTCGATTTGTCTGGCAGAGGCGTCTGTAGCCAGACACTTCCTCTAAGACAGGTTGTCTGCGATCAAGCAATTCGTCTGGGACGAGTTGTGGGTACTCAACGAATTTGTCCAGGACGGGTTGCCTGTGCTGAAGCAAATTGTCCAGGATGAATTGACTGAGTACAGTCAATTGTCCTGGACGGGTCGCCTATACACAGGTATTTTGTCCAGGACGCTGTCCTATCGGGCAACCCAGTCCTAGTTAACCTACAGTATGATGTGAAGCACGTTGTCACGGGCTCCCCACTCGCCACGATCAAGTGGTTGTCTGCTTCCTCATTCTCTTTTTTTTTCCTGACCAATGCACAAGCGGCACCACTTGTTGTCTAGAGCCTAGACAGATCATATACCGCACTCACCGAAAGGAAGTCATCATTGTTCGGGTTCTCACATGGGTTGACTTGCTTATAAGCCTTATATTGTACATTAATGCGTATCTATGCCAGCATATTCTAGAGTACTACTACCTACTGTACCATCAGAAAAGTGGTAGGAGTCGATGCGCACATGTGTTGAAGGTGTGCGCGCAAGTCGAAGTGCGTGTTGAAGCAGTGCAAGGTGTCCTGCATGCCGTTGAGGGTGTGCGCACGATTGTCGAGGGAGTACATTGAAAGAGTGCACAAGATGTCTATGGGTGAGTGTACATGTAGGTTGTTGAGGGCATGAGCATGTTTGTCAATGGCGTGCATGTGAGGGAGACGGTGTGGGTGTTGAGGGGTCCGTGGGTATCAAGACGTGGCATCCTGCATGCCACGTGGGTAGATATCAAAGCTGCACACATGGGCTCTTGGGTGGGGGTGAGGACTGAGGAAGAGGGGATCTGGGTTAGCGCTCTCCTGAATCTCATGGAGTTTCGAAACCACTCACCTGTATAGCACTGTCTACATTCAATCGACATAATGTATAACCATAAAACGCTTATTCTGAAAGGGTTTCAATGCGAATATTGAGTTTTCCAAGTGGTGGTGAGGAAAGATAAGTGATGCGCTGATATGCTGACCCACCGCAATACGCGTGGAAAGCAACACAATCAGAACCCAAGGGTCCATGAGGCTATATCTCAACCAGTCTGCCGACGCCGCTGCGCGCGCGCTCGCTATTGGACAAGGTTTCGGTCTAACAAGATTGACCGATGCTGAGTGCAACTGTTTGGAAGTTACCGCTCACGTCACGTGCCGACTTGCTGAGTTGCTCATAAATGGTAGAGATGAGTGGGTAGGAGTGGGAGAGAGAGAGAAGAAGTGGGAACTCTGGGTAGCTAGATTGCTGCTGTCCTATCTACAACACTAGGTCTTTTATACCTTGCTCATTGGTCTGTGCGACTGCTATGCTAAGTCCTCTCGTCGTGCTGCTCGCAATCTGTGGCCCGCTGTTGCCGCTTGGGTGACCGGATTTGGTTGCGGCCTGCTTCTCGGCGCACTCAGCTAGTGCGTGCACCCACTGCCTGTTCCTCGGTCGCAACATCGCTTCTTCTGTCACTTGTGTGCACTGACATCGCCTAGTCGGGTTGGGAGGTGACACGGCCACACTTGCCCAACTCTGTAAACTTGCTTGTTCTGATTTGGGGCCGCCTGAGCTGTCCGAGCGCTCCTAGTTGTGTTTTGGTTTAGTTGAGGGGTTGATCTTCTTCCGCTCCGCTCTGATTGGTCGCGCTCTGTTTGAGTGCGCCCCTGCCCCTGTCCCTTGGAGGGAGACCATTGGCCGACGTTGGTTTTCTGCCTGATTCTCGTGATCGCTGACTTCTCGCCCGCATGCCATCTGTCAGTCTGTCCTCTCCGCAGGCCACTCAGGCCATCGCACTGCACGCCGCTATGTCTTGCCTTGAACAATAGGGGAGCAAGCCCAGCGCTCTGGCTGCTGACTTCGGCATTCCCCCAGGAGTGAGCCCAGTGCTCCGGCTGCTGGCTCTGGTCTCCCGCTCTGTCTATCGTTGCGTCAGGCGGGCCGCCGGCTGTGTGGGCTGCTATTATACTCACTTTATCACATGCTGCCATGGCTGCGGCTGTCACCAGCATAGATCCGATAACATTAGACAGTCGTTATACCGAGCTTGTTACGGCCGCTCTCTAGCCAAAGCAAGTTGAGTGGGAGTGGAGGGTAGAAGAGTGTATTTGACTCCGTAGCTAGACAGGAGACTCAACTTGCCATCTTAGGGACAGTAGTTCGAGTCTTATATACTGTACAGGGCATCTGGAATGTTCTACACTATGACCGATACGGAAGATACTGGAATCGTACGGAAGCTACTACGGAAGGTGTCAGAACACTGTGGAATATTGTCCGGAACTCATGGAAGAGAAGAGAAACTCATAGAAACTACTGGTATCGTACAGGGACTGGGCTTGGTTAACCCCTACTCTTACCCATTCGTCGCGTGCGACCCGTGACCTCTGGTGCCAAGGACAGCGTTGTTAGCAGCGCATCAGCACTCACCAAAACAGTGCCTGAACTCCTGCACTTTCCCAAACTGAGATCAGGTGGAACTACATCCACAACTTCTCTCTCCACGTCGCTTTTGTGTTCTCCTTTTTCCCCTATCCCAGTTCCCTTGCTTCATGCCTCCAATTCATGTCAAAACCCTGCTCAAAACTCGCTAAAGATTGTACTACTAGTAGACTAGTTTGCTTTATATACATTCGGAGAAACCATTTTACCAAGTCTGTAAGCATAAGAGTTGGGTAGAATAGAGCGCCCTTAAGGGGATAGTAAGAAATGTAGTAACAAGTGTAGCGTGAGAGGATGCGCCGAGTGAGCTTGGGAGGAGAGAAATTGAGGGATGAAAGAGGGTGAACGAGTTAAAGATAAGAGATTCTAAGGAATGGAGGAGAACAGGAAAAGGGAAAGGGAAAAGCGAGAAGAAGAAGAGAATTGTCCTGAGGCGGCTGGAACACCGTGACGCAAAAGAAGAGGAGAGAAGGGTAAAAAGCAGTTCTGAGACGATGCTTCTATTCCAGGGGCAGGTTAAGTATAGCCAGAGCTATCTATTCAATTAGAGGGATCGTGATGGGAAGGTAGAGTGAACATAAATAGTGAACAATGTGAAGCGAACAACAATGAAAGATTACTGTAACTAGTCTGAAACCACAGTCACCAACGTCAACTAACGAAGAATGCATCCATACAAGGCAGCCACACTGCCCACCTTCATTATGCAAGTTAGACTGAAGGTCTGGGAAGGAATGGTGGTGATGGAGGCCGAAGGTCGAGGCGTAACAGAGGTGCTCAGTGGCACAGCGCTGCCAGCGCATTATGAGCTGTCGAATCGAGCCTGATACTTCGGTTTTAGAACGGAAACGTCTCTTGGATCCTTGCCAGTACATGTCTTGCACAGGCACTCCTCAGCATAGTACCCACTTCTATCGTACCTCACGGTTATCTCCTGGCCTCTGGGTATATTCTTGATGGCCAACATGATGAATGCGTGGGTGTTCGCAATTGCTGATATCTTTATAAGAATCGTCGTTAGTTGGCTCGAAAAATATAAGCTGTTGTTACTTACTTGGGAGTTTGGTTTGCAGTCATGGTTCACAAAGTGGAAGGGACCCAGTATCAACCTTGGCATGCTGGGTGGAATCTGCGAAGACATTGCCTCGATGATTGATGGACCTTGCTCACCGACTCGGTCTAGCGACATCGAACTGCACATTTCTTTGATATACGACCCGACTTGTATGTCTCGATGTGCCTTCAGGCCGAAGAAGGCTTCCCTCCTTGTGTGGGTCACCTTGGAGATGGCAACCGCACTCCCAGGCATATTTATGAGGGTGTATCTAAAGAGTAAACTCGTGCAGGTTCAGTTTCAGCCCAAACAACAACTAAAACTGAACTTACTGTTGCAAGCAGGCCGCCCAACATGCTTCATCCGATTAAAGACAGGAATCTTGTCTTGGAGCTTCAAGACGGCGCCCTTGACTTCTGTCAAGACTTCATCACATGGGACCTCTCCGTTGAGCAATAGCTTGCATATTTTTTGCAGCGGCCTTGCCGTCGTCATTAGAGATCGGGCTTGACTTGCTTTCCTGTGCGGGCTCTGGCTTCACTGTGTGATGGCGATGCTTCTTGCCCTTGCTAGTGAATAGTGAGAAAAGTAACAAGTCGTCAGCTTGGCCAAAGATGTCAGCCAGGTAAGTCTCATTGTTTAGAGCGTGTATTTGTCAGTCAACCTTGCTCTCCGGATTCTTGAGCTTCGGATCCCAGTTGTCGAGCATGATCAAGGCTACTGTGGCCTTGAAGACCTGGTGGGATTTCTTCGGGACATGTGGGTAGTGTGAGGTGGGTTTGAGTTGTTGGAAAGGTTTCAAACAAGTTCAATTATGAGTGCAACGAGTGAAGGGCCAAGGCAATGAGTCAGCAATGTTGAAGGTTGAATGGATAAAATGTAAAATTTGGGTCACATGTCGGCTAATGAGGATGGCATCAGACACACCACAGTGACCACACCTGCACATTGTAAATGATATATTGTAGAAATTGACAGCACAGTACTGTGGACGCAGTCACTCATCGTGGCATGCATTGGCCAAAAACATTCCAAAGATTTTGAGTTTGCCAATAATTCGACCGAGGCCGAAGGCTGGAGGAGGCCTACCATGGGTTTTCCAATGCCAGTCTGATTCGGCTGTCACGACACACATGTGGAAGTGTGATGTAATAGGAGCTCGCCTCTATTGCTTGTCTGCTGCCACACATCTTACATGTGTCTTTGCCTTCAACCGACCGAACAATCATGGTCAACAACAAAGCCATGATCGCAAACCAAAACAGAACAAGCAGACCATTCCCAAATGCACTGTCAGGTATGCAGTGCCTCCACCAGTCCTGCTGCTGACACTTGCTGCGAAAGACAGCACAAACAAAACTGGGAATGACAAGCCCGACTCCATGAATGAGTGCGACAAACCCACACTTGGCCCAGCTCCCACTGCACAACAAGATTGGGACATTATAAGGGGTCTAATCTAATTGGTTATAGGGTTCCAGGTGGGTTTTGGGTCGATTTTTTTCACAAAAAGCCACCTATACAACCATAATGTATATGCGGAAAAATAAACATAGTTAAAAAAACACAAAAACTGATGTATACAACTATGTTGTATAAGCAGCCATAAGTCACTTAAAAAAAAAAAATTATACAGAATTTAACAATTTACAATATTTTATTTTAGAATTTAACCCTAAGTTATAGGTTTTTATATTAATTTTAAAACATCATGTTAATTTTTTATGAATTTTAAACACTCATATTATTTTATTATGAATCTTAAACCAGTTATTTTATTTTATTATGAATTTTAATCACCCAATGTAATTTCTTATGAATTTTTATAACTTGTTATAATTTTATTGAAATTTTGAGCAGCTATAAGCCACTTATACAGAAGTATTGTATAAGTGGTGCAAATGATATTTACTAAACCGCAGATGCACAAGTTGTGCAAATGCAGCCAAAAGCATGGATACATAAGTCCTGTATAAGCGGCACATGGATAGGTATTAATTAAGGCTTTCTAATGACATATTATATGTATTATTATGTCAAGTATGTGGAAAGTTATAAGGCATAATTGTTTATGAATTTAAGCACTTATGTTATTTTTAATGAATTTTAATCAATCTGAGATAATTGTTTTCTGAATTTTAATGACTTATTATAATCTTATTGCAATTTGGGGCATAGTAGATATTTAGGCTTATAAATAGATATCAAAATCTCTATATATCAATCAAATTATAATAGGTCTTTAAATTTTATAAAAACTTTATATAACTAGCTTAATTACAATATACGTGGCTTACAGTGACTTGAAATTTCAATAAAATTATAATAAGTTATTAAAAATCATAAAACTTTATTTAAGGGTGATTAAAATTCATTAAAAAAATATAGCTAGTTTAAATTTTATTAAAATTTTGATATAAGTGTTTAAAATCTATGTAAAACTAATATAATGTTTTAAAACTCATTAAACAATTATAACAATTGGTTAAAATTATATGGCCACTTATACAACTATGTGGGTTTTTGTGTTTTTTTAAACTAAGTCTTTCTGAATATACATTGTGGTTATATGGGCAGCTTTTTGGGAAACATTTTTGACCCAAAACCCACTGTGAAACCCATAACCAATTAGATTAGACCCTTTATAATTCATGTAAAATTAATACAATGTCTTAAAATTAATTAAAAAATTATAACTTAGGTTAAAATTAAAAAAAAAAATATAATAAATTTTTATAATTCTATATAATTTTATTAAATAACTTCTGGCCACTTATACAACATAGTTGTATATGTGGGTTTTTGTGCTTTTTTTTTTCAACTAAGCACATTTTTCCACATATACATTATGGTTGTATAGGCAGCTTTTTGTGAAAAAAATCAACCCAAAACCCACCAGGAACCCTATGACCGATTAGATTAGATAAGTGGCCATAAGTGACTTAAAAAAATTAATTTATACAGAGTTTAAAATTTTATAATAAGTTTTTTTTAGAAATTTAACCCTAAGTTATAATATTAATTTTTTATGAGTTTTAATGTCTTATTATAGCTTTTAAATTTTACAGGAATTTGGTTATACATTTATAAGCCTGCATATATATTCTCAAAATTACAATAAAATTATAATAAGTCATTAAAATTCAGAAAACAATTGTCTCAAGTTGATTAAAATTTATAAATATATATATATATATATATATATATAAGAGTGATAACTGTTTAAATTTTATAAAAAACTTATATGATGTCTTAAAATTTATATATATAAAAATATTAAAATTTGTTAAATCTCTGCTGGTGACAACACCCATCTGCTTACCTTTTTCATTAAAGCCAGTAGACATTTAAAGGTTGGGACTAGGTGTTCTAGCAACACAAGACCTTAAGTTTCATAAAAGTCAGGCCAACAACTGTTTACAAAGCCTTTGAATGGCACTGGGTCACAAGGCTGTCTTTTATTGAACTAAGGTCCAAAAGACAAACTTGAAATTCTTAAACATTTTCCTTCTCTTACTATAAGGAATCAGGGAAAGAGAGGGGGGTGTAGAAGAAACCTCTACCATATTAGCAGCCTAACAGAGGCCATTGAGTATAATGGACTCAAAATAACTAACATTCTCCCCTTTAAAATTACAGTAAAAGGTATATGGTTAAGGTTAAAAAAGAATGGCCAGTGGTACTTACAGGTGCTAATAGCTGGCCCTTAAAAGGGGGCCATCTGATCCTCATTAAACACCAAGCTTGCTTTCAAATCACTTTTCAGGTTCTTTAGATTAAGTTTAAGGGTACAAATATGTATCCCATCTACTTGGCTGGGTATCCTTAGGTTCTGAAAGGTGTAGAGGTGGCAATATTCCATGGCAAGTAAGCAAGCGAGGCAAGTAGTAAAAGCAAGAGCAAGAAGCAACAGAAGCAGATCTGAAAGTGCCAAGCAAGCCACTAGAGGGTGTAGAATGTTGAAAAAAAACAATTCAAACCTGTAGGTTGGTTTCCTAGCACTGAGTTTAAATCTGACCACTTTGGCAACTTGCATTTAGTATGCCCTTATCTCCCTTACTCACTCTACAAGCTCAAGCCTAAAGCTAGACACATGCCCTTGACACTGTTTATTTTACCCTTGTCCCAAGAGTGAGAGTGAGAAAGTTTGCCATTTCATTCTCACCCAAAGAGTGAGGTCTCCTTTTTCTCATCCCTGGCTGTTCTATATCTCCAATGCCCCTAGTTGCCACCACCTCCTCTGTAACATCCATAATGCCACTAACACCATGCTTGTGTAAATGAACTTAATGCTGTAGGAGTTAGTATGTAGTATTGATAGGTCAGCAATTGTAGGGGGCTACAGGTGGGTCTAAGGTCAGAAATATTGATAATTTTCAAACTCACTTGAATGTGTGGAAAATGCTGGTAAGTGACCTACTGTAGACTGACTTTCATCTATAATAGAAAGAAGACCATGTTACTGTAAACCATTTTTAAATGGTTTAGTTTGGGAAAATCCCAATCAGTTTGAAACCATTTGGTTTCCAGTTTGAGGAATCTAAATCTGTTTCAAAATATATAGTCACAGTAGGATCAAATAGATAATGTACTGAGTCCACATAATTGGTAGTGTTTGCATTATAGAATAGGTCACCACATTCCAGTCCCCATGTGTGGTAATAAACAGCCAAACAAGTGCCATTATATTTCCTACATAGATTTAATTATTGATTAAATACTGTAATGTTTATTTAGACTGACTTTGAGATAATATTGGCCAAGTCTTCCATTCTGTCAGCATGTATGCCAGCGTCATCTTCATTATAGATATTAAATTTGATCTCTTTAAATTGAAGAGATCTTTGGTAAGAAAAGTAACAAAAACTGGTAAACAATGCTTGCAGGACTTTCAGCAGTGCTGATGGTTTTTTAATATAAAGTGAAAAAGAACCAATGACTTTGCATTTTTCCATTAATATTGTCAGTAATTGATGTAGAAGAAGTATTTAAACTGCATATCTATTTTGCTCTATATATGAGAAAAATGGGCAAGAATCTTGCCCAGCTGTTTGGGTTTTAGTATTCATGTTCAAGTCTTTCATGAAATGACCTTTGTACATCCCCCAGAATTTAATTGTGAGGTGTCTCTTTTAAGATAAAAAAGTGAACTCGCTCCAAGCATCCCAGAATCTCCTCCACTGGGAACACAGACTGCTTCTATGGTGGGGCTTCGTTTGATGCATTCCTGGTCTCTGCTCTGGATCTGGCTTGGGAGTGGAATTCCTCTGATGCTCTCTGATGTTGGTGTCTGCTCCACTCTGTCTCCCCTGTTCCACTCCTCCGCTCCGGTCAGAATACATGTACAGCGGTGCTGCAGTGTATCAATGTATCAATACTGGATGCTGGTGGAAATAATCAGTGGCAGAGTGTCTTGAAGGGCTTGGAATACCCACTGAACCACGATCAGATCCTCTCAATTCATAGCAAAGCGAACCAAGTTGAGTAACTGAGCGTCGACCATCACCACGCAAAGCAGAAGGAGAGGGAGATCCGAGAGAGGTCGGTGCATGCATAGTTAGTTTTTGACAGTACTTTATTCCGAACGAGGCCCATCGCAGTTTATAATGCCTGCCATATGTGCACAGCCCGAGGTTCATGAATGCAGATTTTTTTATCAGCCTCAATTTATGACCCCGTGAATCACACCTACAGGGTCATTCGCACTTGAGGCACATGTGCATGCTCACATTCTGCAATTTTTTTCGTACTCTGCCATTACCCTCCATCAGTCCATCTGTCACCCTCCCAAGTTCCCAAGAACTCGAACTCAATTCCTTTGGTTTTTTTCCGTCTTTCAGGCTCGCTTTCAACGTCTCTCCATTGGCCTCCTTATGTTTTGTGCTATGGATCTCACATGACACTACGTGAAGCGGGACAGGACAACGACTTGACGTGGTACTGGATTGGGAAAACTCTCCCTCCTCAGGAGGTTCCCTGTAATGCCGGCCAGGTAATATTGCTTTCTGGGAAGCAGCCCACTGTTATCCATCGTTGGTTTCCTGCCTGTGGACTGTATGTGCCAGTGTCGGGAAGACGCACCACCGAGGTTGCAATAGCCTGACAACATGCTTAGTATGTACAATCATTGACATCCGTGACCACACATTTATCAATTAATGACTTTGCTTTAGCATTTCCCTCTCTTCGAGATCCTCCTGTGCATCAGCAAATTCACAAATTTCTTTCAGGCTTTCAGGCCCTTTTCAGTGGTTTTTGGCTTTTCAACAAGTGTACAAGACTGGGCAAGTAATAAAGTACAAGAAAGATGACAAGTTATGTAACCCTTTTAATTGGGTTAAAATAAAATTTATAATTACAGTATTCATAATCTTATCTACTTACATTATATTTACAATCTAATCTAATCACACTATTTTATTTAATTACATTATATTTGCAGTCTAATCTAATCATACAACATCTAATCCTATTACCTTTACAATCTAATCTAATCCTATTACCTTTGCAATCTAATCTAATCCTAATACTGTAAGCAGAAGCAGTCAAACCCAGATGCAAGAGGCGAGATGAGGGCGTACGAGGAGGGGGTGCAGGCATAGCGTGTGCATGGGAGTGTTGACGCAGCACGCACTGGAGGGGCCTCGACATGGCCACAGGCATCCGACGCCATGCACAAAGGTCGGGACGTCGATGTGGTTGGGAAAGGCCTGGGAAGGGGCGTTGACACAAGGTGCAGCAGGTGTGGGTGGAGATGCGGCACGAGGGAATGGGAGAGACAGCAGTAAGCAAAGGCAAAACAAAAAAAGAAAAAAAAACTCACAGGCTGTGGCTGGGACGTCGACACAGCTGTAAGAGGCTGGGATGAAGGGTTGATGCAGTGGGTGGGGTGTCAACAAAGGTGGGGTGTCAACAAAGAGTGGGGTGTTGACAAAGGGTGGGGATGCGGCACAGAGAGATGGGGACAACGAGGAGGTGCTTGTGACACTTGGAAAACGAGAGTGAGTCAGAAAACAATAGAAAAATAATAATATGAACTTACGTAGGTGCGTGGACAGAGGAGCCTGAAGGTGCAGGCAGAGACAAGGAGAGTGCAGGACGGCCATGGCACTCAAAAATGAACATTAGCAAGGCAAATAAAATAAAATAAAAAACTTACGATGATTACAGCAGGATGCAAACGAAGGGAGCAGCAGACACAGACACAGGGGACTGGGGTGCTGGAGTGAGCTCATAGAGTGTGTAGCAGTCTCAGCAGGAAAAGATGAATGTTGAAACCGTGGCACATGCCAAAGTCACCTGACTCCAGTTCAACTTTTTTTCCAAGGGCCACTGCGCCTATTGCCTCCCCTCTGCATCTGTGTCCCGCTCCCTACACCTGTATCAATGCCTGTAAGTTTTTTTTATTTTTTTTTTTTTTTCTCCTTGCTAATATCTTTTCCAGGTACTCTGGTGCTCTCTGCTGTGTTGTCCCAGCCTTTGGCCCCCATTGTCCACACCCCAGCCACATAAGTTTTTTTTTTGTTGTTTCCCTTTACTTACACCTCGTTTCCAAGGGCTGCCCCTCACCTGCCACACACCACATCAACCCTGCTCCCCCAACCTTTTCCAGCTCCGTCAACGCCGTGCCTCTGTGCTGTGTCAATGCCCCTGGCATCGGCCACAGCTATATTATAAGTCTTCATTATAAGTGAGTAGTTTTTTTTTCTTTCTATTGTCTCCCTCTGCTCACTCTTGTTTTCCAAGCGTCATTCACACCTGGCACCTGCTCATCCCCCCATGCCATGCCCCCACCCTTCATCAACGCCTCCACCAACTGCCCGCTGCGTTAACCTCCCCCTCCCTTCTTCTGGGTTCATCGATGCCAGCCACTGTGTGCGTCTGTCCACCCCACTTTGTAAGTTGTTTTTTGTTTCTTTTTGTTTTGCCTTTGCTCACTCGTTCCATGCCTGCTGATGCGCTGCAGGTGCGGCAGCACACGTGGATATGCACATAGCGAAGACCTAGAGCCAGGAGTCCAACGCAGTGGAGCGACGGACCGCCGGACCGCCGGAGCGACGATGTGCACGCTCCAACCTTCCCTCTGCCTCATCCCCATATTCCGACGGCAACGCGCCTTCTCTGCCCGCTCCGATCGCCCTGAAACTTGGTAGGAACGTGAGCATGAGTGATACGACACGCTCACAGCAAATTGGAGCACGTCGTTGCGCGCATCGCCCTCAATAACACCAAAACCACCCTAGTGGTCTGCAAGACTCTCACAGCATGTGCAGACATCTCGGAGTCGTACAAACAATACCCCCAAGTCGGACTACCTTTGGTAAGTCGCCCCTGCCACATAGGACAGTGCCGGATGTTGCACATCGCATTGCAAGGCCCAGGAGTGGGCGTGCGTGGAACGGACAGTGCGGACCGGTTGCCCACAGTGGAGGTCCTCAAAATGGGTTAGGAGCATAGAATAGGGTCGCCAGCGCGCACAGACCAAGTAGCTAGTATATTAGTTAGAAGATGTACTTAGTTACAGTCAGAATCCAGCTGGGAGCTGTGTCTCCTATAGTTCTCACCATATCTCCTTTGTTTCCGATCCATTCCCCTTCGTTCTGGTCTCATTCTCGTCGTCTCTGTCGCCTCTCCGTCGCTGGTCATGTCGCTCGCTGCCAGCTTAGCTCCCGAGTGAGCTACAAGTCCTTTTCCACTGTCTCCGTCCCGTGTGACCGGAGCGCCCGATTAGGCAACTTCCTTTCCTGCGTTTCCGATCCAGAAGTGCTCTGCCTCCAGCGAACCCTCAGCTCTTAGTCTCTCGCTCGCGTATAGTGGGGACTCAGCACATCACCACATGTCACGTCCCCACCCCACATGGCATCACCCCACCCCTCCCCTGGTGTTGTCCGGTTGTGTTGATGCCTGGGCCTCTTTGTCAACACTGTTGGCGCTCACTGCATCAATGCCCCGGCCTCAGACCCATTATCTTTACAATAGATTAGATATAGATTAGTACACTGTATTAGTAATAGTGATTAGATCAGATATAATATATTACAGATTAAATTAGTAAAATGTATTAGTAATAGTGATTAGATTAGATTTAATATATTGTATTATAAATACATTTATGGTTCGAAATATGAAATAAAAATATGAAATTAAAATAATTAGCTGACTGATAAGATTTTAATTGCAATCTATTATTTTTAGTTCTAACTTGTCAACTTTTGAGCTTGTTAGTACAAAATTCCATCAACTTGGCAAAAAATAGACCTGGCTTGTCTACTTGTTACTTTACTAACTTTTGGGGCTTGTACAAGCTTCTACAAGCCATGAAAAGAAATTTGCACATTTCCTAATGTTGCCGCTGCCCTCTATAGGCACATATACGCAGTGTGCTGGTGGTTTTGCTCCACTGACGTAGCTATTGCCTGTACCAGAAGCCATAGGCATGCTACAGAGTGTAGCTGGTGCCCAAGCAGAGGGACACCCTGTTTGTGTTGATGTCCGGGTCACACCGCTTCCTTGAGGAGGAAGTGTCAGGGCAAGAGTTTAGGAATGCTCATCTTTTTTTTTTTTTTTTTTTTGGAAAACGCTCTGTTCGTAATTAAGTACACAACCTAACTACGAAAAGGTGCTAGGTGTTAGGAGACTTGCCATCAGCTTCACCTAGCGCATTGGAGCC
>WTXL01000020.1:0-363943 GCA_022376525.1 Russula vinacea | reverse complement strand
CCCTGCATCTTCTCCATTATCCCATGCGCCACTCTTGTCCAATGCAGAGTCCCTTTCCCTCCTTGGCAGCACGACACCCTCCCGTCCAACCGGGGATGCCACACTTTCGCGCCTACATGCTCGTGGACTGGTGAATACCGGGAGTATGTGCTTTGTAAATGCAGTTTTTGCAACTGCTCATGCATTCCCCATCGTTCCGGAACCTGTTCAAGGAACTGGGCGGTCTGAAGGGGCAGCGCGGAGTAGGGAGTCCGGAGACCGGTGCCGGCGCGACGCCACTGGTGGATGCCTCCGTGAATTCTTGGAGGAATTCGTGTTTAAGGAGGAGCCACCTCCCCGCAACAGGACGCAGAGCGAAAGCTAAGGGAAGATGAAGATGCGACAGAGAACATAATGCCGTGGATTCATTCGAAGCGATACATGTATGATGCGATGAAGGAGAAGAGTCAGCTCAAAGATTTGTTGGTGCGTTCTCGTGATCAGGATGCGCGCTTCTGTTACTGATTCGTGCTGGTCTAATATGTATAGGATGGCCAACAGCAAGATGCGGAGGAGTTCTTCCGCCTCTACCTCGACGTACTTGATGAGGAGTTGCTTGCCTTGCTTGCTTCTATTAGTGGTCACGAGTCAGCTACTGCCGCACCCAGAATAGAAGAACGCGAGGTGTCTCAGTCAGGCCAGACTGACGTCACGGTAGGAAGACGAAGCTTCAAGGTGCGCCAACTATCCCATCTCTCCCTGTATTGAGTTTGGCATGTCTGACGGACGGTCATGAGTAGGTCGAGTTTGTCGAATCGCCCCTGATGCACATATTTGTTGGAAAGTTCCGCTCGACCGTGCGGGCGCCAAACCAGCCTGACACTGTCACCATTGAAGACTGGCGATCACTCCGACTTGACATTCAGGTCCGTTTTCCCTTCCACATAACCCGCACATATCTCCTGGTGATTGATGTCGAAATACTTCAAAAGCATGATTCAGTGTCCAATATAGAAGACGCTCTCTCACGCATCTCGCACCTACAGCCTGTGCAGCTCGGTCCTTCTGGCTTCAGCGAGGCGAGCCAGCAAGTGCTCATCGAGGTGCTCCCACCCGTTCTCGTTCTCCATCTTAAGCGGTTCCTGTATGATGTGGACGCGGATAGTATAGTTAAGATCAGCAAACAGATCCAGTTTGGGCCAGAGCTCGAAATCCCACTCGGTACGATCTTTCCCTCGTCTCCCCCATGCTAGCCAGGGCTAAGAAATTCTTCGTAGAAATGATGACACCCGTTTCCGGGAAATCCGCGGAGCTGGTGCTCTACAAGCTTTATGGGGTGCTTTACCATCACGGCAGGTCCGCATGCAATGGGCACTATAGTGTCGACGTGCTCCACCCGAACGGAGGCAGTGATGGCGGGGAAGCTTGGTTGCACATTGACGACGAAACTGTAGGCGCAGTGCGACACGAGGACGTGTTTGGAGGCCACGACAATGAGCGAGTGGACGACCGGTGTGCTTATATGCTGTTTTATTGTCGCATTGCTCCTACTCAGACACAATGACTTATGACTTTTCTCTTGATTTCGGGGACATCACCGCGTTGATGTCCTCAAGATCAAGGGAGTGCTTATATGCTGTTTTATCGTCGCATTGTTCCTACTCGGACGCAATGACTTGTAACGTTTCTCTTGATCTCGAGGACATCACCGCGTCTTTCTACTAATTTCTCTTTGTTCTTCGTCGTTTGTCTCTGGCATGACTGAAGGAAGTTTCTACGGTTCCTGCTACACGATTGCCTCTAACAGGCCCGCCTTCGCTTTTAGTTGATTCGCACTGTCGTGTATAAGGACTTGACAAGTCAGAAATGGGTTGTGAAAACCCCGTCCCAAAGAGTTGGACTCCTTGACTTACAGACAGAGGCACAGACACAGTTTATGCAAGTACGGACGCCATGGACAGAGATCGGAACCCGTTGGTGTATTTGCGAAGCCTAGGGAACTGGAGTTCAGAGCGAAGGGATGGCTGCGGCTGGAGGAAGCACCATTTCTCCGCTGACCAAGCATACACGTGACGTCAAGAGTCTCGACAAAGGCAAGCAGGTGTTGTACAGTACAGTATAGGTTCTTGGACCTAGCCTCGTAACCAGTCTCTCGCAATGGGGTGAACTGCGAAGGGTATACCACGATGCAGAGCCTGGCAGATCTGAGTTTGAATCCCTATGCTACCTGAGGATTCCGTAAATGGTTATGCCTAGTAAGGAAAAAAATCATGTGATCCGGAAAGACAGAGAGCAAGGCGAACAGCAGACCATTGGAACGCGTTGCTACACCCCCCTTTTGACTCAGTTAGAGCTAGTACCCATAGGATTGGGACCGGG
This sequence comes from Russula vinacea, assembly GCA_022376525.1. Classification (NCBI taxonomy): domain Eukaryota; kingdom Fungi; phylum Basidiomycota; class Agaricomycetes; order Russulales; family Russulaceae; genus Russula; species Russula vinacea. The sequence continues at coordinate 361,585 of WTXL01000020.1, read as the reverse complement.
TCGACTTTTATTGAACCCATTACCGGCCCTAATCTGGCCCTTAAACATCCTGACCTCCCAACAACTCACCCCCTCAACTCGCACCACACTCGGCCACCTCACTCTTAACGCGCTCTCTCCCTCAACGTGCCTTCAACGTGCCCCCTCTTTGAACGTGCCACCGTCAACGCGCCACTATGTGAACGCGCCACCATGTTAGGTAAGTAATTGCCATCGACAACTACTTTGCCTTTGCTGACACCTTTCGACCTCGACTTCGATGTCAGCGTGTCGCTCTCACCCATATCCTTGCCTGCGATGTTCACGCTCATGCACATGCGCTTGACACCGCGTGCACCTTCAATACCCATGCGCATGCCTTCGGGACCTAAGGGCGCGCCTTCGATATCCACCTGCACGTGCATGCAGGATGCCTTGACACCCACGCACACACGCACTCCCTCAATGCCCACACCCACGCGCATGTGCACACCCCCCTTGACATCCACCTCGACCTCGCCACCCCCTCCCTCGCCACAGGCGCGAGACCGTCACTTGCTCGAGCTTCCACCTGTGGTCAGCCCACCCTCTTGCCTGCTTTACCCGAAGGGATGCCCAACGGGGCAGAGCCGAGTCTACCGCGGTGGATGAAGTGAGCACGCCGACGGAATTAGCATCGACACAGGTCGATGATGTGGGAACACCTCTGTCTCTTGTGGCACTTCTATCCAAACCGGAAAAGACTCCCCGACCCGGAGTGTTAGATGCACCTGCGCAGTGCCATTAGGTATGTAATTGCCACCAGCAAGTATTCGTCTTTGCTAACAGTGTTTGACCTCAACACCAGTCTCTTGGTTCACGTGCGTGTCGTCACCTTCGCACACAATGCACACACGCACGCCCTCAACAACTTATGCGCACGCGCACGCCAGACACCTCGCGCGCACACACACTGGATGCCTTGCGCTCTGTTGATGTGCACCTCGACGCGCATATGCACATCCTCGATGCACGCAGCATGTGCCCTTGCATACACCTGATGCGTACCAGGTTTATGGTGGTACAGTAGATAAAGTGTTGTAGAATACAAGCTTTGCGTACTCAATAGCAACTCATACCCGTGTGGGAACACCGGGACTTCCCGACACACATCTTGCCAGAGCCAGTCACATAAATTGGGATCCTGGTTGTTTACTAGAGCAGATCTCTTGGATTCTTAAAGACAGCGAGTTCCCAGTGAGGTTTCGAATATTTTAGAGCTCAGTCATAGGCAAATAAACCTGACGATGAGCCATTCTTGTGCAAAACACGTCCTCTATTCAACTAATGATCACTAATCACATGACAACTTCCCTTATTGGGCCTATCCTTATACGGAATTCTCATGTATCCGCCAGGTTTAAACTCAGATCGACCGGTCTCTCTAGCGAGATATCTCTTTTAGGATTCGCCGGGAGACAGTCACCAGTCTATCTTGGACCGCATGTTGTCATTCAATACGATTTCGGGATCTGTGGGAAGCTATCAGCTCGGAATCTGTCTAACTTAAAACGCCGCCCACGTAGCACTCGGTCGTGATGGAGACGCCGAGACGGATGCTTTCCCGCATTTTCAAAGCGGATTGGCCTAGATTGTTTCTATATGAAATGGGAAGCTTTGAGCATAGGAACGCGATGATAACCGCAGCATTTCGCTGGTTTATGCCACGTTCGGCATACATCATGGGCCCGTTGTGCATGCGGATAGCAGCCTAAGTCTGAGTCCTCTTAATAGTGTCTCGTCTCGTAGGCTGCTCGTCCTGCCGGCATCTGCACGCGCGCGCCTCACCTGCACCACCACGATCGCCCGATGACCTAGAACTCGTCAAAGTACCAGCCCTCCCTGCGGCCGCGCCAGGGCTCACAGCCGAGGAGAATCCGGACGACATCGCGCGTTGTCGGTTGCGGGGTTGTGATAAATAAGCCCGCGCCATCTACAACAAATAAGAGGAAATTGAAGTGATAAAGATCAGGAGGCGTACGCTGTGCGTTCCTCCTACTCCTCCCCTTTTCCATTGACTATACTGATAGTCCCATCAGCCAGATATCCGATACCAGCCCCGTATGGCACTGTACCAATAAGACCCCTTTTACCATCTATCAGACCATGGCGCGACAACAAACAGCAACCACGTACGCACGAAGTGGCACGCAGGGGCGCATCCCGCCCGAAATATGACGCGGATGCAGGAAAGAGAAGGATGCGTCACGTGCCGCTCTCTCCCGCCTCGCCAAACTGGGTAGGGATAAGCGCTCATTGTTGCCTATCCACGCTGTTGGCACACGAAATGACGCCGCGCCGGAGATTGCTCCCATCGATGGCATGACATGATCGTTACAGTAACGGATTCCCTTTGATATCACATGGCTTCCTTATACATACTAACGGAAGGTCACTATGGAGTATGGACAGAACGAACTACAAACTTACTGCCTTTACTATTCCATCCCATAGAATTTTTTAATATCATCCTGAGTTCTATTAAGCTGCCATTGCGGAATGTCAGATCCCACGCTGCTATCTGAGAGTCGCCTCATATTTTCTGCATGCTGCTCGATATCGCTAACGAGCTGCTGTCTGATTCGTCGTAAAAAGGCCTGACAAAGTTCTTCGTCACGGTCAGGAAGACTATGCCAAGACCACCCGGGGTAAGCCTTCCCGTGAGAACCTTTGGTAGTAACATTTTGCTTCGTAACCTCATTGAAGGCGCGGATATAGTGACTGCACATAATGCAGGAAAGTTTCGAGATACCGATGTAGGGTAAAACGTCCTGATTTCGCCCTTGGCCATCGCTATAATCATGGCAAACTCGGCGTGGACCGTAGGCCGGCGCCGGGTCACCTCAGGATCGTCCAACTCCTTCAAAATCCACTCAATGAACAATTCGCGCTTCTTGTCCCAATCAGCAGGAAGATAGCTGGATTCAGCCAGAGCGACATTCAAAGCCACTTGTATGGTCTCTGAAGATAGGTCGCAGTCATATGGAGCTGTGGTTGGTGAGGTGAGGACATGAACTGAGAATTTCCCTTGTAAAAGTTTGCGAAGGCGGTGCGACTGGGTCAAGGTAAAGAGCCTGTTGGCCGTGATCAAGAACGACATGATCTTCAGCGCCCAACGCCGAAGCTGGGATCTTATCTTATGCTCTAAATAAAATATGTGGACTCCGGTCAGAGTGAAATCATTTAGATGTCAGATCACCCGCCTTCTGCCAGCCATTCATCCGCACGGTCAAGCAGTTTAACCTTCTTGTCGGCTAGCAAGTCTTTGGGAAGAAGGTCGTGTTCCGTCCAGTACGAATACATGCTTAGAAGCATTCTTATAAAGTTGGTGGAGACTTGTCCAGACCACGAGTTGGCGACTTTCATGATAATCTGGCCCACATTCTCAAGGAAGTCCACCAACGTGGAACGTTCCTCGGGCGTGAAGTGGGTGCGATCCTGTTCAATGAACTCCCGAATGTTCGAAAGTATGTGCTCGCGCTTGGAAACGCGATACGCAAAAATGTCGAATGAGTAGTCGTGGATGGCTTTGCAGATTTCGATGAAGTCGTTCTCTAACTCGTTCGCGATGACCTTTGGGGAGCCGGCCACCGCAGGTGGCTTGTAAGGGACCTGGCGAAGCATTTCAAAGATGGTATGTAGGTGTTGAGTACAACGACTAGCCGATTCATCATCTTCATGGTTGAAAACGATGTGCAATAGCGTTTCTGAAATGCCTTTATCATCCACCTTTAAGTAGGCCATCGCGGCAGAGACGTTTCCTCGCTGACAGAGTGAGATATCAGCGAGTGAATCAAGAAGTGCCTGTAGGCGCCGGGAGAGCGGGCCATCGACGCCCTGAATACCGGCGATGTCTGGACAGAATCGTTCACCGTACGGTAGGCGCCGATTCGCGAGTCTGGAAGTCCTGCAGAAAAGCTCTGCGTAATATTCCGGGTCCTCTGTACCCATTCGGATGGGCTGGTCATACTCGGACATGATGATGGAAACTATGATGGAAACCGGTAGAAAGAGGTACGTAGGTTGCGTGAGATGGTGACGGAAACTGGCAAAGGGCACCCGATCGTCAGGTCACCTGCTCGTCAGCCACTTTACTTCACTCTCCGCAGCGCAGGTTCAAACACAGTCAACTATCGACTTTTTGGGAAATTATCAGTACATTTCCAGTATCGCCATCTTACATCGCTTTGCATCAAGGTACCGATGCTGCCACTACGTTCCCCTTACACCGACTCTGACGATATTATTCTCTTCATTCCATTGTCATATCCATTGTGCGACGTCATCGCGTCATCAGTCATCGATAGTCATCGTCCGACTCAATCGCTCATCCTCCTGTTCCTCTTCTCACACATTCGCCCAATGCCTCGCCTGGCCACTCTACCTCTGGCTGGAGTACCGTTTCGTACTCCAGGAACCAAACGCCGTCGCAGGGCCTCCTTTGCTATCTCATCTGACGACACTTAGCGAAATCGGAGACAGCCCTCTAGCCCAGCGGCTGCTTCACCCGCCTTGCCAGTTCACACCCGTCCACCTCCCACAGATGTGTCACCATCAGGTACTGTATTCGCTGCCCCGCAAGACAATTCGCGCGGCTGCAACTTTGCCTCCTTCTGGAAGGAACTGCGCACTGGGATGTAGTTGGATCATGCACAGAGTTGTCCGCCGCGTCCACGACTACACCTACACCTACATTGGCTGTCAGTGCCAGCGTCCAAACCACCTGTTCTAAACATTGAGTCATCGGAATCTTACGATGCAATCTCCGCCTCCGCTTCCAAACTCTCGCTCCCTGCTTCATCCATCATCGACTTTTCCATTACGCCTCTCCTCCGCTATCCCGTCCCCGCCTCTGCCCGTTGCGGAGTCCCTTTCACTCAGCAGTACGACACCTGACGATGCCTCGTCGCCGCGCCTACTTGTTGGACTGGTGAATACCGGGAGTATGTGCTTCACGAATGACGTTTTGCTACTTCTCGTGCATGCATGATGATGAAAATTCACATGGACCGTAGTTGCGCGAGATGTCACAGGAAGGTCACATGTCATGTGATGACACCGCCTGCTTGAGCCGTAAAAGACATACCAACCGAAGACCAAAGACATTCGACCAAGAAGGTGGTAAGTGGTCTTGGCTGCAGTGACCTTACTTGTCGGTTTAGTGTCGCCTCATTCTTTCGTTATCATTCTTTTGTAGTCGCATGTACCGTACGGTACATGTTAACTTTTCCTTCCCTAATAATCCCCATGTAACGCAGCTACTAATGCTTGTGTTGGCCAGAAAGCGACACCGTTCTCAAAACACCCACGCGACTCGGAGACTCGGACACTGAGAGAGGGTATCGTCACGGTGCCGCAGTGGCACGCACGCTTGGGCCTCGGAGGCTGAAGGCTGAAGCGGACACCCCGTCACACACCGCCGCGCACAATGGATCAAAAGGGTAATATTGTCTAGTACGGAGACCCCGCCAGCGCCGTGGACGGCTGTCAGATGAGTGACACCCACGATGAATGCGACTAAACGCCTCTCTGCGGCTTGCCTTTTCACCAACTACAGGCGATTCACGTGTTCTTCGATCACCTTCTTTGAACATGCACAACACTGGCATGTTTGGAGAGCTATCATGGAATGCATCTGTGAGACACGGGGCGCACGGGGGCTAGGTGCTATAATTGCGAGCGTAGTGAGCAGTGAGCACCATTCTCTAAGGGTGAAAACCGGGAACAAACAAAGACAAATATTGTACCACCGGCAAGGGTTGAAGTCACTCCTCCCTTGCCCCAAGAGCGAGTCCGTGTTCAAGCTTTCAAGCGCTAAGCCCTTTCATCTGTCCCTGATATTTACTCCTAATTGCACGACTCCACACGTGCGTCGTTCCTCTACCTACAACTTGAATAACCTGAACGCGCCGCGCGCTTCTCTATGGGTCCTCTGGGCCGAGTTTCGAGAGCGTGTATGAGATGGATGACATCGCTGCGCCATTTACCCGACGTGTATATATCTTTGTTGGGGTCATAGAATAGATTTGCTGCTCCGGCTGGTGTTGACTGGTTTAGACGGGTATGGCTCACGGCCATGTATTCACGAACAGGGATTGTTTGCTCAATAATACGCGCACATATTCTTGTCCCCGCATCCTGCTGCACATAATCTCCTTTCAGTGCACCCTGTTGGTCAACCTCAAAAGTGTGCTGCCAAAGCCAATCATACCTGTCTGGTGCCACGCGCCCGCGTTCTCAGAAGTCTTCTCAAATTGCACACGGACTTACGTTGCCAAATGGCACAGCCCGAGTTCGCATGTCCGCAGGTTGGAAAGAAGGGGGGGACACTCTGTCGGAGGGGCTATTTCGAAGGGCGCAGGAACCTTGCGGGGGAACGAGCTGGGCCATGGAAGTGGTATGCGTAGGATTACTGTATGATGTAGGACCTTTCTGATTCACTCCCGGTCCGTTAATTACTGTAAACCATCAAGTCGCCTTCTTCGATCGGCACATGAGCGTGTATTACTGTGACCCCTTTCGCGTTCCTCTTTGGACTAAAGATTCTACAAACACTTCCAAGAATCCATTGATGATGTCCATTGGCCGCAGCACCCCATAACAGTGACCAAAAAACGGTTATATGAAAAAGGCTTCCCTCTAAACTGCGATGCCACTAAGGACCACAATCGAAGTACCAGTCAGACATCGTATTTCAGCTATAAAAGAATTTTTTCGAACCTTGCTCTGCCCACGCCGTGCTCCCAGAGTAAATCTGCAGCTTCTCGATGTCCACTTGTCAACAATGTCTGGTATGGTGTTTGACCATGGCTATTAGGTGCATGCACGTCTGCGCCGCATTCCAGTAATAGCTTCACAAGTTCAAGGTGTCCCAAATAAGCTGAGATGTGCATCGGAGTCCAATGATCCCGATGCCTTGCATTCACGTTTGCCCCATGATCGATGAGCACCCGCGAGACTTCGAGGTGTCCGGAATCTGATGCACAGTGCAGCGGTGTCCACCCCCAGTCATCACGTGCATCCACCTCCGCGCCCCGCTCGATGAGCAACCGCACAAGATCGACATTCCCCTTGTGCGCTGCTCTGTCTAATGGAGTCCGGTTATGGTCATATGGATTGCGGCTGTTGATATCTATTCCCCGTTCGAGCAATGCCTTCACGACGTTGATATTCCCGTCTTCCGCGGCTGCGTGCAACGAAGCCTTTCCCTCATCCTTCCCATCTTCATCGGCACCGTACCCAGCTGTGTCCAATGTATTCGAACGTATCTTGTTTCGGATATTTGCATTTGTTTTGTACTCGGTAATCAAATTTGCAACCTCGGCTTTGTCATTCTCTGAAGCCAATTCGGCTGCAGTCTTATTGGCCTTGTTGAGCACATCCACATCGGCACCCCGCCGAAGCAACAGCTTTACAACTCCGGGGTGCCCACCTTGCGATGCCGCGTGCAACACAGTGTAGCCATTGCTGTCTGCATTATGCAGACTCGCTCCGTAGTCGATCAGGAGACGGGAGGTCGCAACTTCCCCATTCTTTGCTGCTTGATAAGTGGTGTTTCTTGCTTCTCGGTGCAAATATCGACAGTGCGCCACGTTGCAACAGCAACTCAACAATTTTGAGGTGGCCGTTGGCTGACGCTAGGTGCAACGGGTTCCAGAGGCCATTGCACCGGATGTTCGGATCAACGCCATGGTCAAGTAACAGCCGTACCATGTCAAGATGTCCATGTCGTGAGGCAAAGTGTAAAGGAGCCCTGCCTTCGTTGTTCCGTACATTCAGGCTGGCGCCTCGTTCAATGAGGAAGCGGCCGACATCCACTTTCCCTCGCTCGACGCCAAGGCCAAAGGGGTCATTTGAGTCCAATTCCGGATATCGACGGCAATGCCAGTGTTGATCAACATTCGCACGACGTCGAGGTGCCCGTTATATGATGCGATGTGCAGTGGATTCCAACCCACGACTGCGATAGCGTGGATGTCTGCGCCATGCTCGATCAGGAAACATGCAACGTCGAGTTTGCCACTGAAGGACGCCAGGAACAATGACGTCTCTCCGTTTCCGTTCCGAACGTCGACATCGATGCCACGCTCTAGCAAGAACTTCGTGACGTGAAGACGGCCAAAATATGAGGCTTTGTGGAATGGATTCCAGCCGTTGTTATCGCGCGCAGACTCGGACGCGCCCCTCTCAATCAAAAAGCGCGCGATGTCGAGGTACCCATTGCATGCAGCGTCGTCCAAGGGTGTCCCCTCAATATCGCTCCGGCTGTCAACATTCGCGCCCCGCTCGACCAGTAACTTTGCGACATCCAAGTAACCAAAGGCTGATGCAAAATGCAGGGATGTATCGCCACCGTCCTTGTGTGCGTTCACATCAGCGCCACGGTCTAGCAATAACCGCACAATGTCAAGATGACCATATCGTGATGCATTGTGGAGGGCAGTCCAACGTTTTGTGTCGCATACGTTAACGTCAGAGCCACAGTCTAGCAATAGCCGTGCGATGTCAATGTGTCCGAATCTCGACGCATAATGTAAGGGAGTAGCGCCATACTTGTTCCGGAAATCCATGTCGGAGCCTTGATATATAAGGAAACGCGAAATGTCAAGGTTCCCACTAGAACAGGCCACGTGTAGCGGTGTGTTTTGAACACCATCCGGAATATCGAGACTCGTGCCAAAACCGAGTAACAGCTCCACAATCCACAATACCCGATTTTTGATGCTGCGTGTATCGGAGTCCAGCCGGAATCGTCGGCGACATTCACGATTGCGCCGGAATTCACCAGAAGCCGCGCAATCTCGAGTGATGACTGCGTCATGGCAAGCTGTCCGCCTTGTGATACCCTGTGAAGCGGAGCCCTGCCACGATCGTCTCGAGAGTTGGGATCCGCACCATGTTTGAGGAGCAGCGATGCGACGCTTAAATGTCCCTTGAGTGACGCGGCATGCAAGGCAGTCGTATGAGAACCACCCCTGCAATTGACGTCTCGAAAGTGGGAAACGATCAAGTGCTCCACCAGACCACAAAAACCACAGAGGGAGGCATAATAAAGTGGCACAGCTTCAGGTCGCGTCGGGTGCATCGTTGCCATGGGCTCTATCCAATGACAGTCGATGTCGTGTAGCCAGACCCATGCCGCAAAATGTGGCTTTGTAGGATCAAATAGACGCTTCATGACCCCCTCAATGTGCGAGGACACGTCCCTGAACTGGGCATGGTCGACCCAGTGCCGCGCGGCATACAGAGCGAGGGGAAAGTGACCTATCGTATCTCTGTCAATTTCGTCATCGAGTTGGAGCAGGACACTGAGGGCTGCGTGTGCAAGGATGGTATGGGCAGGTTCGGGAAGAATGTGATAGTATGAAAGACGTTCTTCGGCCGTTGCGAGTCGCTCTGATGTCAAGAATTCCTTGACGGAGAAATGCGAGAATTGTACCACTTGGGCGCCTTCCCTATTGACAACGGAGATGAGACTGGAGCATGCAGACAACACCGCCTCTTCTGCATCCAGTGGCCGTAAATATCTGTTAAATGAAGGGGGCGCAGTCGCATCGAACCGGACCGCAAAATCTCCGCTAACTCCTCAACGCGAAGTGGGCGAATGGACACCAAGAGACACTTGAACAAACGTTGCGCGTATTCTCGTTTCTCCTTATCGATGCCCAGCAATGTTTGCTCGTACGTTTTATCCAAACTCTCTGGTAGGTCGGCTAGTGCGCTCCGAATACTCGCTGGAAAACTGCGACGCAGCGTGTCAACCTGGCAGACCACCCATCGGAACCTATGTTATGTCAATATCTAATGTGACGATAAGCATAATCTCAACCTACATGCCATCTGCATTTTGCGAGAGCGTATCAATAACCAGAGCCTGGTCCTCCTCCCTCCATCTCCGCATCGTCCGATCTGAACGAACAACAGACTTGATATACTTGATTATGTCCTCCTTTTGCCCACTCTCGTCATGAAGAGAGATCTTGAGAGACGTCAACGGGTCGAGTACCACTCGGATATCTATCTCCGGCCGGCTAGCAACGCATAGATGTACGTTCTGAAGTTTCAACTCGACAAGTTCTTCGATCAGTTCCAGGACCTCCTCACGGGCGGACGGCGTCCCTGACAAGTTTGGGCATTCATCGACAGCGTCGACAATGATATATATTGGGGCTTGCCCTGGCAGACTCAGCAAGTCCGTAATACATTTCTTGAGCGCATCGATATCGGGCCTTCGTAAGCCGCGACCATGGTCGAAATATAGCTGGGAGACGATGCCGAAACAAGAGTCTGATTCAGCAGAAAGCTGCGAAATGAGAGAGGAGAGGAGGCCATAGCAATCTTGCTTCTTGACATCCCGAAAATCGAAATAATAGTAGGCCATTGTGGCCAATCCGGCTGCATGCATGGCCTCGACGTCCTGAATGACAGCGGATCTAATGGGCACTATGAATGACCTCGAACATACCATAAAGTGATGACTTACAAAAGTGTGCTTTTCCCTGCCCCCGCTTACAGATCAACAAGTTATTAGAGGACAACACTCGTAGGGGATTTCATAAAAAAAACACACGTTTACCATGAATCCACAATAGCGACCCTCTCGCTTTCCATTCCGTTAATGTGCTGCTATCGAAGAACCATGCTGCAGTTTCACTGTGTCGTGCTTTCCGAACGAAGTTGTGATTCGTCGACGGGTCAGGGGGAGAGAGCCAGTGTTGAATTTCCCAGCGCAGCTGGTCATCTACAGGATAATGTCAGTCCAAGCAGCAAAATGCAGGGATGACGAACGTTTCGCCAAATCTACATCGTTGGCAGTTTGTTTGATGACTCGATTCGCTTCTTTGACAACATGATTTGTTTCTTTGACGGCTTGATTTGTTTCTTTGATGACTTGCTTTGCTTCCTTTCCGTCTGAGGGGCTCAAATTAAATATTTCTGAGGTTTGACTGAAAATGACTTGCGCACCATGCATGACCTCGGCGATCTTGTCATCGACAACCTTCACACTGTTGTCGACAAAGGCGACCCGAGCATCTATTCCCTTCACATTATCGTCGACCCTGGCCACCGTATCATCGACTCTAGCCACTTTATCGCCGACACGTGCCACTTGATCATCGACCCTAGCCACTCGATCGTCGACACAGGCGACTCGATCGTCTACGTCGGCCACCCTATTGTCGATGGCTATCACTGTGTTCGCAACTCCGCTCACTCTCTCGTCAACAGCATGAGTCGCCTTCAGGTTTTGTGCAACAGCCATTCGAGCCTCTTCTTGTGTCAGCTTGTCTAACCTCTTCAGCGCATCTTCTATATCAGCCCTTCCGATAAGCTTCTTCCCGAATTTTTCTGAACATCGTTCAGTTAATGGTGGCGTACTCATAATGGATTACTCACTCATTCGTCCTTGCCTAATCTCCTTTGTTGCAACCCCAAGAATGGAGAGAACTTCGACCATTATCAGAATGATTGTGTCCATCATTTCCACGGTCTGCGGCACTTCTGTGTAAATCTCGAGACGTCGGAAAAAACTCTCGATACGCCCGAAGATGTCCATAAGAGTGGCCTGGCTTGCTCGAACATCCTTAGCTGCCTGAGAAATGTATGTGTTACGATGTCCAATCCAAGTATTAAAGATACACACCGAAAGGAGAACGCCGATACCAGCAAAGACTACACTCGCGGGTGAGAATACCTGCCAAATAAATATCAGAGTGCAGATCTCAGACGAGCAGACGTCCTTGAGCATACCAGGCCAACACCCGCTCCCAGCGTCGCGGAGAAGGCAAACAGGACGTTCACGGTGGGATCGAGCCACTTTGTCCATCGATCATCGCTTCCGGATTGATCTAGTCCCAGGACTTGTTGCTGAAAGATGGCGAGAATGGTGGCTGGAGAGTCGCAGGCCTGGAGCTGGTGGGCGAGTGGATGGGCAAGTAGATCATTCTTGGTGCGTTTTTTATACGCTTCCAGGGCATTATTGATGATTAGTTGGAAATTGGATGAGGAGGTAGGGGTGAGTTGAGAGTGAGACATAAGGAGAGGAGCGAGAAGATTGTTCGTGGTGAGAGGATGATGAGTGATAGTTGGCGGAGGACAAGGCGGAGGGCAACAGTTGGGGGTTGCCCTGCCTCGTGTGATTCCCGGGTCGGACCTGGCGCTCATGAGATGATAGGCGCCGAGATAGGCGCGCGAAACAATCGAAGTGACGAACTTTAGGGTTGTTGGCTGTGGAATGGAAGTCACACCATGTAATTCGTGACCACCGTGTGACTAAAGGCGTGACCTTCCCGTACGCAAATCGTGCCACTCATCGCTTCAAACGCGAGTGGGTTCCAGGAGCGAGTCGGTGTTCAAGCAAAGTGAGCCCCACGCACGCAGAGTCGCCGTCTTGACGCTGAATGGCGGATCGTCACGTGCCTCGGCTTGCATCAAATTGCTTGATGACGAGCAAATTGATTCGTAAATTACGATTGATGTTCAAGACAACATCGATCACAGCTGCTAGGAGACCATTAGAGAATGACTGGTTGTTCACGGGCACGCACGGGCTGTCAAAAGTGGTGGTTCTGCGGCTTCAACTTCTGCTTCTGCCCATGTGATATTGTACTAGTAATTGTACAAGAATCAAGATATTGTAGGGGAAGATGTCGAAGACTCGAAGTAGGCCTTGAAGTAGACTGCCTCACACGGGTTTTCAAGGGCCTTTCCCCGGCTCACGCTAGTTGCACTTCTGAAATTTATTGACAACAGGGTGTGTGTCCAAGACGTCAGTGATCTCAGTGATCTGGGCACTCGCCTAGTCCTACAAGCGCAGTTCTTAGTCATACACAGCTTGATACATACCTCGACTGGATCGGAGGTAACCAACGAACGGTTCAAATTATTGGCGCGACTGTGTCGCACCTCCTGGACCAACCAAATTGTATTATATGTTATTGACGACGTGGTTGCATATCGTTTCGATTTATCTGGCTGGTCGTTACTGTACGCCGCAATTTGCCACTGGTACGCCGGAATAGCAATCATACGTGCGGCGCTGCGGGCACCTAATTGCGAAAGCAGCTCAGTCTCCTGACGAGTACTTAGTACTTGGTCTAATAATCTCCTCCAAAGTCCTCCGTCTGCCTGATTCTCTTCCAAACCACTTCACTCTGCACCGAATCTAACGTGTACTATATTCAGCACTGGCAGTCAGCACAGCATGCGATCCACCACTTGGTCCACAGTCACAAACGCCTTTATCATCTCCACAGTTGCACTGCTGTCTCTGATTCCGGCTGCCGATGCCTACAGCCCGCCGGCACTAGGGACCGTAAAGATTATATCCCCCGCAGCTGGAGACGTATATCAGGCCGGAGAAAGTGCTATGGTTAAGTGGTATGTTACGAAACAGTGCAATCAGGTTAGGTATTTGACGGCGGGTATTGCAGGGTCGTCAACGGCTCCGCTGATGGCGGGGTCGGCAACCTAACCCTCGCGAATAATGATAATGGACAGACTTGTGAGTGCCGTGGCATCTGGGTTATGCTTCGTTTGGGGGCTGATACTGAGTATGATAGGGATATTGAAAACGAATGTGCCAATTCAGGATAACTCAACTTCAGTGACGTATTTAGAGGGTCCCGGCAATAACTTTCAAATCCTCTGTAAGTACCAGGGCGATTTGTCCCGAATTTTATGCCCGTTTTGTCTTATGCTACTTTGACACAGTTGACATTGAGGCTGGAAACCAAGAATATGACCATGCCTCTAGCGGTGCCTTCACGATCGATCTCATCGGTTGATGCGGAGTACTCAAATGCCGCACTGGCCCCATCAGGAATTAAGGAATGGCTCGAGAATACTAGTACCACCGAACACGTCTGTCACCGTAGAGATCTATTACAGCGGTTTCCACACCGATAGGCCGGTTGTCCACCTACAGAGGCCAGCGGATTGTGAAATTCAGGAGCGGAGTTCACAGTTAAGTAGAAAAACAAATCTTGAGATATTAGTTATCTTGCAAAATTTGTTGTTATAAAATAGTTATCACATTGCTGTGTGTCAACGTCTCAATGCGCACCCGCATGCAGGACATCACAATGGATAATTATTTTTTTAAATTAATTACTACAAATAAATTGTGTGAGAAAAAAATTCGGCATGTGCTGCCGGGACAATATTAAACCTCAGCCGAATGTGTAGTGTTAGCGTAACCGGCCTATCGTTGTGGAAACTGTCACGAGTATTACCGCGCGACTGGTGGGGACACAACAAGATGAGAATGTATTGAGGTAATACAAGATATCACTGACCTGGTGGGGACACAACAAGATGAGAATGTGTCCGCACCAGGGTTACTTAGTATATACATGCGCTATGTCAGCACCCTAATGCGGTAGGCGGGATCAAACCCTCAACACCCCCCTTGAGCGCAACTACCGCGCGTTTATGCTAATGAAGAGCTTTTGATTGGTCAACGTCCAGTCGGATACGTTGAAGCCATTTTTGGTGAACAGTTTTGTCAAGCGGTTTTGTGAGAAGATCTGCCGGGTTTTCAACTCCTGGAATATGTGTAACATCTATGACACCGTCGTTGACACAGTCCCGGATGAAGTGAGCGCGAATGTCGATGTGTTTCATGCGCGAGTGAGAGTGTGGGTCGTGACTACAAGCGACCGTGCCTTGATTGTCGCAGTGAAGGATCGTCGCAGTGGGTTGTTCCAAATAATTTGCCGAGCGCAATGCGAGCAAGAAAGATATTCAGCTTCACATGACGATAATGCGACAATAGTTTGTTGTTTGGAGCTCCAGGCTATAGGTCCTCCTCCGCATTCTATAATGTAACCGGAGACAGACTTGCGGTTATCAGCCATGCCCCAATCAGAGTCAGTAAATGAAATGAAGATTGGAGTCAAGTCAGCAATGTCTCCGTAGATTATGCCGCGATAACGGGTTCCTTGAAGATATCGAAGGAGGTGTTTGGCGGCTTCGAAATGACGTTGGCCGTAATTAGACATGAAGCGTGCAAGTTCGCGAACGGTGTACGTGATGTCGGGTCTGGTGCAAGTGGCTAGATACATGCATTTTCCGACTATAGCGCAGTAAGGTAAGGACGAGGCTGCCTTTCGTTCTGTATCCGTAGTGGGACACATGTCAGCGCTGAGGCGCCATTTAGGGCAGGGGGTAGTGACCGAATTGCACTCGTCCATTTTGAATTGACGAAGGATGGATGTGATGAATTGGGTTTGATCGATCATGAGGAGACGTTTTGATCGATTTCGCGTGATCCTGCATCCAAGGATCCATTTGGTATTTCCACCGTCAGTGACCGTGAACTTGTCATTAATCTCTTGAGAGGCATGATCAGACTCAGATTTGGAATCGGATGCAAGGATGATATCATCAACACTGGTCGCGGACATAGTAAAACCGGAGGATGATTGACGAGTGTAAACACTCCAATCGGATTCACAATGCATGTAACCGAGATTAGTGTAAGCGTCGTGGAGTGTTAGGTACCACTGTCTGCCGGCCTGGCGGAGTCCATAAAGGCCTTTACGAAGACGCCAGAAGGGGGAAGAGAAGTCAAACCCATTAGGGGCCTTCATGTAAATTTCTTCTTCGAGTGGACCATTTAAATAGGCTGTTTTGACGTCCAACTGACGTATCTCAAAGTCGTTAATTGTGGCGATGCAGAGGAGTGACCGAATGGAATCCCAGCGCGCGACAGGGGCGAACATGAAAGTGAAGTCTTGACCGGGAATTTGGGTAAAGCCTTTCGCAACGAGACGCGCTTTGAAACGAGAGATGGTTCCGTCTTTGTCTCGTTTAATGTGTAAGACCCATTTACACTGTACGGGTTTTCTGTGTGGGGGCAAAGTGTGGACCTCCTCATAAACGCCCTTGGCTTTGAGCAACTCCAACTCGGAGTTTATTGCGGAAAGCCATTCAGCCCAATAAACGGACCGTTTGGCTTCCAAAACGGTTTGTGGGTCTGAGGCGTCATCGTCTCGAAGAGAGCAAATGATGGCCTCTGTAGACGAGATAGTGTCAACAACAGATGTGAAAGGTCTGTCATGATCAATAGGGACGATGATATCGTCATCGTCTACAGCAAGTAATTGCTGAACTAATGTATCAGAATGTACGAAGTCGTCATATTTAGGCGGTAAGCGAATATTCCGCCGCAGACGATGAGATAGATTATCGTCACTGTTAATGTCCACGTTTGAATTGGTGCAAGGCACGTTTCGGTGGACAGAAGTGGCGTAAGGTGTACGTTCGCTAAAGCGAAACGTTAATATAGCAATGTGGGATATAGCCACATAAGCATACGGAAATAGATTATCACCGTTGGTTTCCCCCACGTTGTTATCCGTGCAAAGCGCGGTGTCATGGGTGGAAGCGGTGTAAGGTGTACGTTCGCTGAATGATTTCGGGCGAAGCGTTAACAAAATGAAGATGTCTGCGTTGTTATGCAACATACGCAGTTTGGGTGGGTGGTGACGCAGGCGTGAAAATTTCATCCCATAGGGGAAGAGGATTGTCGGGTGGAGTTGATGATGGAAAGTCATGGAAAACAACATCCCGACGGGTTTTGAGTGTGCCGCCGTGACCGCCAAGGTTTGGTACCCATATATGATACCCTTTGGCATCTCGGGCATATCCTACGAAGCGACCGGATTCACCTCGTGGATCAAATTTGGAGAGCGTATTAGATAATATGCGGGAGGTGCAAGGTGCGCCGAAAGGATGCAAGTGTGAGAGATTTGGTTTGTACCGATGCCAGAACTCAAATGGAGTTTTGCCTGGTGGAAGGTTTGAATGCGGTACACGGTTTTTTAGATGAACGGCAGTAAGGATGGCGAATGGCCAGAACCATTCAGTAAGGCCGGCGTCAAGCAATAATGCTCTGGCCATGGAGGCAAGAGTTAGATTGCAGCGTTCGGCGACGCCGTTTTGATTAGGGGTGTCAGGGACAGTTTTCTCATACGTTATTCCCGAAGTTTTGCAATGTTCTTCGAGTTTGCCCCTAACAAGTTCAGGAGCGTTATCAACGCGTAAAATAGAAATTGTTTGTTGTGAGAATGTCTGTGCAAGTGATTTGAACTCAATGAAATGTTGAGGTGCTTCCTCGCGAGTTTTCATAAGGGAAACGAAGATGTATCGAGAGTGACAACAAATGAAAAGGATGAAGTATTGGAAGGCACCGTAGCAGGGTGGGAGGGGTCCGCAGATGTCGCAATGAACGCGTTCAAGAATACGAGTAGCACGATGGGAAGCGCGTGAGGGAAAAGGGGTTCGTTTAATATTGGCTTTGGCACAAATGATACAAGATTGGTGAGTCGAGTCGTTGAAATCAATACCCTCAACGGCGGAGCGGAGCCCTTTAACGCCGATGTGCCCCATCAGGCGATGTAAAAACCCGCTTTATCTGAGTCAACGGCTGCGGCAAATGGGGCAATTCTCGGGAGTAGAGGTGGATTCTCGATGCGGGAAAGTAGAGATCGTTGGGCAGATGGACGGATGATGGTGAGATTGAGACGGAACATGTCGTTATAAATTGTGCCGTCAAATATCTTCTGACCACGAAAAGAAAGAGTGGCCGTGTCGTCACCTAAGATCGCAGTAACTCCGACTTTGTTCAGGCGAACGCCGCTTATGAGATTGGAGCGAGCAGCAGGGATATGTAGGACATGGGTGAGGAGAATGGTCGTCAAACGATTTTCACATTGTCCTTGGACACGCACAGTTCCACAACCGATGGCAAGAGTGGAGGTATCATGACCAAAACCACTGACAAGAACAGGTTGGATTCTGTGATATGTTTCAAAAGCGGTTTGGTCATTAAATACATGGCGGTTCGCGCCAGAATCGTAATGGCAATGATCAGTGTGAAGGTCACCGTGTTTGAGGACGGGTAATGTGGCGATGATGACTTCATCGTCAAGGTGGGTGTCAAAAGATGGAAGTTCCGAAGCCATAACGGCGAGGATGTGTGCATCGCTGTCCGTAGTTGACACGGACGGAATGACGGTAGAATCTGCATGGTCAGGCACTGTACATGTTGCTGCCTGGGCGGCAGCGATGAATCTGGCATATGCGGGATGAGAGGTGGGCAGGACGTTATTAGCTCGTGAGCGTTGTCCAATGGGAAGATGGAGGTTCCAGGGCCCTCTCCACCAAGTGGCATACTTCCCTGGATTACCACCGCCGTATGTAACGCACTTGGAAATATCATGTCCTTTTCGACCGCAATTTGGGTTTGTGCATGTTTTGTCAACGCGAGAGCGTTTAACAGAACCTTGGACAGCGGATTCTGATGCACGAGGACGTTTGAAGTTCCTCTTATCAGTGTCAGCATGGGCGGAGAAAACGTGCATGGAGGATTAGAGGTCGTTTTTGGTTCGGTACCGTGCTTCGTCACGAATACTGGTGAAGAAATGTTTGGAGCAGATTGGGGTGGGAGGATTTCGAGCGTCGTACTCGGCAATACGAGCTCGTAGACCGGAGGTGAAGACTCGCCATTCGGCATCCTGAGGGAGATTGTCGATGACAGCGCAAGTGAATTCGCGGTCAGGTAGTGTGCTGTTAGTATCCATATCGCCCAGTAGACTGTACAGGCGTTGCATGTCGGTGAGCCAACGTGTGACATCTGCGTTCGAGCTACATTGGGTCGAAAAAATGTCTTTTTTGATCGTTTGAGAGCGTGAGGAATTATGTGGCTGATAATAGTCACGCAGGCAGATCCAGGCCTGCGCTGCATATGCCGCGTTTTGGATTAAATAAATTTGATCGCTAGGAACTGCACTGGCAATCTTGGAGAGCGCGGTGTTGTTTGCCGCCATCCATGGTGCCCTATTGAGGGTTGGAAGTGTGGACTCGGGACCTTCAACGTACTTCCATAGATCCCAGCTGAGGAGTTTAAGATGGGATTTGAAAACCCATTCGCCATAATTGTTGTTGATGTTGTCGTCAATAATTTTGGGAAGTTCCCCACTGGTGTCGTCTGGCATAATAGGGGTTATTTGGGGTGTAACGATAAAATTTGATTATTCAGCGGCTACCGGGGCCCATAACCTGTCACGAGTATTACCGCGCGACTGGTGGGGACACAACAAGATGAGAATGTATTGAGGTAATACAAGATATCACTGACCTGGTGGGGACACAACAAGATGAGAATGTGTCCGCACCAGGGTTACTTAGTATATACATGCGCTATGTCAGCACCCTAATGCGGTAGGCGGGATCAAACCCTCAACAGAAACCGCTGTAGCGTAGTTGAGTCACCATGTGTCCCTAAACCCTAAACAGACCTAAATATTTGAGGTCCTTGTAGGTCACGTTGTACTGTCACTTGTACACTCCAGCCCACCGAGGGACCTTGATGGAGACATTCCCCATCGCCTGCCTTGCGTCCTGTAACCGCTCGATTCGCGTCCGCCTGTTAGGCTACTCTTGTTGTCGACACCACCGCCGACTCGAACACCAATTAACTCTAGGCCTCTTTTTCTTTTCCCCTTCGACCGTACGGAACAGCCGATGTTGGAGAGTCGGAGACGCAAGTGGAGACACTCACATCTTGCCGGATTGCTGACGTGTTCAAGCTGTTCGAAGTTGTGGCAGCTGCTCGGAACGTGCCGGGAGAGGAGGGTGGGCTCCCGCCTTCCCCTTTACTGTAACAGAAGTGCGAAGTTTGCGAAGGAACAGAAAACTTGCTTGTGAACGCTTGCAAGTTCAGGCTTGCCGGCGCAGGCTGAAAGAGACGACGTCAAACATAGTAGTCGTGCACAACGTGATGCTATCCCTGTCATATCAAATGACCATCGACCGTATTACCACCCGCCAGTTCGTTGAACTTCGTTCGAAATATCAAGGAAATATATTTTCGATTCACAAGTTCGTTCGGACAAGAGTTCGGACCCGTTCTCCCCGCCGCTTCCCGGGCCGACTTTGTCCGAGTCGCAGAGATCCTCGGAGATCCTCCGTTGCTGAATCCCAATACGAAGTTGAGCTCTCCGTGAGTGCTTGCCTCAACTCTTGCCATTTCTTTGTATGCGCGACCGAAGATACCAGCCTCTAGACCGAGCAACTTCGTCCCAGACGTTGCTGGACAGCCTGGACTCGATTACCGGAACCGGTTCGGTTGGTTGCACTCCGCTTGGCCTCAATTCACCGTATCTCCCCAGGTCCGGTCCATCAACAAAGGAATTTTTACTTATTCACTTACTTCCTCAGAAAGACATTTTCAACAATTTCTGCGTGAATTTAGTAAGCCAATTACTGGTTTCCTAGGCCACGCAGCTCACGGGATCTTTAGTGAACCGTTTTGTTGTGGAGGACTCGGATGTCGTCGTCCCCAATGTTCGTGAGATGAAATGATGGATCGGGCCATTTTGAACAAGGGTGTAACTCTCGCTTCGGTCTCTCCCTGGAACAGGTCCTCAACGAGCTGAACAAGAAATACACGAATCGAGTCCTCCACGACGTTGGCCTCTGCATTTGCGCATTCGATGTGGTAGAGGGTATGGGGACGGGTTTCTTTGGCACACAGGTAAGTCCAAGTCTTGGCGGACAACATTGCCTATTCGACCCATCTGATCCAATATCATAGTCGTCTTTTAGGATGACCGTCTTCCGACCCTTTCCTACTGAGATTAATTATGGCGAAAGTCAAGTCTCGGACGAAGACGGCATACAGCGTGGGTTGCTTCTTCCGGCCAATGGTGCAAGTCGTTCGCACTACGGGTTACGTGACCTCTTCCAGTATCCGTCGACATGTGGATTCCGCTCGTTCACCTCCCCAGCCATGCCCATTGTACGCCTCTTTGTCTCTCTCCCCCCCTTCACAACACAAGTGCCGCACCGCTCACTCTTCTGTATGGGTGCACCACGCAGCGACCCCCAAGAACGCGCATATTCCTGGTTTCCGAGTTCCGAGGCAACATCAACTCACGAATTGCGAGGCTCTCCCGAAGCAGAGCGCCTGTACATCGACCAGGGAGAGAATGTGCGCGCAAGTGGGGAGAGAGACGAATTTCGCGATGATGATCCAGGGCCACCAAAAGCGACCGAGGGTGTCCTCATCAGCGGACAGGTACAGGCTCGGCGTCTACCATGTACGGTGACAGTAAGTCCCCAGTCTTTCTCGGCGCGAGGCCGGTACTTAAACTCCTAAGCAGGGCCTTGGAGCAATAGCGTGGTGAAAAACTTCGGAAGCTACGATGGACGAAGGATGAAACACTCCCTGGTAGTGCACAACGAAAATGCTTTTAGGTGGCCGGGGGTCCCATCTTTGATAGTTGATACTCCAGGTCGATGGAGCGAAAGATAAATAGAACCAGACCGCAATCCACGGTCCTCATTGTGTACTTTTTATGGCCGCAAAATTTATTCATCGCTGCGCACGCGCCTCATTGTGTTGCCTTCCGTGTCTCAACAGAACGCCAGTGCCAATAATCCGCTTTGGAAATTTGAATTTTTGCTTCGCACGGATGTAGTTTTTGTGCCTTGGATGAATCTGGTTATCGTGACGTGTAGACATCACCCACAGGTACAGTACTGTACGAGCCCGTCCGTTTTGGCCTCGGGTGTCGCACCACGTACAGAAAGTACGCAGGGCTTTTGTTCGTGCGTGAAGATCGACGTTTTGAAAATGGATGCCAGCTTGTGGGCGCTCATTGCTGTTACTGTAAGCGCTCAATATGTTGAGACTTCAGCAACGTGTTTCCCAGCTCTCCCCTGAACACTCTGCATCGCACATCTCCAATGTCTCAATCTATCAACCGAGATTTAGAGGTGGGAAGCGAACCAGGTATGTACTGCCTGTAAATCTGACCTGTCCTCGCCGATTTCACAATGTTCATGGCAGACGGCCACCACGAGATTTGCGAAGCTCGTGAGCCCCGCACCGGGAGCGCAAGGTGGGACGTTTTATTATTTTATCGCCCTTACTGTACACGTCGATGCAATTATTATTTTATAAAGACACCTTATGTACAAAGCCCAAGGCCCGAAAATAGGAAATATCCTCGGATGAGTTGTCGTCGTTGACATTCTAAGGTCTCGCTCCAGTTACTGGGGAACCCGGAGCATAGGACAGACGCTGTCGCTGTCCACCGTTTCCGATTAAGAAGCTGCATAAGCTGTAAGCATCACACCACATGCAGAATCCGAAGGACTTTCGTCCGCGTGTGAAAGCCAAATGTTTGAAAAACGACGCGACGTGGGCGCTCTGCTTTTGGCTTTGCTTACAGCACAGTAGCGCTCAACGTGTTGATCGCCTTTTCGGCGGCTACGGTTTCTCATCGAGTTTCCTCTAACGTTGCGTATCGCACATCCCTTCAATGTCTGAAACTATTCGCCAAGACAGAGAAATCGAGGAGGGGAACAATCCAGGTGTGTGTTACATGTCGCTTTGACCAATTCTCCCCGAGTTCACAATAGTAAATAAAATAGATGGCGACCAGACTTTGCGAGCATCGAATCAGCCATCACAGCCATTAAGAGGAGAATCCAGCAACTTCGGTGACAGCTCTGAACCGCTCTTCTCTATATACTCCAAAGCCGCGGAGGAAGAGGACAACAAGATGGCCGAGCGCTGGCAGAAAGATGCTGATGGCATCCTCATTTTTGTGAGTCCTCGTATTGCCGTTCACGTTGCTCGTGCGTAAACTGGAACACGATAGACCGGTCTATTCTCTGCTGCAGTCGCTGCACTCCTTTCTGTGACTGTCCAGGACCTGAGGCCAAACAGTCAGGATACCTCTGCATTCTATCTTGGCAATATCTACGGGGTTCTCGCTGACCCGAACGCGACACGTTCTTCCGTCCCCCTCCTGTCGCCAAACCACCCCCGTTCTCTCCTCCGAGATATGCTGTCTGGGTCAATTCGCTCTGGTTCTTGAGCCTAGTCATGAGCGTTAGCTGTGCTCTGTGGGCGACATCATTGCATCAATGGGCGCGTCGATACATCCGTCTCACACAGCCTTCACGGTGCAGCCCAGAAAAGCGAGCGCGAATGCGTGCATTCTATGCCAACGGAGTGGAGAAGATGCATATTCTGTGGGCAGTTGAAGGATTGCCGACGCTGCTGCACCTGTCGCTATTCCTGTTCTTTGGCGGACTGGTCATTTTCCTGTTCAATGTCGACCAAGAACTCTTCATCTGCGTGGTCTGGTGGATTGGGCTTTTCTCGGTGGTGTATGGATCCATCACACTACTGCCATTAATTCGGCAGGATGGCCCGTACTATGCACCGCTTTCTATCCCAGCCTGGTTCCTGTATGCCAGCATACAATATGTAACCTTTAAGGTTCTCGTTTCCACCACCAGTAGGTACGATAGCTATGAGACCTGGGGGCGCTATTGTGACTTGAGGGATCGTTTTCGTTGTTGGATGTTAGGGGGTGTGGAGAAGAAAGCGGAGGAATCAGCGTCCGAACAATCCTTGGATATCGACGTCGGGATCTTGGGCTGGACAATCAGTGCTCTGGGCGACGACGACTCACTGGAAAAGTTCTTCGAGGCCCTCCCTGGATTCTTCAACTCAAAGATGGTCAATGATCTCCGAGACCATCTCCCCGATGTCGTTTCTAGAAGGCTCTCTGATGCTTTGCATGGATTTTGGGGCCGTACGTTGACATCCAATTCAGTCATTGACTCCGTCAAGCTCCGTCGGCTTGACATTTCCATGAATGCGATGAATTTGATACACAATCCCGGTGTTTCATCAATTCTTGAAAGCATTTTATTCAAACACTGGGATCAAGTACCACAAACCGTGGAGATGGGGCACAGTCTGGCTCGTTGGAGCACCAGCAACGACCAACTTACTGCTCATCTTGCGCAACGCATAGTCTCCAGGGTCCTCGCGACTGTGCGGGAGCGCGATGACCGTTGGGTCGAACTGGCTGCCCGTGTATATGGCCTATCGAAGCGTGACCTTAGGGACATCATCGCCCATGATCATGACAGTGGGTCCCTCGCCATCTTAATCCATCTTACTCGCAAAGCTCTTCCCCCGGACGCCGGTCCCCTTTGGGAGGTTTTGGGAGCGTTTACCCGATTCGACATATGTAATACTCTTTCTGAACTTCAGCACGACTTCTGTACGCTCTGGAACGAAATTGTCCAACTAGCGAGGAAGCGAGGACCTTCCAGCAGGCCTGTCCGTATTCTCCATTCGATTCGCCATCTTTACATCACTTCGCATCAAGGTACCGATGCTGCTCCAATTGCATTTCCCCCTTCCACCCATCCTGACCACCTCATGATGTTCCATCCATCGTCGTATCCGTTGTGCGACGTTGCCAGTCATCGCAGTGACTCGACCGCTCATGTTCCTGTTCCCGTTCTCACCAAACTTGTTCATTCGCCTGATGCCTCGCCTCATCACTCAACATCTGTGGTTGACACAGTTTCGCAGCAAGTCAACGCAACAAGCATCATCCCAGGGCACCCTTCACCCTCTGGTCTGAAGACACCAGGCGAAGTCGGAGACATTTCTCCGGCCCCCACAGCTGGTTCATTCGCCTTACCAGTTCACATCAGTCTACGCCACAGAGATGTGTCGCCACCAGGTGCTGAAGCCGTTGTGCTGCAAGACATTTCCTCGCCCGCGACATTGTCTCATCTTCTAGAAGAGAATACGCAGCGGGATATAGTTGCACCACGCGCAGAACCAGACGTCAACGAAATTTTATCTCCCACGTCCATACCTGCCAGTGTATTGGCCCCAGTTCCAGCACCCACACCACCTGTTCTAAACAGGTCTTACGGTGCAGGGTCCGCTTCCACCTCCAAACGCTTGCTCTCTGCTTCGTCCGACCTCTCCATCCCAGACTCTCCTCCACCGGCCAGTGTCCCACCCTTTCCCAATACAGAGTCCCTTGCCCTCAGCAGCAGCATGACACCCTTCCGTCCGTCTGGGAATGCCGCGCTGCCGCGCCTACGTGCTCGTGGACTGGTGAATACCGGGAATATTTGCTTTGCGAATGCAATGTTGCAACTTCTCGTCCATTCCCCTCCGTTCTGGGACCTGTTCAGAGAACTGGGCGATCTGACAGGGCAACGCGGAGCAGGGGGTCCGGAGACCGGTGGTAGCGCGACACCGCTGTTGGATGCGACGATTAAATTTTCGGATGAATTCGTTTACAAGGAAGAGCTATCGATGACGCAACAGTTGCAACAGAAAGCCGTAAAGGGAAAGGCGAGGGAAGATGAAGAAGGGAAGAAACAGCACAATGTTGTAGATTCGTTCAGCCCGAGGTACATGTATGATGCGATGAAGGAGAAGAAGGCTCAAAAATTTGTTGGTACGCTCTCGTTACCAGGTTGCGCCCTTCTGTTACGAATGCTAATCTGTACCGGTCTGATGTGTATAGGATGGCCAACAGCAGGATACTGATGAATTTTTCCGCCTCTACCTCGACGCGCTTGATGAAGAGTTGCTCGTTCTACTCGCTTCTATTAGTGGCCTCAAGTCGGCTATTACTGAACCCGGAGTAGAGTTGTGCGAGGTGTCTCAGTCCGGCCAGACTGACGTGGGAGGACAAGGCTTCATGGTGTGCCAAATTATCTCATCTCTCTCCGTGTTGAGCTTGGCATGTCTGACGGATACATGATCATGAGTAGCCCGAGTCAGTCGAGTCGCCCCTGATTCGCATATTCGGTGGAAGATCCCGCTCGACCCTGCGCGCGCCAAGCCAGCCTGACGCTGTCACCATTGAAAATTGGCGATCCCTTCAACTCGACATCCGGGTACGTTTTTCTCTCTCTCTCACACATATATCCCTGTGACAGACATCGAAACACCCCAAAAGCACGATTCAGTGCACGCTATAGAAGACGCACTCGCACACGTCTCGCACCTGCAACCTGTTCAGCTCGGTTCGTCTGGCTTCGGTGAGGCGAGCCAGCAGGTTCTCATCGAGGTGCTCCCATCCGTTCTCGTGCTCCATCTTAAGCGGTTCCTGTATGATGTGGTCGCGGATGGCATAGTTAAGATCTGCAAGCCTGTTCGGTTTGCGCCAGAGCTTGAAATCCCACTCGGTACAGTTTTTTCGCTTTCATTTTCCCCGTGCTAGCCAAGGCTAAGGAGTCCTTTGTTTCTTGGTTGGACCAGAAATCATGGCACCCGTTTCCGTGAAACCTAGGGAGCCGGTGCGCTACAGACTGCATGGGGTGCTTTACCACCATGGCGAGTCCGCGGGCAGCGGACACTATACTGTCGACGTACTCCACCCGAATGAGGACAGCGGTAGTGGGGAAGCTTGGCTGCACATTGACGGTGAAACTGTCGGTGCGGTGCGGCACGAGGAGGTTTTTGGGAACGGTGAAAACGAGTGGATGGACGACCGGTGTGTTTGTATGCTGTTATATTGTTGCACTGCTCCGATTCGGACATGACGCATGATGCATAACAACTTACTTACTTTCACTCTCTTGAAAATGATCTCCATTTTGTGTTAAGCTTTGTTCTTAGTTGCAATATCCGTGGTGGAGACCGGTTTTTTATAGAGTGAAGCCGTGGATTTAGGAGAAGAGGAGCAGACTCGGCGGCGTCTCGGAGACGTTATCCTGCAGAATATATCTGAATTTCGGAAATGCTTTGCCTGCATAGAAGGGTTTACCTTCATCTGCAGCCAAAACATTTCCGAAATCAGATACTGTCTATAAACCGGCCCTGGGTGGCTAGGCGATGTTGGTAGGGCAAACCTGGACTGTGCTTAGATAGGGGCTACTGTATTTGGGACCACATGAGGCAAAGTGTCGGCCCGGATTGGCCCGGCACCGCTAACTTTCCCTGAGCGACCATCGGATCAAAATGTGGTACCAGTACTAATTTCTTATTTCAAACTTTCGGCTGCAGTGCGTCTCTCTGTCAACCCTGCGACCCTTCCAGGAGCCCCCTTGGGAGCCCCCTTCGGACACGCCAAACAAAAACACATAAATTATGCTGTGTTCGATGACTCGGAGTCGATGGCCAGCGACCGAGCGCCGCGCTCCTCCCTGCCCAATCTTCAGCGCCGAACGTACTTGAACCCTGAGACATACGGTGTGATGGAAGCTGTGGGTGAGAAAAGCTGGATAATACTTTGATAAACGACGCTTGGGGCTATCGAGCGAAGCGTGCCAGTGCGCAAAGAACACTATTCGTGGACATGATTCAAAGGTTGCATCAAGGTCCCAGGCGCCTACGGCTTCACTGATGGCATCGCCCCTAAGAGACCGTCACCGTGACCGAGTTGCCAGTGCGCACACGCACGCGCTCGGAACAGCGCTGTGCTCTGCGTACCTCCCGTGGAAAGAGAAAGGGCTCGGATACATCGTCTTCGTAGAAACTGAATGCAGTTATGCCGTGATCACCGAGTAAGCCTGATTCGACAGTATTATGGACTCGAAAAGGAACGTCGAGATGGGTCTTGAATGACATACAGTATGCCCCCCTCGTTTTTCATATTACAGTAAGAAAAACACCAACAGTACTAGTATTGACACCTCCGCTGGCAATTGAAAGCATAACCCAACCAAAAACAAGGGAATCTCCCGTCCACTTGTCTCATAACCATTGACACGAATCGAATGCTACCAGCTGTTTCCATGGCCACTCTCCAAATCACACAGCGATAGCAGTTCCGACGGAGTTTGAGATTGAGCTCAGATCCCCACTGCTGTGGTTAGATTTGATTTCGGACATGGGCATCTCGGCAGAAAGGCGGGGCAAACCAGCAGCATCCGTGAACGCAATTGCGCCGTCGTCAATATGCACTTTCGTTGACAACGACGTCGGCTGCAACACAGAACTTGAAGGTGCGGCGGCCCCTCCGAGAATCGGCCCGGACTTCGGATTCGACAAGCCGAGAGCAACGCGGACGAGAATCAGCGTCGGTGCGATGCCCTGCGAGATTTCTTTACAACACGATTCTCAGTATGATAGACGAAAAGGACAACGCACGTAGATCTGCACGGCGACCACCCGGCGATGCCCTGCGCAGGGTGTCGGGTCGCGAAGAGGATTACCCAAGCGAGCTGCACGGCCAGATAGAGCATGCCGCTCTCGACGACGATGTCGATCACAGCCCGGCCTGTCCCTATCGGGAACCACGCGCCATGCATGTCGCGCGCCTTGCGGGGGGAGAGGTACCAAATGCGTAATACGATGAGGGTCGTCACGATCACGTTCGTGATCAAGGGAAGAGTAAAGCTGGCAGTGCCTATGGTACTAGGGAAGTGGGGGCCATTGCGGCGGCTGCTGGTGAAGCGGTGTGTATGTGTAGCAGAAGGTGAAAAACTTCGCTAACACATACTGAACCGACACGTGGTTGGTGAGCACCTGCTCGCGGACATTGTCACTACAGTAGGCCTTACCTGGGCCCGCAACCGCAGTAAGACACGGAAGCATTATGATCCAGTAATTTTTAGACCACAGCAACCAACAGCGGTAGATGAGGATAAGTTCACCAACGAAATCGGTGATTGAGATGAGGAGATCAGCGCCAACGAGTACTTTTGTCTCGTCTGCGAACCTCTTGACGCCTGTGGTTGCCTAAGGGGTGGTCAATGATCGCGTAGCTTTGATATAGTGTGGCGCATACCAATACCTCGTAAAAATGGCTGAACTCTAATGCGAAGTGAGTGGAACAACATAGGAATAAGAATACACTGATAACGAGAATGGGTTTATTGACGTCGGTCCCACCACGTGGACCGTTGAACATCAGATAGACAGACAAAGCAAAAAGTACCGTATAAAATCCTAGAGAGAGATTAGCAATCAACTTGCCTCGCCAGTCGGCTGCAGAGACCGCACCGTAAAAGAACGCCTCGCATACAAAGCCTACCAGGGCTGCCATGTCGCTGTCGATCGTCATGGCTGACTAGGACACGAGGGGCACGAAGCGAAAGTACGATCCAGATAAACTACGGGTGAGCGTGGATAAATAGTTCCAGACATGCCAGTGCACGGTAAAGGCAAAAAGGTGCTCCCCCCGCCGGGGTTACGGGAAGGTACCAAACACAGGGTTAAATCCGGATTTGAAAAGAGAAGACGAGGCACCCATCGTCGAGAAGCGATTGTAATTGCGAAGGTTGTGGAATACAGTACGGCATCAGGAATAGCAAGGCCCGCAAAGCGGCAAAAGCGTATTGGTCGACCGGGGTAGCCCCCAACATGCTACGGACCGATCCAAAACTCAGCGGTTCAGAGTGGTCGCCGTGATCTTCGTGATCCACTGTGGCTGGGCGCGACCGAAAAGAAGGACCTGATACGAAGCACTCCGTTGGATACGTATCCCCCTTGAGCCGCCGGCATATCGCCCTCTTGGTACTACTTTGTAATCCCTCGTGCTGTAACTGGAATATATGCACCGGGGTATTGACTCCTATTGAGTTGGGATGACCTCTGGTCCTCTTGAGGAATATTCAAGACTTGAGAGCAGATGAACACAGGATCATGAGTGGCGGAACTACGCATGAGCACAGGAAAGGTAAACTCGCACCCACAAACAGAGAGTGGTGAGTACAGGTCGGGAAAATGGTTTATTGCTGGTTAAGCGCTGCTTCTTAGGACGGGCAAGTCGGTCTGTTCGGGTCAATCATGCAAATTAGCAGCGCATGACATCCAAGTCGAGGTGCGTTGCTACTGATAACCTCCCGCATTCTGTACCGCCCCAAGGCCCACAGCCGTACTACTGGTTCTCCCTCTTGAAGGATCACAATCCTAGAAAGGTGAGCTGATCCCTGGGCTACCGCATCCCACCATTGTCGAGGTGTTGACACCCGGAAATGTGCCACCCACGCTACAATTTGCCGAAGGGGACACCGCATGTTCCAGCTCGCTCTCTGAAAAGTTCGTCATTGGCGTGTGCAATGGAGAGTCAGATGATAACTGTAATCCGGTGGGTAAGGACCTGGACTGATGTCCTCAAGGCCAGCAACTACAGTACGCATACTACACCTTCCCCTGATGCGCGCACACGAATGTCCAGGGAGGAAACGTCGTCGGGGTTTTTTAGTACGAGACAAATCGTGTCCAAGAACAATCCAATAAATGCGCGTTTAATGGAGGCGGGGGTTGCAGGGTGAACTGTGTGTTCCATGCTGTAGAGAATGTATTGTTGAGAACGCGTGGTCTACGCACCTATGAGCCTCGTGTATCCGATTCAGGAATAGTCTCCACGCGTTGCACATTCTCATATATTCCCCTCTTTTTCTGGGACTGCAAAAAGTTTTCCTCTCTTTCTTTCATTTTGCGTTTCCGCCTCTCGTCATCGCGAAGAACGCCCTGGTACATTGTCTGCGGAAGGAGAATAGGCACAAAGTCGACGAAACGAGGGGCATAGTACGCACGTCATGTTCTTGCTGCTGTAGGTAATGAACGCCCCATACTGTAACCGATGACACGAGAATGGAAGCCAACAAGGTAGCCTTGGCCGCTCGCGACATTGTACGTGCGGGCAAGGGAGCGGACACGTGATGTGTATGCTTCCCAGCCGTAAAAATTGACAGGCTCTATAAGATCGTACGATGGTCGACCATGTCCGCTACCTCAACCGTGCTGAAGCCCCCAGTCATGACGAAGCACTCAACGCTCCGCCACAGAGCCGCCAACAGCTCTCCAGAGGCCATCGTCACCGACGAAGGGCGCAAGACCGATAAATTCCTCGACTCTCACACCAGGTGAATTGCTACTCCAACTTTATTCTCTCAACTCTCCGTTTCTTCCAACTCAAGCGCTGCTTGCCAGGTGGGAGTTTGGCGGACCATGGGGCGTCACAGCCATGATGGTCGGGTTTCCGATGCTCATGTACTATCTGTGGATATGTCTCTGGTTCTATGACGGCCGGCTCGTCGTGCCGACTTCCGTCGAGAGGCTTCAGGAAATGTGGGCACACATCCGCGACGTCAGTTCTCCCCCTTTGGCCGCCTGAGTGGTAAACACGATCGTCTCACCCGGCTTTCCTAGGATGCCAGCCCGAACCTCTACGCGTGGAAGGTGTATTCCGGTCTCATTTTCTACGAGCTCTTCCTCGCGTGGGTCATGCCAGGTTATGTGCAAGAAGGCTTGCCTGTGCCATCTCTGGGATACAAGACTCTCATGTACAACTGTAACGCCATCTTCTCGGTCTACTGTACCTTCATCACCGCCGCCGTCCTTCACCACTACCACATATTCCGCCTCACCGAAATCATCGACAACTACGGCCACATCATGTCCGTTGCCATGATCTGGGGCTTCGCTGTATCCTTTGGGACTTACTTTTGGACCGTCGCCCGTGGTGAACAGATTCGCATGTCAGGCAACTTCATATACGATGTCTTCATGGGCGCCGCCCTAAACCCTCGAATTGGTCCCATTGATTTGAAAATGTGGGCGGAAGTCCGCATCCCTTGGGTTATTGTGTTTTTTTTGGCTGTCTCGGGCGCATGCAAACAGTATGAGCAGTATGGAGCTGTCACCCCAGTGTGTATCTTTCTTTCCCCTTATGGTTATATTGTATTGAGCAGTCTTCCCACAGAACATGGCGTTCATGTGTCTCGCAACGTGGCTTTATCTGAACGCATGGTGCGTAGCGATTTGGGTGAAGTGTTCTCCGCTGCTCACATCGCTTCTAAAGTTGTAAAGGTGAAGAGTGTATTCCTCAGACATGGGATATGTTCCACGAAAAGTGGGGTTTCATGGTCATCTTCTGGAATTTTGCGGGGGTTCCATTCGTGAGTCGTTACGTTAACCTCGTAATTGTTTCTGATACGTAATTTTTGACAGACTTATGTCTACTCGGTGGTCTATATGGCTTCCCACGAGCCTGAGAAGTACAGGTATTCGACGCCAGCTTACCTCGCGCTCTTCGCGACGTTGATCACGGCATACTACGTGTGGGTAGCTCGCAACTTTCTCATTGCCACTTGAGATCTGACACCGTAACTCTAGATGGGATACCTCCATGTCGCAAAAAAGTCGCTTCAAGATGCAGACCCAAGGCATCTTCGACTACCGTAGGACGTTCCCACAACTGCCATGGGGCACACTCAAAAACCCGACATACATCCAAACGGCGCATGGGTACAAAAATTTTAACGTTTATCCATGCCGTAAAATACCAACTCTGACTCTTATTTTAACCTTTGCAGCAATCGCCTTCTAACAAGTGGCTGGTGGAGGTTGTCTCGTAAACCAGTACGTAATTGTCTGGCCACGAATCCCGCAATGGGAGAAGTTGATTAGTCTCTAAATATAGAACTACGTGGCCGACTGGACCATGAGCTTCACTTGGGGCTGGTCGTCGGCACAGCATCCCCCATCCCCTACTTCTACAGCGTCTTCTTCATCACAGTGCTCGTTCATCGTACGACTCGTGATTTCGAGCGGTGCGTGCCGTCCCCACCGTCTCGACGCTACCGATGCTGATCCACGTACTAGGTGTGCCATCAAGTATGGCAAAGACTGGGAACGCTATTGCGAGATTGTGAGATGGAATTCATCCCCGGGGTCTACTGAGGTGGTTTAATATCTAGCAAATGCTGGCCCGTCCTTGCTATGCATTGTAGACGGGCATTAGGATACCCTATACTGGGCAGATTAGGGGCAGTGTTCTTGCATGAGGCGTCCTGTGTTTTCTTGCTATCACCCATAGGGGCTATGTTTTTGACGTGACTATGCGGAGGTCATTACCATCATATTATCATTCGTCGTGGCAAAAAAAGACATAAAACATCATCAAAGCAGATCATTGGGTGATCGTCGTACACGAAACGATGACTGCGCGGTCACTCGAAAGGCATATTTTCCACCCCTTGCACCAAAGACGCCCAGTTCGCCGCGACGGCGTCAGCATACTCACGCTCTCGCTGGCGAACGACTGCACGAGTTGAGTGAGGAGCGTGTTCTCCCTGTTGTGCAACACGACGCGCAGTTCATGCCACATACTGTCCGTCCACCACCACCCCAAAGTCCACCACATCAATCATCAGCAAAATAAAGGCCAGGGAGAGCGCAGGGGCGGGGAAGACGATCTCTTACCACGCGCGAATAAACACTCTCCGATTGAGCTGCGCCGAAATGGTCGCCTTGTCCTTCTCGATCCCAACCGCGATCTTGTCCGCCTCTTCCTCCCAGCCGTCCTTGGCGACGGCCTTGACGCTCTCGAGCTTGAGCGCATTCGCGTCGGCGCGTTTCTTCAGGCGCTCGACTTGGTCGACTGAGAGCCGGTCGTGTCGGATGAAGAGGTCCCGCATGGCGATGTACAGGTCACGCTGGCTCTAAGAGATGCGATGCGCAGAAATCAGCGGTGGCGCAAGGCAGATATGCCAACAGTTTGAGGAGGAGGGGGTTATAGAAGGAGTAGATTGGGGCGAACCTTCAGACCTTCCAATGTCTCCTGCAGCAACACGCCCGTCTAGACGGCGGACGACTTTGTCAGGACCAGGACCAGGAACATGGCGATGAGAGCGGGGGGCTGAGGAAGAAAACACACCCGTATCTCCAGCAAGTCGGCATGACGCTGAGTGTGCGCGGATACGACGCTGATGCCCTGCCTGACGCCATCCGACAACTCGCAATCCTGGCCCTTCCACACTGCCCATTCACCTCCACGAGCATCTTGAGCGTATTCGTCAGACGAGACAGGTCTGCCTGAGCGGTCGAAAGCGGCGATAGGGACAGCGCGGGGTCGCGGGAAGAAGAGGAGAAGGCGGCGGGCAGCCCCAGTGGCGCGGCGGCGGCGTCAGTGGTGAAGGAGACCGATAGCGGGGAGGACATGCGGAGGACGGGTGGCAGACGGAAATGAGGCATGAAAGAAGGCCGAGTGCTGGTGCTTCGTACCGCTGCAGCCTCGCGCTTCCGGATGAGGCGTTCTCCCAACACACAGATCTTCTGCCAGGCCTCGATCAGGGGGACGATCCTCTGTCGGACGTGCCTAACGGACGTGTGGGCAGGGGGTTCGATTAGGGCATAGATTGTGGTGCAAAAAATAAAATAAAAAATGAAGCAAGTGCGATATGTACCCGAGTTTGTCTTCCAGGTCGCTGGGAATAGTCATCTCTTCGACGCGATCGATGCGCTTGCTAGCAGATTCCTCTTCCAACGAAATTGACGAATGTTTTCGCCATTGCTCAAAGGAAGGTTCTGCGAGGAACGTGCCGAGTAATGCGTCTTCTTTAATCACAGGGTGATTTCTTGCAGCTGGACATTAGTTCTTGATGATCGACAGTAGTCTCGACGGTCGACCCACATCACGAAACGAAGGAACCTCTCCAACCTTTCCTGTGACCATGATCGACGTCAACAGTGCCCAATACCAGCCAGCGCCGGGAGACACAAAATACCTTCTTTGTTCCAGGAACATCTCATCGGCTAAAATGAAAATGATGTCGATGAGGATCCCACCAACAGTCCCGAATAGCCAATTCCAAAGCACGTACGCCCAATCCGTTTGGGAGGCAGCTGCGGCAGTAACCGGAAGGATATCGGCGAACCAAACAGTCCCACAGGAACGCAAATTCGGAGTATCGCCGCTGCACGGTACTGCCACGCTGATGTCCCCACACAGAACGTCAAGTCAGGCATAATCAGTGAAAGTCAACGGACGTCAAACGAACCTCGGTGGAAATCCCGTAGACCATGTACCTATTCAGCACGAATCCCTGCTGCCCCGCAAACTGGACCGTGACTCTCTCCTGCCTCTTCCACCACCCAGACGGCAACCCAGACCCCGCAACGCTCGACGGCGGAGCCACGCCCCATTAATGCCCCCAGCACCAAACGGAGCCGCACCACCATAGCGCGGCCCCGTCATCCACGGATCGTCCGGCGGTGGGCGACCACAGCGCGGCAACAACGGGGGAGACGTGGACGTGCTTCGCACAGCCGTCCAGTGCCGTTACTGCTACTGTTCTGGGTGGTGCTGGGTTGTCGATTGTTGGTGTACGCAGCTGAGAGGCTCGAAGGCGGCGGTGGGATGTAGCTGAGCAGATTGAGATCGAGCGTGGGCTCAGGAAGCGTGTTCTGCTGCGCGAGCAGGGCAACTTGCTCCACGCTAACACCTGTTGATATTATTGTTGTCGTTTCAAGGGAAAGGAAAGGGGAGGGGAGGGGAGGAAGGAGGAGAAAGTCAACCTTGCGGGGTCCGGATGACGGTTCGTACGGTAATGCAGATTTCACGTACCTTGCCCTTTCTGAGCGAGCGCGACCAGTGCCAACGCAACGAAGAACTCGAGCTTTGATACGCGGGGGCGTGTGCTCACGAGGTTAACGATCTTGGATCATAACGTCACATGAAGTAAAATCGATGATATCAGGGGGATGACAATAGAGGGAGAGAAAAGCGGGGAACATGAGGAGGGGCAGGGGCAGGGGTGCGTGGCGCACCTTATCAACCGTCGCAGCGGGCAGCGAAGACGTCGACAGAACGCGCGATAACGAGTTGACGGACGTTTCTCCAGAATTAGTCGGGTCGACCTCACTAAACGATTTCTGATATATGGCCGGCACAGTAGCCTCCGCTGAAAAACCAATTAAAGCCGAGGGATGCGGAATCAGTCAGCCAGGGGCATGTGTGGTTCTCGGACGTTGAGGTATACAACGTACCAATAGCGTTGGTGAAGATGGATGGGACCTGGCCCGGGGGCGGAGAGGGTGACGGAGCGGCGCTCCAGGGGTCAAGGCCGTCGAAGGTTGAAGCGGCAAGTGGGTTCTCGTCGACGAAGCTGCCGCCAAAGCTAGAGGAAATGCCATAAGCTTGCGTTGGCCGGGGCGCGTTGAACATTGTTGGGGATGAAGCGATGAAGGGCAGGGGGGCAAAACAGGCGTGTGTTGGGCCGATTAAAGGCGCGTGGATTCCACTCATTCAAGCCAAGACAATTACTATCACAAGCAAGACGGGCTAACATGACGCTCGGTACAATCGAAAATAGATAGCCAAGTTCTCTCTAAATCCAAGCCTACTCCTGTGCCTCTGAGCCTATTATTCCCTATAATCATGCCTGTTCATACGACTTGGCAGCGAAGTGAAGCGTCCAAGACGACAACAATCGTTTAGAGTTAACAGCCTCACCATCCAATCTGCAATTCAAGTGCGTCAGAAGCTCGGGTACGATTAACATAGATATGTAAAACATACCCCGGTGTTCCGTAAGTTAAAGGAGCAAGGTACACGAAGGCGGCAAATAGTGCAATGAAGAAACCTACGACAATGATAGGGCCCCGAGTACCGAGCTCTGCCCATTGTCTCGGGCGTGGTCTCGTGTAGTGCCCAGGAATCGAGATAGGGTATTCGATAGTCTCGGACAGGAGGAAGTGAAGCACTGCGCCAGCGACAAGCGCAGATGCAAGATGAGAGGGG
Organism: Russula vinacea; assembly: GCA_022376525.1. NCBI lineage: Eukaryota > Fungi > Basidiomycota > Agaricomycetes > Russulales > Russulaceae > Russula > Russula vinacea. The sequence continues at coordinate 325,238 of WTXL01000020.1, read as the reverse complement.
AGATAATGGTGGATGAATAGTTGTCGACTCATGAGGAAGAATGGGAAATAATGGACAAGCCAAACAACCCCGAAAAAGCCTGCAGAGTTCCATAGGCGATTGCGAACGGCTATAATCGCCTTGGGTGAGGACCGAATGGTAGCGCTCAACTATAGCGAACTTACCAATCGGAATAGGGTTTATGCCTCGCCTCTTCGCAAGCAAATCCGCACCCAAGATACCTACGTATAGAGACAAGGCAAGCGCACAGGCCCACCACCCGACGATATTACCAATAAGATAGATCTGTTTCTGCCCCTCATTCTGCGTCCAGAAACTAATGCCACTCAGGAGGAACGGCCAGTTAATGGGTGCACTTGCGTAAGGATGTGAAGCGGTCAAGCCAGCATTGTGCTGCAACATGAGGAGTTGAAGCTCGAAGAACTTTCTGAAGAAACCGACTGGCTTTGGAGTTTTCACTTGCTGGGGGCTTCTACTTGCCACGTCCTCATCATCTACCGCCGCCTCTCAGACAAACAAATAGCAAATAAAAGCGAAGGCGCACCTGCAGAGACAATATCGTCGAAATACCAGGTAGCGCTGCGGTCCATTGGGTTTTTGTCACCGTTGACTTCTTGCTGTCGGAACGCCCAATCGGGGAGCTGCTCGCGATGAGACCAAAGTGACACCTTGGTCGGCACATGTACCAGTCGGAGGTATCCACTCTTGCTTCTGACGGGCTCACCTTCGTGCGCACCGTTCAGGTAGAGATGGAAAAGGGTGTCATTATAACGCGAGATGTCATCCCTCGCCCAGGTGGTGAATTCTTGATTGGTCGGCATAAGCGGCGAAGCGACATCGTGTGTCAGGAGAAATGTCTCCGTGGTGACATGTAGGAGTTGAATGACATCGTTATGGCGAACAATACGACCGCGGCCAGTTTCAGGGAGTGCCTTTGTCGGGATAATTTGCCACCAGTTGTTCTCATCTGCATGACCGTAACCGGTGACTTGCTGGCCTAACAAAACCATTAGACACATTAAAAAGACAATCAGAACGCGCGTGCCGTACCCTGACTACTGATCCGGCCATCATCATAGCGTAGTGGGTAACGTTCGGGATGAGAGTGTAGTAAAACTTTGGTATCTTTGTGTCGTAGAGTAACGGTATCGTAGTACTTGAGCTCTGGGATAATAATTAATATATGGTGGTATTGCGAGGAAGCCGTTGTCGACTTACCAACACTGTTCATAAGCAGCTCGTTCCCGGCCAGGCTTTCCTGGAACTGGGGGCTCATGAAACTATCACCAGTGCCCGAGTGGGTAAGAATGGTAAAATGAATCCAGAAAAACGAAAGGTAAACAACGAGCGGTATCGCGATCAATCCGATTGCACGGGCAACAAAGTGGCGCCAAAAGTGTTCCTGCAAAGGCATGAGATGATGATGTGCGCGCGAGTGAAAATGCACAGACCATGGATGGGTTTTTCCGAACGTCCAAAAGATCCCACAAGTCGACGAGGACAGCAACACCAATAGCAACAACCGTGAGTACGCCGTTCACCTTGGAGCCCCAGGCGCATGCCATAAATATACCCGTAGCAATCAACCAGCCCCACCACTCAATAGAGAACGGTCTACAGAGCGGTTAGCGAAGGCTTTGGAAGGTGGAAAGACTTTTGAACATACAAATATCGCAATTTACGGAAGCGAACGTAGGAATACATGGTGAGAGACAGGAAAAAGATAAGAGTAGCATCCAATAAGATGAGGCGTGACTGCGCAACGTGCGCATTGTCTGAGAAAATGCAAAAGTAGAATGAAGCTTGGTCGCGGCAGATATGCACCCACACGTACCAAAAAGGACAATAGATGCAGAAAACGCGGCGATCACTGTTCCGTAACCACTCTCCTTCATTATCCCATACACAATCGGGATGGTGAGACTACCAAGGATTGCGGGCAGTGCACGCATTCCAACATAAGGAACGTGATTTTCCGTGTAGTTATCGCCAATATTCTCGAAGTTGAATTGACCATCGAATCCCACGAACCAGCCAGCGAGGCCAAAAAGGAGTTTTGCGAATGGGGGGTGTACATCGAAGTAGTACTCCCGTGTAATGTAGTAGGCGGCAAATTTCCCAAAGTGAACTTCGTCAAAGCTAGGATGGGAAATAGTAAGATTGGGGGGTAAATGATGAACGTAAGCAAGCGCACGAACACTACTTGATCTGGGTGGTTGATTTTGTAGAAACGTAGCGCAAATGCAAGGGCGGTGAGAACACCAACAATTATCATGCTCGCTTCTCTAGTCTCCAAGATTAATTCGAGTTGGGTGAGAGCATTCTGGAGATTGGAGGTGAGTAAAATGGGTTGGGGGCGTGAGGGAACTGAGCGCAGCGCACGGGGTCTTGTTGAGGGTGACCGTCATCGTCATCACAGGGGGCAGGATCTGGCTGAGAAGACTGTCTTCTGTTTCTGAATCGTGACCTGACAGAAGACTCGGCCATGGTGAATGGCACCGGATGGACGAAGGGGGGAAATGGAGGGAGGAGAAAGAGTTGATTCCAGACGCGCTAGCCACATGTCACGTGCGCTGTTCTACTCACGGCCACGCGATTGTATGCTGCATACGCACTCGATGCGCCAACCCCAACGGCGTCTTCTCTCGACCGCCGCGAGATTCGCCTCTGTCCCCCTCTCCTCCTTGAAATCCTTCCCACCAAAAGAGGTTCTCACCTCCAGCTCGTCCTCCACTTTTTCCCCAGAAATATGGTCCGCTCTCCAGCCCCCACCCCACTCTGGCCTTTTTGCATTGGCCCATCGCATTGGATATGGTTCAGTGCTACGGATTCCTGAGCTCGAGCAGGCCTGCACACATCCCTCCGTCCTCCCCTTGTTTGCGAAACACTATCCCAATCATAAACTTCGGCGAATGGAAATTTGTCAACCCTCGGCAATGTCTTGCTTGGCCTTTTCGCGTCAGAGTTCGTCACTGCGTCATATCCTCATTTACCAACTCGCGTCGTGAAGGCAGCCGTGAGCGCATACGTAGGGCCTAACACCTGTGCCGGGGTTGCAAAGGAAGTTGGCGCTGCACCGTTGTTGCGTTGGCATAGGACGGTACGTTTGCGTCGGCAGACTTTTTTTTCTCCCCTTGAACTGACTTACGTTGTTTAAAGCCGTCAACGCCACTAAAGCCGGCAATTTTACATTATGATGCGCTCTCATCAATAACGAGATCTCTTGTCGCGCTCATCTATCAACGGCGTTCTCTATCCTCTGCGCGTAAATTCACACACGAATTCTTTCTCGGTCGAGAGGTGGACCTACGTAAAATGTTAAAATTCCGCGACCCAAAGGTGGCCTTAACAGAAACGGTTGCCAAGTTTGGTCGCGAAATGCCCGTCTCAAGGTGTGCATCATAGGATTCGTCTTTTATGACTTTGGATGCTGAAGAGTTGCTTTCAGGTTACTAAAAGAGACGGGTCGGTTCTCCAATTCACCTGTCTTTGTTGTCGGTGTCTACTCCGGCGCTGAACAACTAGGGGAAGGGTTCGGAAGCTCATTGAAGATGGCAGAGTACCGAGTATGGTTTCCCTCTCAACCAAGTTTTCGAGCAACTGACACTGAACGTCATAGGCTGCGGAAGATGCGCTTCATCGACTCTACTTGACGAAGACGCCGCCGGAGATGGTGCGGCTTCCGACGACGACATTCCCCGATGTAGATGGGGACCTATTCACGGAGGGAGAGGAGATTGGATATCATGCTGGAGAGCTGGGAACTACGGAAGTGCGCTTGGGGAGTGCAGGCCGAAGTTCGATTATCGTTAAATAATAAAATAATTACCATTTTTGGGTTAAAGAGTGCTATTTCGCCATGCTCGGCCTCATCGCGTCCATTTGCAAGTCCTTTCCCTTCCCTCCTCCTCTTGACTCCCTCCCCCACATGGATGACCCTTCCCTCAATTCTGCTTTCTCCCCAATATCACAACTCCTCAAAAATCTTGGTATGACACGCGACGACTTGACGCGTCACAGCGATCAAATGCGCCAGTTCCTTACCGCAGAAAACGCCAATTCTCTTCGCGCTTTTTCCAACGCAGAGTCAGATGCTGACAGCGCCAAGAGTCCAACCATCCCTCCGCAACCCTGCACGCAAAATCGCGCTCCATATCAGCAGCCGACGCGCCACCGCCCCCTTGTTTCCCCCGGCAACGCCCATCAAGACCGAACCGGTCGAGCCCGCCGCTTCGTCCTCCCTCCGTCGGTTTGAAAGTATGGACGAGATCATTGAGCGCCAGAACCGACGCAGCAGGAGGGAGCGTCGTAGCAGGCGGGAGCGCGACGCGAGCCCTGGTGCCCTCCCCAATTCACCCACTCGTTCCTCCCTGCGCGCGTCGGGCCACCATCGCGCTACCGCAACACGCGACACGCGTGATCCAGGACGTGCCAAGGCTATGGATGATTCTCTTCCTGCAAATATTGGCCTTTCGCAGGTAAGCCGTGCCGTGATCCTGGCCAACTTTGCCTTCTATCCAATCCCTCTGAGAATTCCCGCTGTTCTATACAGGATTCAATCCCACATTCTGGCACGCCCAGTCGAGCGGGCCGCTATTACAGGGATACTGTCCTCTATCAGACCGTGACACCTCAGCACCGTCGCAGTGTTAGTTATTATGGTCTCTCAGCAACAGACGCTCGCTGACGCTTTTGTCTAGGGCGCGTTTGTTCCCCGCGCCGAGTCCCCCTCTCCCTCCCGATCACGCAGGAGTAGTGTTGCCTCCTCTATACCAAGTGAGAGCAATTCCCTCGTTGAGGCTGCACAAAAGGTATCTCGGGAGTCAATGCCTCTGCTGTGTGGCGTACTCACCGGCTCCACATTTCAGGCGGCATCCTCTCGCCCTCCGGTCACTCCGCGTCGCAGTTACTATAAAACCGCTCCCCTTCTTTCATCATCGCCCGCTATGTCCACACCATCGTCTAGTCCAGTCGCCCTATCGTCAACATCGTGTCGTCGCCCGGCCCAATGGGGCCAGAGCCAACGGAGGATGAGTATGATGATTTGCCTTTCAAATTGCCACTGGGCCCGTACTCTCATACCAAGCCCGATCTACCTACGCTGCCCTCATTGGCCAAGCTATTCTTGCCTCCCCAGAACACCGCCTGACATTGCAAGAAATATACGACTTTATCACCATCGTTTACCCTCACTTCAAGCGTAATGAACAGACCTGGATGAACTCAATCCGTCACGTACTTAGCACGACTATTGTTTTCCGCAAAGTACAGCGTGACCGCACCGCTGGGCGTACGCTCTGGGCAATTTTTGATCAAGACCTCGATTGCTTCGTTGGGGGTGGCTTCCGCAAGGAATTTTGCGCAGATATGCAAGAACAAAAGGAGAAGACGCGTCATTCAAATCGCAAGCGACCGGCTGAGGATACGCCTACGCGAAAACCCAGACGGAAGAAGTTGAAATCCGAAGCATCTCAAGAGCAAATGCCTCCCGGATTGCACTCACAGATGAACATCCCAATGACCACTCTTCCAGCCGTGGCATACCCTGGTCCACCTATGTTCCCTGGACCGCGCCCTGGCACCCATCATCAGCCATACTACACACCCTTCGTCATGCATCACCCCCACGCAGTACCCGCGGGTGTAATCTTCCCCGTTTTGCCCCCAGGCTCGGTATATAATCCGGTAACAACAGAACCTACCGCATCAGCGCCCCCAATCTCTCGTCCGTCAACTTCGTCGTCCGCTGTATCTCGCATCAAGATGGAGCCAGAAGAGTCACCCTCACCCTCTCTGCCACCGACGTCGAGTTCTTCAGTTTCCCTCCCAGAGCTTACTCCCAACAATAGCTCCTCCAGTCCGACAGGGGAAATGGATGATCAAGGTGCCGCCACTCAGGCCGCTGAGTCGCCGTCTCGAGAATCTGCTTCCGTGTCACCGAGATTCGATATCAGCGCATTCTTGGTTGTTCCTGAGGAAGCACCCCTCGACGCATTGGCTCCAGGCGTCACCCTCTTAAACTCAAGCTCTGCGGCTCAGATCTCCGGGGCAAGCTCGAAGCAAAAGGGGAAGGCGAAGAAAGGCAAGGAGAAGGCAGTGGAGAAAGATTCATCCAAGGTAAGCGATCGGGAGCCGGATGCAGTGATCTACGACCAATCTCATTTATGCCTACTGCAGAAACCATCATTCCCCCTGCACCAGAGTCGCCCACCTTGGTCCGCCAAAATGTCCGGCCTCGACCTGAAAACCCAAGACCAACTACACCTCCACCGAAGAGCGCGCCCCCTACTTCGGTCAAGCCGCTCGCGCCGTCCCCCAGTCACCCACGTACACCCCCTCGGAAGGGCTCAGAGCACCATCTATCCGCGGCGAGGACACCTCTTTCCCACCTAGGAGTACACATGAGTCCATCAACAAGCCTAGCACACTACAAATCGCACTTGAACCCTCCGCCCGTCATGATCTCGCTCCCGCACGGCGATACCAACAATCCACCAACAACGAAAGAAGATAACCATAGCCATAGTACCCACACCCACGCCCACGCCCACCACACGGCCGAAGACACCGAGAACCTGCTCCGCACCCCCTCGCGTCGTCGGGCCTCGTCGCAGTTCACGCCTTTCACGCCCGTGACGCCGCGCAAGTTGATGTTCATGGGCGTCGCGACAGAGTCGCCGCTGCGAGGGTTGTTCGACCACCCGCACGACCCGGGCACGCTCCTGGACGAGGAACTGGCGCGCCTCTGTGCGCAGGGCACGCCCGGTCGCAGTCTGCACGAGAGTCCGTCGGTAGGTTTCGCGCAGCGGGCGTTGCTCTACGAGAGCCCGAACACGCGGAGTCCAGAGCGCTGGACGCGAATGTGGTAGATATGTTGTACAGTACGTGTAGTGACCCAGTCTTTCCCTTTCCTTGTTCCCTTTTCGGCCATCGTTTGCTTGAACTCTCACGGTACCATACTAGTTTATCTGTCGCCCGACCTTCACTCTTGTTCTTTTTTCTTGTAAAGCTTGAATATTTTTTTGTTATTCTTTCGATCCTTATGCATTTGTACGGGGGTGATTTATTTAGATCACGAACAGGGACGAATACAAATAGTGTGAGCAGATTCCAATCGAAGAAATGTTCCTCGACTTTGACCAGATCCGCGTGTATTGTCAATTCTCCGCCTCCAATTCCACGACGCTAGTGACGAAGTGCAAAATAAACGGTTCTTTCAGCACCTAATGTGTGACGGGTGGAACGAGAAAAAAAAAAGGGGGGGAGGGATAAATGGAATATGTAACATACCAAGCTTCCGACTCGCGCGAGGCGGGCGTGTACGTCGAAAAGCCAAGTGAGCGGCCCAAAAACCGTCCGGGATTGAAGACGTGGCAACCCTCGTAAGTCATTCGGTAGCTGTCGTATTTGTCCGCGAGGACGACCTGTACGACCCGCATCACGACAAGCATAAAAAAAAAGGAGGGAACATAGAGGAGAAATGTGGGATTGTGTTGCACGCACGCATGTAGGTAAGGGATAGAGACGCATCGCATGGTCGTACTCGGGTAGGACTGGCTGGATGTGCGTCGTGGACGGGGTCAGGTGGCTCTGATCGAGAATGGACTGAACGAGCTGTAATAGAACGCTTTATTAATGAAAAAGAAAAAGAAAAAGAGAACAATCTCCGGTATTGGTGGTGGTGGTGGTGGTGGTGGGGTGGTGGTAAAACCGGAAACAATGGAGTCAGGGGAGTGCACGCACATATCGCTTCAGATCCTCGTTCCGCGCGTCCGGTTTCACGCCAACGAGGTTTCGGAGCATGCGCGACATCACGTCATCGCGGAAAATGACGATTTCTTGCCCGAAGAACTTCAGCCGGCAGGGGTTGCTCGCGAGGTGGATCTTTGGGATTTTTGACTGCAGGCGAGCCGTGAAGGAGGAGAGCAGGGGCTTGCGCGGTAGGACCGAGTTGACGGTCAGGTCTAGAGGGCCCGGGACGAATACGAAGTGCGTGCGGCGTGTTATCAGGGCATATGACGCAATTAGGTCCGCTAATGAATCAAAGCCTTCTATATATATAAGAAAGAGAGAGAACAGGAAAGAGAAGAGTATTAGTGAACCGTAGCGAGGAATCGAAAATGGAAAAAATAACTAGCCTTGATATCTTTGGATGTCTCTGCTGTTCCCTTGTGCGATTCCAGAGCTCGAAAAATTGCCGCAAAATACGATCACCTTTGGAATGAAATTGTTTTCGATGCAGTTGTCAAAGATCTTTTGCAGACCTCGCAAAGTGTCCGCCTGGTCCAGCCAAACGTCCGAAAAGAAAAAAAAGTTCATTTCCGAAAAATCTCGCTGGATCCGGACGGCATATTGAGTCTGTGATATTTTTTATTTTTTATTTTTTGGGGGGAGGGAGTCCTTGTGTGAGCGGGGAGGAGGCACGAGTCAACCGCCAGCACCTACGTCCTCCAGAGGCGTCGTCGCTCCTTTGCCGAGAAAGTCTATGTGCCCAAATATCGAACTAAAGATCGCATCGTTGTGAGTCATCGTTATCCCTAAGGAGAGGTTGTTATCATGTCTCACCGCGCCGTTTCCCTGCTTTCACAGGGCGGGTGTCCGACCGCGATCACGCTGAATGTCGCATTCTCCGTGTAGTCGCCCTCCACGAGCGCAAATGAGCCTTCCGTGAAGAGCCCTTCGCTCGGTTGATCCTAGTTGTAAAAACGCGGTCAGACTCAACTTTAGGGTCGTTTCACCGGGGATCGGGACCACCCCAAAAAAACAGGCCATACCAGCTGTGAGAAGTCCAGCTCAACGGTCCCGTCAAGATCTTCTAGACAGAGTTTCCCCTCTTTTGAATGTATCAGCATACCAAAGAGTAAAAATCGTTCCCCAGCTCTGCCCAATAGCTGCTTTGTTGACTTCAACTAGAGGGGGGGGGATCAATCAATGAATTTTTTGAATAAGACGTGCAGCGGTAGGACAGACGTCAGACTTGCCGTCAAAAGATGTTCCCTGTCCCGGCTCGGGATCGTGGATGGTGCAAAATGCTCATTCCTTAGAATTGTCTGTTTGATGATATTAAGGCGATCTCGGATGGCAGTATTCGGGACTCGGCCGTGCCCAAGACGGACGACTGATGGCGTGCCCTGTGAAGCAAAATCTGTCCAGTACGGCTCTAACAGCATGCATTTTTCCAGTCTTACTTCTCGAAGCTTCCCCGTTCAGGTGACCAATGCCACAGTGGCATCTCAAAGGCGTCGACAAAGTGCAGATGATCCTCAGGGTCTAGGTACCCATCTCCTTTCTGAGTTCGTTGATCTGATGAAGTCTGTAACGTGTGGTAGACCCTATTCAGAATCTCAACTGAAACCTTCATTGTAGCATCTTGGCGAAAAGTGGGAGTGAGTCCCGAGCCCTGAGAGGAGACATCAACGGACAAACCATCTTGTCTATTGTATTCTTTGGCTATAAGCTCTATTGACATTTCTACATCTTCCTCCAAAATATCATGTTCTTTTAAGATTTGGTCAAGGTATTCGAGTTCATCGGGTCCGAGTGAATGACTGTATTTGCGGAAAACACGGATGATGATTTGCTGTCGTGAGACGGGCATTGGTGTCTCGGCGCGTCACGAGTCGCGTTGTTGGGGAACGGCAAACCCCGATACTTGCTTACCTCATCGCGCCAACCTGCAAAACTGCAACGCTGAACGTACTGAGTCCACCACATGCATGTTGTGCTACTATCTGGTTTTGGGTCGAAAGATCTTTTTGTGGGTCCCAATGTTGAACGTTGATCGCCCAGTGGCATCTCGCTATTGTTGTGCACGTGGAGGCTCAGCGCTCATCACCTTGCTCTTCACCAGCTCCACTTTTCACATCGCAGTGGTGTAATTTCTGCGCCACCGTTGACTCAGAGTGATGCATGAGGTCTCCTGCTGTTTATTTTCGAACCCCCTCTTTCTCCTCTGGGTTCAGTTCTTCAATCTCCGCCTGGCCGCCAGCATAACCTCATGTTGATGCGTGCGTAACCTTGCTTCTCTTTTTCCTCTTTTGTTCTATTCTCTCCCCCGTCGGGCCTGCGCATCACATGCATCACATGTATGTTTGTATTCTAATCTCACACGTCTATCTCCCGTTGTTCCTGTGATCCACCTTGACCAGCTTGACCCCTCAAAGACATCAAACGGGACAATCTCGATCAGGTACCGGGATTGATCAATATTAATCCCTACATTCCCCACAAAAGAAGCCGTGTGTACTGTACAGTACTAAGCCCAGATCTCTCGAACTCCCTCTCGAGGTAAAGTTACACAGCGACACTGCCAGGTTAGCTCCAAGGGTCGGAATTCAATGCAGGGGTATGCAAGGTCATTGCGGACAATAAATATATTACGGGCGGGGGACGAGATCGGTGACAAATAAACATGTCTGGACAGACGGGGCACGAAACAAAAAAATAGATACCAGATGGGGAACAGAATGCATCTTCTACTTCGACGCCTTCATAGAGGTGATCTCTAGAGGTGCCGAAGCAGCGAAAGTAGAAACCCATTTGAAAAAAATAGCCTCAGAAGACATCACCCGACTCCAGTATGATCACCACCTTAATTCGGCCACCAGGGCCTACTTCCATGGAGACCATACCGACCTGTGCGTCGGGGTTGTGCAAATAACGATCGGCGAGTCGTCGGAGATTTTCTGCTCCTCCTTGGTTGGGGGTAGGGATCCGGTGAACAAATGGATGAGGAAAGGTGGCATGAACAAGGCCCGGTGGATTGTGCTGAGGAACGTATCCGAAGGGATCACGTTCCAGGTTCACCTGAGATGAAACACCTTGGACATGTGTTAGCAGGAAACGTGAATTGGTACCCACTGGAGCATTAGGTTGTGGTTGTGCCGGCTCGGGGACACCTTGGCCGAGTCTTACATCGGGGAATATATACACAGGGTTCTATTGACCGAACGTTATTGATAATCCTGGTAGCAGATGGATGAAAGTTACTAACATCAAGTAGCGGTTGAGGATGGTAGTCTACAATGCCTTGATAGGCCATGTCGAAGTGGTCCGGATCTTGCACTCTACCTGGCCTAGCAACACCCCTTCCTGGAGGTGGTATATCCCGATGGCCTTCAGGTTGGCCGTTGGCGGGAGCGGGCGGGACCTGCGAAGGACAGACACTAATGAACGAGCAATTGGAAAGGCGATGTCGAAAACTGACCCAAGCCGCGGCATTCTGTAAAGCATAGTCATGGTGTTGATGCGGAATGGGACGTAAAAACGGATCTCCGGGAAAGTCATTGGCTTGATGGGGGTCGGCAAAGGGCATACGGTGATGAGAATGCTGATACTGCAATGATGAGAGCTCTGAACGTATATGGGAGGGAATTAAATAACGAACCTGGGAGTCAAAGCTATGGTGAGTTAGGGGCGATATTGTTATACCTAAGAAGACAAATAATGTAGGGCGATGAGGGCGAACAAACCTAGTGTCGGATTAAGTGATTAAGTAGTAGTGCTTTATGGGGACTACCGGAAACGGAAGAGACTCCGAGTCCGAGCATAGATCTTGCTTCGAGGTCTCCTAGTGTTACAAGTGGTAGGATGCCCTAGTCAGGTGAACGGTGAACGGATCAAAAACGTGTAACCTACCAGTACAGTAGGCGGGGGGATGAAGTGGGACAAAAGGACCGAACTGAAAAAAGGAGCTCAGGGAAGCCTGAGCATTACCCGGCTCTTGGCTACGATCATGAAAGTTGATCTGTGTACTGAAATTACGACACGATGGGATCTCTGTATTGTGTATCTGGTAGGCGGATGGTCCTCCGTCACCCGTCCGAATAAAGTATGGAGAAGTGAAAATTGCGCAGCCTCGCCTCGCGAGTGCTTTCTTGGACCGAAACTACCAAATTGAATCGATCATTTTGCATGGCCACGCCCCTATTTCTGCAACCCAAAATTACGAGAGCTCATGAGAAGTGATCGGCACGGGCCACAGTAGGAAGGTCAAGTCGCCGTTACGGCGTTACAGGCTCGCAATGAGGAGTCGGGGGGAAAGGCGGTATCTAGGAACCTTCCCACAGGCAGTACCCAGCCGTGACAGATTGGATTGTAGAACATAGTGGGCAAGGTTTGAAGAGTTCGACATTGGCCGTGTGGGCGGGGGAAGGGGAATTTGTTACAAATCACGTGTGATCTGAACCCTTGGCAGGACGACCGTAAGATCGTGGGCCTCAGGACTTGCCTGTTAGCGCCAACGTGGATCCAACCTCAATTGGCTGGGAGTTTCAACACCCTGGTCCCTGGGTTCCCATTACATTATGGTATCTCAGCCTGCCATATCTGAGGGACAAGTTCTGACTCGTCACACGGCACCTTGTTGAAGACACTTCAAAGCTTCAAGCTTCAAGCTTCAACTCCCGGGCTCCGGCTCGCTGCTTTGCTGCTGTAGGGTGCAATTTACAACTCCATCGAGGAGATCAGTTTGCCGTATTTGACAAATTTGTAAATTTACTTTTCGGTACGCTTGCTGGTAGCCTGGTACGTGGTTCGTGGCGTCAACGGCCAACCAACCAACGCGTCAACGGCGTGTTGCGCTCTGTGCGCCTGCGCTTTCGCCGCGCTTCACCGGACGGCCGCGTGGCCGGGGAGCCATCGATGGCTGCAATCGCTCTCTGGCCCCTTTACTCCCTTGGCTATCCTTATCACAGTATCCTTATCGCATTCCCTTTCCCGTCCCGAAGCCCCATCGGCCGAACCCGCATCAACGCACGGCTTTCCCAGGTAGCCGTTGATGGGTTGCTGCCAGTGTTCACCTGACCCCACGATCATATTTACTCCTTGCTTATCCTCATCGCGTTCCCTTTCCCGTCCTAAGTATCCCCCCCTCTGCCAAACCTGACTCCATCCCCCAGTGCTGATCCTCCTGCAGATGTGGTAGCTGGTCCGCGGCATACATCTTCCGCCAAGTTTACCCTGCTAGATGACAGTCTACCATCCCCGGTTCCGTGTCATCAAAGATGGCCGTAATGATATGATATCGAAACCTTCGGGTTTTGTGTACGTATACGATCTCTGCACATCTCCATATCTTATTAATCTCAACTCGAACCAGCCGTTTAGTGCATGCATCAAACGCCGATCAGGCGGAGGCGTTCAACATCTTTTCTTCCCTGAATCCATTTCGTTTTTTCCACCACCGTCACATGATTACTCCTGTCTGACCGATGTTTTGGGCTATACCCAAGTCTTCAACGCTCAAGCCGGACGTTTGCTGTCCAGCGATGCAGAGGATGCTTCTTTATGTATGCTCGATGGCATTACACCCAAGCTGGTCTTTGATTAGTTTAGCTGCGAGGAGAATGTGCGTCTATCACTGATGGGATTTCTGGTCGTCCCTGAAACACCTTAGATAGGTGGCGGTTTCGTCACTCATGCCGAGCAAGAGCTTGAAGAAGAGAAGACTTCGAAGTTTCCCGAGAGCAACTGTGCGTTGCTCAACGTTCAACCCGAAATGGTCACACTTTCCCTTGCGACGTTGGTATCGACTAGGATGTATTTGGATCCCTTCACTTTACTTTTGCTTTTCCGACTACGTTCTCGGGAACAACAACCGCTGGCTATAGAAAGGGATAATATACTGAGCACCTCCATAAACAGCGCCGGAATGTTGATATCCGTCGGTTACGGTGAGTATGCTGCTCGGTCACTCGATTGTTTGAAGACACTCTATCTGCCGCACCATGCTAGGTGCATTTGGCGACTATTTGGCGTCGTGTCTCTTCTGAGGGAACGTACCACTAGCAAGTTGTTCGACTGTTGTTTGCTATGGGTTGTCGCTTCGTAGCAAATGCGTGTCTTCCTCGCCGAGCGGCGACACATTACCTTGGCTGTTGGTATGTGTCCGTCTGGTTACGCGAGACAGATATGCTGAGAAGGAACTGGAAGGATCACGTTTGTCTCAAGTTGATGTGTTGTAATCCGCATTGTTTGTGTCACGGTGCGGAGTGGTCCATGAGGTTGCACCATAACCCCCAGAACCGTGATTGAACGAGTACAATCTCCTCCTAGTACGCCGGTGGTCCTCTATATGGCTGTTTTCCTTGCGGATCCATACCTCACTGGCACGGGTTCCGGAGAACATGAGCAGAGCTGATCTCTTGCTTGAACGGGATACATTTTCGGAAAACCTCACACGTTTTCACATCCGGAGGTCCGTACTCTCCTTCTAACATTAGGTGGAACGCAGCTTGAGGGTTCAGTTGTCATGTTTAGCGCTCAAGTACACGCGAGAACCCCGAAATGCAACGTGCAGCTAGGTGCTGGATTACACAATTTCCTTTTGATGTAAACGGGTCCCACGACCGTGCGCCGGTCCGCAATCTGATACCAAACTGGGGTACTATTATCGCCGACCTATCACTCCAATGGCTAGCGGCGTAACTAATCATCTATCTGGAGATCACATTAAACTGAGGTGGTGTGCCACACGCTGTGTGGACATCTGACTTGGAGTCGCAATGACTACGGTAATCATTGATGGGCGCTGATGCGGAGCGGCATCTCTGGAGAACCGTAGAAAGGTAACTGTCCCCATGGTTGCTAAGTCTTCTATCGCGGTTGTTCCATACAGTACACCTGTTCTCTCGCCGTCCTGTAGCGATTGTGCGTCCCTGTTGCCGACCAAGCGATGCACAACAGTAAGAATGATGTTGCGGAATGCTGACCCACCCAGTGCCTCCGGGGTTATTCACGGCAAGGTAGTCCGAGCTCTTGTGACCAGTAGAACTTCATTCTTTAGGTGTTATTATGTGGCACTGGACATCGTTTGGCTTGTTTGGTATCATCAGTCATTCGGACCGTGACTCATTGAGAAAACACATACTGTAGTATCCTTTGTTTTTTCGTCAATAATTCAGTAAGAAACGTCGTCCGCTATCGGAATAATACTGATTTTGGTCTCAGGCTCCATTCAACAGCGTCACATTATCTCAGATATCAATCGGTACATACGCGATTCTCCGTATACGGCGTAAATCACCAAGTTCATTCCGTTTCCTATTGAAGCATAAACCTGGGATAACCATTTTTGGTTAGAGGGTGCTTGTGCCAAAGGTGTCCAGCGATACTTGCATTTCGTACGGCATTTCGGTACGCTGTCATGTATGCATGTTTCACAGAAGCAGTGGTGTGACACGAAGTAATGCAGCAGCTGCTCTGCGAGCCTGAAGACTGTTTGGGCTCACAGTGTTCGGTCAAGTTCAATGATCGTGCAGGCAGGCGTAGTGCCTTCACCCTGAGTGACCTTCAGGGGTTACCGGCGGTGAGGGTGGTGCTACAGTGATCAATGCGATCGTGCTGGAGGTCTTTCTGGTATTAGTCCTCCTAACACGAATTTCTGGGCACTTTATTTCTTTCGTGGAATTGACTGGGTCCATAATCATCCTTATCCCGCGCCATTTCGTCCCGAACTCCGCAATCCTGAGGACACCCGGCACTTTGCCGACGATTTACCAGCCGAGGTATGTTCGTTTGCTTCATCTGGGCGGGGTTTGAAGGACCCCGGAAAATAACTTGACCAGCTGTTCGAGTGGATTCGATCATCTGTGCAGCCAGTTGCCCCGGCCAATGGCGCACCCCCAGACGCTACCCAAGATCCACTGCTGCGTAATAAGTTTCGTGGTCAAGAAATCCGCGAGGCACGCGCGTTTTTCGGGGTTCACCACATAAAAGCCCCTGGTCGATCAGCTATGTCCGTACAGACAGGGCATTCACCCGGAGCCGAGCCATTGCGGGGCCGTATGCTCGCACCAAGAACCCGGGAACTTCGGGTGTGAATTTTAATGTGATTCTCAAGGAGATACGTTACTTTACCTGTGTTTTGGGCTGTGCGATTGAATGCAATGCGTTCCGTTTTCCACTGCTAAAGTAAGTATCGTCAACGGAGATGATCTCGCAAAAGACAGGGGGAAGTCCGGTGGCTCTCCCCATGCAGACGAGCGTGATATCGGCGTGAGAGTGAGGGTCTGCAAATCGTTTGGTCAATACAGTAGTACACCTCGTCGATCGATCGGCGTTACAGTACCCGAACCGAGGATTCTAACCAACAAAACACATACAAAGTACAGGCACGTGCTTTGTACAGTTGCCTGCTTCCGCGCCGTGGCAGAAAAGTTACTACTGGCACTCCAAAAATGCGGGATGTCACCAGATCTTTTTTTTTCGGAAATGACCTTTAAAGGCGATCATTCTATGGGGGCATTCGAGTTGCAAAAGTTCGCAGAAGCTGAGAAGGTGAGCAAGAAGGTGAGACCGGTGAGAGCTTGGGTGAGAGCGTGTAGACAAATTCGGAGTTCGGAGTAACTGTACGTAAGTTGGTCGTTTTAAGCTTGAGTGGGTTGGGGTTGGGGTTTGGGTTTGCGCTAAGCGAGAATAAGGTTAGGTCTATTGACGCGTTCATGCATTCATCCTTCCGTCATGGGCTGTTATAAACGGCCAGGAAATTACTGTAATCGACTGACTTTAGGAAAGACGTAGCAGGGATGGAAAGAGTTTCTTCAACGCGATCGATGATCTTGAGCTATGTCGTACACTCCATCATATTCCTTCAAACCGCAGTCAACTACATTGATACCCCCGCAACAAGATAGTCCCTTAAAGACGCAGGTCGCCCAGAAGGAGACTGCCAAATGTTTACTTTGAATTACACTCATAGAGCTGGCAACATTACAATCATCGTAGCTCAAGCCGGGAGCCGGCAAGTTTAGACAAGCGAAAAGCACCTGGTATTTATATCTCCCAGGCGCGCCAATTCCAGTTCCAGGAATCGAAGGTGAGTCATCGTCTCCTATGCACATCACTCTAAACGCAAACTCCCGCCCTTGTTAGTTTTGTCCGCTTTTCTTCTGAACGCATCAATTGTGTCGTGGTGTTCATCATCCCTGTCTTGGCTACTATTGGATCCCTGGGATTCTCAGTTTCGCTGTGTCCTGGAAGGAGAGGTTCGATTCTTACTTTCATACGGACTTCTGGATCATTTAAGTAAATGTATTGTTGATATGGGGAGTGTGTTGGTATGCTGGGGCACGTGGCTAAGCGTCGTGTGGGGCGGTACGATCATGTGCTATTTCATACGCTCCCATCTCATGTTGTGCAAATTTGCAGATTGATGAGCCTGCTGTGCGGTAGCGTATGCCTCATTCGGAGCTCTGAGTTTATTAGGACAGCTTTTCAGCGCGCCTTCTAGTACCAAGTAATAGGTGATTATCCCCCATATCGCGAAGCGCATACTGTAATTGGCGTTGTTGCGGTCGGCGCCTGGAGTTACATTGCCTGACTTGGCGCATTGTATAAGTCTGTGGTCATCTCTGACTGACCATTATTATCATTCATATTCCTAATATCGATGCTCATCTCCAGGTATGTTGCCCTCTTTTCTTGGAGTTTGGAGCCTGGATCGCGTGGAACCCAGTCGTCGACACCCAACAGGAACCGCATGCGTCTTTCCATTCAGTGAATAGCTGCAAATTTCATATGCGCAGCTCAGGAAGTTTAGTAGTAGACTACACCTATGATTTTCTCCCATAGAACGCGTCACCGACCATAAATTGCTCAAGTTTGCTATCAAGACACTCACCCGCTATACGCCATTGGCAGAGGTGTGCGTTTCGCAGCGGTGATTACCACCACTGCTCTGAGATGAACTTGGAGATGAGAAAATAACACATTGATAATATATTCTTTGCAAGATTCTTTGGCTATGAACTCTGTTGACTTTCTACACCTATCCGAGATATAATGTCCTTTTAAGATTTCGCTGAAGTATTCCAGCTCCTTGGATCCTAGACACGAATGATAATTTGCTGAATTTGAGACGGGAATTGACGCGCTTGACGCGGCAGGCGAGCGCACCACAATGTGTACCACGTGGTGCCCCCGGCGCTTGCTTACAAAGAGGACTGAAAGTAAACTCCAAGGTAAACTCTCTGTCTATTCTTCGGTCACTCTTCGATGTAGACAGATTGCCACCCTCGAGCAGAACTTCAGGGAACTATGCACAGATGCACACCAGAGTGAGACTGTGAGACTGCGTGTAAACGGTGTAATGGGAGCATCGATAAATGGGTCGCGGACTGGCGTGGCTGGTGCCGAATGTCCAAAGTTTCCGTTTGTTCCCACTCCTCGAACTTCTTACTGGGTAGCCTACCTTCACGGGCGATTATTCCCGATGACAATCTTCCCGAATCCGAACCTATTCGAAGAGTCTGACAAGTCATAGCACAGTGCCGGCTGCATGTCGAAGCAAGCTGGCGCGCACCTCCAGTCACCCGGAACATCCCTGCTTTTCTTATTCTTGTGTCTTCTGCATCAAGGAAGGCGGCGAAATACTGGTCAAGTTTATCGGCGTGACGCAAAGCTTACACATGAAGGGGTGGGAGGCGGAGGACCACCCCTGACGGACCTGGTCAGACTCGGAGGACCTGGTACTTACTCCATCATGCCTGTTCACCTGCAACTACGACACGCTCCTCGCTTTCACTGCCACTGCCATCTCTTATCACTGAACCCATCAAGCTCGTCTTTGTAGTCATGCACACATGTAGGGTTTATGCATGCGGATTTTTCTGACAGACATATGCTGACCATTGATTCTAAATTGCTCGCCGCGGCCAGGAGGTCTGCTTGGCAGGTAAAACCTTAGCTCGTTTTACTTTCGTGCTCTCGTTCTCGTCGTGCGCGCTGCAGCTCTCTACCATTCACGCTGTATCACTTTCTCCAGCTACCATTGACTTGTGATGCATGAGACTCACTACATTTAGCTACTTCTCCGCCTAGGCATGCAATCGATGCAACCCATGTCGAAACCTTGCGTTTCTTCTATTGATATCATTTACGTACACTGTTCCTTCCATACTGAACTGTACTGTGCGCCTAGTAGGTAGCTCCTGATATCAAACTCGGTCCTTTTCGAGGTGAAGTTACAGAGTGACACTGCTAGGTGGTCATTTGGACAACATATATAATACAGGAGGCACGAAACAAGAGGGCAAATGTCAGCGAAAGCAGCACACCGATAAAAAAAAACGGGATCAAAAAAGATCATGCAACTCGAGTAAGATCATTACTTGAATTCGACCAGTGGCCCCCACTTCCATGGAGACCACACCAACCTGTGCGTCTGGGTGGTGCAAGTAACGACTGGCGAGTCGTCGAAGATTTTCTGCTCCTCCTTGGTTGGGGGTAGGGACCCGGTAAGCAAACGGATGAGGAAAGACTGCCTGAGGAGGGTCTGCCGCATTGTGCTGATGATCATAGCCGAAAGGGTTGCGTTGCATATTCACCTGCGACGAAACGTCTTGAATAAGTATCTAGGAAACATGAATCGGCACCCACTGGAGCGTTGAGTTGCGCTTGTGCCGGGACACCTTGGCCGACATTGGGGAATACATATACAGGGTTCTGCTGCCAGAGTGTCATTGATGAAAAGGAGGCCTTGTGGCAGATAGATGGGAGTTGCTGACACCTACTATTGGTTGAGGGTGATAATCTACAACGCCTTGATAGGCCACGTCGAAGTGGTGTGGATCTTGCGGCCCAGCAATACCCCTGACGGGCGGAGGTATATCCTCCCGATGGTCTTCTCGTTGGCCATTGGGAACGGGCGGGACCTAAGGAGGAATACACATTAATGAATGAGCACTTGTAGAATGCAGAATGTCCCAACGTCGAAAACTGACCCAAGCATTCTGCTGCACATGGTTATGAGGTTGGTGCGGAACGGCATGAATAAAGGGGTCCCTGGGAACGTCATTGGCTTGATGGGCGTCGGCAGGGGCCATTTGATATTGTGGGCTGGGTGTGATAACGCTCTGAACTTATATGGGACTCAGAAGGAATCAAATAACGACCTGGGGAGTCAAGGGTTGGGAAGCCTCAGTCAAAGCTGTGGTGAGTGGTGAACATGTAGTCCTACCCTGTTCCGAATATGGCGAACGCTGTAGGAATCGCGGTGAGACATAGCTAGTTATTACACAAGAAGCGTGAATACCGGAAACAGAAGACGCTGGTAAGTTCGGGGGATGAACGTTGAACCTCGAGGACTACAGACCCTGAGTGCCAAACTTTAAGAAGTTATGACGCGATGGGATCCCCGGATTGTGCACGAGAGCCGCACCCCGGACGTTCCTTGGACTGTCCGTGTACAGTACAAAGTAGAACGTTTCTCGTGGATACGAACCTGTTTCTGCAGCTCAAAACATGGAAGCAAATTTTGTAAGAATTATCGGCACTGTGGCATGCCTGTGTCTGGTGTAACGGATAAATCAATTTGAAATCAAATAGAGGCATCTAGAACACGGGTTGAGCCGAGTCCGACTCGGTGTATACGTACGGTACAAAATCACCTTCGATTGCATTTTTTACATTCCACCTTTGTTTGACAGCGTCTTGGACTATGAGGGACCGCACAGCAGGGCACTACGTATCTGCTCGGACGGCCGTTACCGATACGTTTTTGGTAACCAAGTACATAACCGAGAACAGGCACGCGCATAATAGTACATGCGCCGATTGATGGCCGTTGTAAGAAAAGTCTTGAGAAAACTCATGTTGCGCACGAGATCATTCTTAGCAATTCACAAAAAAACGCGCTACGTCACCAGATCTATCCATGGTACTAGTATGGCTTTATGGGTTTGAGTGCTACGCAAACGATCATTCAGTGGCGGCATTTGAGTTGGAAAAATTTGCCGAGAGCGTGCATCAGACAAATATTCGGAGTACGCACTTTGGACAGCATAGACCAGGTCCACGCTCTGGAGTGTGGGCTATGTTGGATGGTGCAGTCAAGGGTGCAGTTGTATGTTTCGCTCAAGGTTTCGCTGTGCGCGCTTGAGTCGGGGAGTGCCGTTGGGGTTTGCGCTAGACTGAGGTCAAGGTTAGGTCTTGTTGCTCATTCTTTTCTTCCTTCATGGGCGAACGGCCAGGAAACAACTGACTGAGTTGTTCATGTCGCAAGAAAAGACCCAGGTCAACCAGGAAGGATATCCGCCGTAGGTTTACGCACTCACGGAGTCAGCATCACTGAGCCAAGCTGGGATTGCCCGCGGAGCCAACAAGTTTGGATGAGATTACGAGTACAGCAGCTCGACCCGAAATGCAAGCGAACACCAACACCACCTGATATTTGCAGATGTGGATCTCCCAAGGTGATCCATCATCAGTCTGACAGCGTCTACCTGAGCGCATCAATCCTGACACCCTGACACGTTCATCGTCCCTTTCTTGGCCATCATTTGGACACTCTGGCTGTGATCCTCGGTCTCACGGTGTCCCAGGAGGGAGAGGCCCGAATCCTGCATTCATAAGGGCCTCAAGGTCATGTATATTTCTCAAAGGTATTTCTTCTATTACAGATATGGGGATATGGGTGAGCGTCTAGCTAAGCGCTGCGCGGGGTGGCACGAATCATACGATCATGTGCTGTCATACAGTACGGCTCCCTAAGCTAACCATAAAAGTTTCCTTTTCGAGCGGTAGGTGGTTCGTACGTGGTAGAACTTCTCATCTCTTTCTTGGAACCCCAGACCGTAGCTTCGGCTCCAAATGGTGCAACTCTAGTTGTTTGCAATGATGTTGGATCAATATTGATTGGAGGGATCCAATTTTTATTTTCAAATCCAAACACCGTCCTTGCCGTGCGTCGTTTTGTCGTCCGTGCCCGGGAAGCAGGCTTTGTTGTATGCGCATTCAGATTCCGGATGGGGTGTTCGCCGCGGCGCCATACGCCCAGTAACTAGGAGTGACAACATGGAGAGGCAATGGGGTAATGATAACGATGACGTTTTTGGTAGCGCTTGTCTGACACAGTTACAGTAATAGGATGGGTCTAACTTACTGTAGCTTGAGGAAGCGCGTCGCGCGTACTGTACCCCAGATTTTACTTTTGCGCTCTCTCACGAGGTCTTCTATCCCGCCAGGTTCACCCCTAATCTGGTCAACGGCCACGCACTGACCTACCGGTGTTTGTAGAACTCCTAAGACCCGAGTTAATTTCCTGTTCCCGATCCGCAAGCCTTTATTCTTGCCAAACGGAGATTTCGATGACCGTATCGCTCGCCCACTACATACACGACTACATATCGCCCTGCATTTCTAGGGGATGCCTGTTTGTAGCCCAGCAAAGTCTATCGGGTTGTGATCATAGCGCAAACCCTTCAATATGAATTGTCGCAGCCCCGGAATGGAACCTATAACGGGGTAATTGTATTTGATCCTCTGACAATCTCTGTACAACCTGATTTACGGTAAAATACAGTAACGCCGACGGCCACAGGATGCCGATCCCGAGCGCTGTGGGAGTGATATAGTTCACTATCCGCTACTGGGCACAGGACAGTGCCCCAGGCTCCAACAAGGAGTGTCGAGGGAGTTTGTCCGAATCTCATCATAGCTGCCAGCGGAAAGGGAGGAACATCCGAGAAAGGTACGACTCGACGATTCACCTATGGGAGTCACAGGGGTCAGGCTGCCACGGGGATGTACTGTACATCAACTGGCGGGGTATCTTGAGGAAAAGCTGATTGAGGGGTTCAACTGGGCCTTCTCTGTCATGGGACATACAGTACCATCACATACAATACAGTATCAATCATAACCGAAATTACTCAGATTGACGCTCACATCAACGTAGGGTCCATAGGGATACATTTACAATACCGGCCAAGCGCTGTGGGACCCCGACAGTGGGAGTGATATGGTTCGACAAGTGGTTCGATATCCGCGCTACTGGCCCGAGCCAGTGCATGCGGAGGTTTATGTAGGCGCAGGGTCTGGCGCTAGTAACTTGTATAGCGCATATGTGGCGTCCACATCCGACTCCGCATGAGCGTCCGTTTGCGACCCTTTGTGCTTACCCAACTCAGTAAGTTATGTCACGGCGTAACGATTCATTTTGTTGTGATAGCAAATTTGTGAGGGTTTTTGTCCGGTCTCGTCATAGCTGGCAGGGAAGAGAACGGAAGGTATGTTTCACCCACAGGTCTTACAGGTGCCGGGCGACCACGAGGATGTATAACAACAGGGGGGTCTGGAGGGAGCGGTATGCATCGGAGGGTTGGCGTACAAGTACTGTAAGTACTGTAAACCCCCTTCCTTTCCTCTTCTATTCGTACGCCGAACGTCTTACATGCGTCCATCCGATACATTCTAAAGGTCTCCTTACGACCTCTGTCATCCGTTCCTAACAAAGAGTTTTTACTCCGCATAATACAACATACCAGAGTCTCGTCCTGTTGCCGCCCGAATCGTGCATCACCTGCCCCCGAAACCAGGCTCACCGTTGGCAGGATTTCGTCTGCCTTGACAGCTCGACTACCTTTGTTCTGGAACCTGAAAGAATAGTAAAATTTCAGAATTTATACATGTGGTGTTAATAAAGGCATGCGCCAACCAAATAATCACACTTTAAGAAGACACATCCAGTCCCCTCGCTAGTTGTTCTCGCTAGTTGTTGAAGCTCTTCTGTAGGTGGCTATGTGGTGCGAACATACACTCTATTGAGTACTTCTACTTGGCGGGCATCTACACGCTTGCGCTTCTTGATCGTTGGCTCTGGGGCCTCGGGTAGCACAGGCGACGAAGCAGTAGAGACATGGGCGTAGGGAAGATGCATGGTACCTTTCAGGAGCTTGGAATAGTGCGGTCCAAGGAAATGTGGCCTCTAGGTAAGTGGGACTAGCAGAGTCAGTGCACAGTCTAGCAGGGATTGATGCTGCGGGAAGTTCAACACATGGAAATATACTGAGTGCGGCAAGCGCAAGTGACTTGATATAGGGGTATCGACAAGCCAGCATGAGACAAGTAGTATCCTTGCCACCTTCTGTCCCCCGGGGCATCCAAAGGTGGGGCTCCAAGGGTCGGCTGAACTGGAGGAAAGCGAGGCTCTATTGTAAGAGCCGATGTGGATCTGACCGCGTACTATCTTACATCGGAAAGCTGCTGGTACAAAGTATAAGGAATGGTGCACATGTCTGCTGCTGCTGCTGTGCAGGCGGGTTTTCACATGATGCCAGGGGTCGAGGGAACGGCACGTACTGGCAGACAAGGGTCACGAACAATAACATGGTTCAGGAGAGCACTGCTCAGCAAGGTAGCCATTTGGGACATCATTGGACACTATGTCGAAAGACGCAAAGAGATTAAGTTCACGGATGTGGGTGTGCTTCATTGAGCATCGTAAATAGCGAGCCACCTCGTCTTACCATAAATTAAAATTTGAGAGGACGGCAGGACACGTCGCGACGAGGAAGAGCTGTCAATGATGCATGATGGGCATTTCAAGAAGTTATTACGGTTGGATTGGTATTTCCACAGAAGATAGAGCTGAACTCGAAGCCAGTCGTGATTCCGACGGAAGGCCGACGAAGGCGTAGGTCGTCTATTTTGCCACGGATTTGCGGCCCTGTCACCCCGGTGACGCTGACAAAGGTGATTCAGTCGCGATATCCCTTTCGGTTTCGAATCATTTGCCACGATGCCGACGAACGCAGACGCTCAGAAGCACCATCGGCGACGCGCTCTTGCCACCAGCCCAGACGCGGACGCACGTTGGCGCAGAGATGCCGGACTACAATTGAACGACAAAAATATATCAAGCACGACAGGTGTCCCCAGCACGGACGCACACGCTCGACCTGCCACGGTGACGGACACACACACGAATGCGGACGGCCGGCCACTCTCCCAACTCCCAAGACACCATCAATCCCCCCCACGCCGCTCCACCCTCCTTCCACACGCCTCACTCACACCTCCACTCGACTCAACATGACAACATGACAACATTACAACACTATACACGTACAGATCTACAACACATCACTCCCGTGCCCAGCTCCCCACACCCCCCTGCACTCACCCCCCAAAACCACTCTGCTCACCCTCGCACAGCCACTACACGCGCTCGCGACTATGAACGACAGAGTTGCTGTTGAACGAGACTGCACATCCCACTGCCTCTGCAACCACCTGTCGTCGAACGTGACGTCATCATCCGTCCCCCCTTTCCCTCTTCACCAAGAAGAGGCTGTCCACACCTTTCTTGATCGCGTCCGCAACCTCAGAGATGACATAAACGAATGCACGCTGTGCTTCGAACGGTACCAAGGTGTAGCTCGAAGACACTGTTTGGTTTGCTCCCGATGCCGCAAAGAGGTGTGCTTCTCCCTATTTCGCACCCACCGTCACACTCACACTCCTGCGCTACAGCAAACTGGCCATCGGTACGACGCCGCCAACCATGCCAACCCCGGCATGATCCCCGCCGAACTGCTCGACATCCTTGATGGCATCACTCAGATGGAGGAAATGCTGTACAGTCTAGCTTCCCTTGTTTCGTCATGTGGGTCAGCAAAGGCGGACAGTACAAAACCCGTGGGAGCGTCATCACGTTTGTGCAAGACATCGCTCCTCTATGCTCCACCTTACCGCACCTCCCAAAAGACCTGGACGTGCGGATCGTTTGCAAAGACAGCACAACAGAACGAGACACTAACAGAGACTTGCCGTAACAAGTATTTATATGCGTGACAAACGGGCGGGCAACATGTTGAAGAACTCGCACCTCATTCTTGGCGGTCGGACCCCTGCCACGTTTACCGCGGCACCCTAGTTAAAAATTGGAACAAGGAGTGGCGGGCGGGAAAAATTAAAGCAGAAGGAGGTTCTTGGAATGGAACGCGTCACGTGCTGCCCTCTCCGGTTCCCCCCATTGCCATCATCCCGCACTCATCGCAATCATCGATCATCATTGTGATGAAAAACGTCGAACAGCAGCACGCGTTATAGATGTAAAATTACACTCCAGTATGATATCATAGTCTCGAAAGTTGTCGAAACAGTCTTCCTTCACATGTTTCAATAAATCGGTACAATAATCATATATTTGTCAAAAGAAACGTGGAAAGAACAATGATGCACGCTGAATGAGGAACATGCCCGTCGTCCATCAATAAATAATGGTTAGGCACGCCATAAAAAAGGACGAAAGTCGCCCGCCAGAACTTGGACGGAAACAAAGGGGATTGTGAGTGCTAGTGCCGACAGATATGCAAAATATCACACACCGTTTGACATGCCCTTCACGGACGACTCAGGGGACTAGTAGATGATTTACTCTTCCTCGAAGGTGGAAGTCTTGGTGGGGGCTGCGCCTCATCTTCATCGCTGAGTTTGAAGGATCCAGATGGGGAACCAACCACAGGCTTCGGAAGAACGGTGGGCGCATTTCTGCGCAACATGGATAGCGCACCGGTACTCGCTCGACTTTCAAGGCTCGACCTGGTGGCATCGAATCCTAAACCTGACTGTCTCATAGATGTGTTGACGAGGCGTTGTCTAGCGTCTCCTATGTAGGGTGAGTAGGATAACGCAGGTGAAATGGCCGATGGTGAAGTACCGATAGATCGATCCATCATCCCGACACCGGGGGCACCTGGGACCATGGGGCGCCGAGATGGGGCGCCGTGGGAGCCCGACTCAAAACTTCGAGGAGACTCAGGCCGTACATAGGTCTTCTTCTCGCGATATAAAACTCTGTCCACAGAACGCTCTGGCTGCAAGTCAATAGAAGCTCTAGAAAATAATACAGCAAAGAGCTCGCACGTCCGAAGCTGTCCTCGCCCTCACTAGTCTGTGAACCACTGGATAGTCTTCCAGTGACAGCAGTGGACTCGGAGGCGAAACTAGCACGCGACCCCCCTGAGTACGGCGTTGAATTCACAGCAACCGAGGTCTCGGGACCTTTTTCTTCGGCAGGTTCGCTTTGAGTAGGGCCCTCTGAGCGAGAAAAGCGAGAATTAGAGACACCGTCGATGATCCGAAGCAGGCGCTGCAAGAATACTCTATCCTTGCCAGTGATTTTGCCTGTGAGCTTGTTCACTTGTTCTCGCAATTGACCCAGTCTTTTCCAAACTGTATCGGAGGCGCGGTCCAACGGTAGACGCTTGTCCTCGATCAATTTCTTCTGCAATTCCCACAGCTTTTCGATATCCATGCGTTCCGGGCCGGATTGATCGAGTGGTACGGCCGTTGCCGTCAAATGTCCTAATTGGCAAAAGATCAGTAGGGGCCCATCGCGCGCGGTTATATCAATCATTTCGAGAGCTTTGGTCGTAAAATCTGGCCCAATATGGCCTCCGTTGACGTAAGAATCCCAGAATTCTGCATCTTCTTTACCCCATAAACCGAGAGTATAGATTAGCCTCGCGAGAGAGGCAACGTCCCACTGTGATCGGATGGACACGGTGCCTTCGCGGTCGAGTTCGTTCGACAGCTGAGCAAGAAGGATCTTGCAAAATCGAGCCTTGATAATACCGACCCGGAAGCTGGTAGTCCTCTCCATAGATGAGCCTTGGAAACAATGCGTGATGAATGACTCGAAGTGCTGTAACAGCGAACCGAATTCGTGTGCACGCCAGTCCACGTCCTGTAAATCTCCCAGGACCGAGAACGCTAAGTCGAGCACGGTACAGCAGTCCTCGAAGACGCGGAGCTTGTCAGGGGTAGGACTGTCTGACCACTGGGCGTTCCAGAGGTTCGCTTGTAGACTGTCCCATAGGTCATCATGACGGATAACCTTTTCCATGAAATCCCTGCACACTTCTGTAGAGCTGTTCGAGATGAAAACCGGGAGACAATGCGCAAAGGCTTCTAAAAGATCGCCATTCCGAAGATCCTCATCTTCAAACGCATCAACCATATTGCGATACGTGGGGTGGCTTGAGAACAGCATTAAAAGCCGCCGTCCTCGGGAAATAGTGTCAAGCCTATCGAGGAGTGGCCTGATGCGGAATCCCCGTTCGTCAGTATGGACATACGTGCGGGTATCCTCGTGCAAGATATCGAAATGAATCTGCGCACGAGGGAGTTCCTCGGAATGTATAGTCCTAATTTGCGGTAGGAGTGTGTCGAGGGCCTTCCAGCAGAAGGGAAGGCTCGAGGGTAGCGCACGTTCCTTCTTTAGAACAGCTTGGCCAAGCTTGGTCAGATTGGCGATCGGTCCGTCGTGTAGAAGGTTCTTCCACATCCCCTCGATCTCCGCGGCACTTGACATGTGATTACCGTCAAGCAGTTGTATGGTGTCCGTATTGTCGTTCGGGAAAAAATACGTATAAATTGGAATAAGTGACACGGGAAACCGCGGTCTGTCTGTCGTCCTGGTATCTGGTGGGACGAGTTGAGACAGGAGGCCCTGGACAGCGAGCGCTCTAATGCACGAGGCACGCAGAGCAATCATTTGATCAGGCATGTCACATAACCTTTGAAATTCGTCCATTAGCGTTTGAATGTACGTCCGCTGTGACAGTAGCTCCTCGTCAAGCTCGTCAGGCTTGGAAGCTTCCTTGTATTCGTGGCTATATTGGAATATGCGCAGAAGTGCCTTGACGCAGGAGGACACCCGATCGCAGCTTGCGTCGTCAGAAAGTTCCACCGACGTTACGCAGGTTATAAAATGCTCCTTGATCCGACTTAAAATGTGTTCGGCGGTTAGATACTGGTCCAACCGATCCCTTTTGGTGTGTCTCGAAGACATGTATCCTGGAAGGCCTTCCAAGAACTTGTCCATGTCTTCGTCGCTGAAGTCGTCATCTGTAAAGAGCCATTCCATAGCGTCAAACTCAAGCCTCGCTGCCCTTTCTTCCGCTTTGATCGAGTATAAAAGCGTTCTGTCGAAGTGTATGCCCTTGTAGTATGGAAGCCCTGTTAGATCCAAATCCTGGCAACGGTACCACTGCAAGCACCACAACGGGGAGCGAACGATGATAAGGAAGATGACGCAACCGGCGCGGAGTGGAGGGGTCATCGGCGTGTTAAAGGGACAGCTACTGAATATCAGGGGAAGGATGCTGAAGAGGATATAGACCATCCCTGAAACGACGAGGGCGTAACGGGCGACGAGGCCAAAATGATGTTCCACAGTGTAGAAGAAATCGCTGAGGGCCCAAAAAAACAGGAAGACGGAGATGTGCAAGAGCACGTGTGTCCCATACATGAACCTTCTCATCTGGAATATGCGAAGGCCTTGAAATAAAAAAGTTCGGACACGACCACGATCGTGTGGAGCCGCCCGTGGATGTGCATATTTCAAGTATTCACTACACCATTGCTGGATAAGAGCGCATGACAGGGCGCTCATAATACTCAGGAAGAAGCTGAGAAATAGCACGATATTGATGCGAATGGCAATACTTGACGGACCACTAGTGGTCTGCTGGCCATTTACAGGGAGGAGAATCTTGTATATTTCGATGATGAATGATGCGACGATGGAAGAGAACAAACTGTTCTGTAAGATAATCGTAAGACGGTAAGAGGCCATGATGTTAACGCGAAATCGGCGGTTCTTACCAGCAAAACCATTGAGCTAGTATTACTCATTAAGCTTTGGACAAGGTTCTTGTCATTGGCCTCTGACTCGGACGCGTACAGTTTCCAATATGTGGCGGATGTGTCGCCATATTTAGGGGCTTTGATCACTCCGAGTCAGAGATGGCAATTTCTTTAGCTGGTCAAAACGTACGCTTAGTATCGACGCTATTGACGCCATGTAGCTGCCAACTTGGGTGCCGTAGCTTGCGCCGTGACTCCTTGTGACTCAGATTCCGAACTGGGATATGCAGAACATGTGACGTCTGGGTGATGTAAACGGATATGGCACTGACCTGCTCCAGGGACTTGAGTTTGAGCCTCTATGTCGGACATGGTTGTGAGAGAGTATACGAGAGACGTCCCAAAGAGCGGAATCTGTATTGTGCATCGCGGGCGGGGATTATAAGCGACTACAGTATGTAAAGGTGAGCAGAGACCCGAATCACCAAAAACGGCTAGTCTCATTCGCAATCACTGGCAAGTCTCCTGAGTGAGAGGGGATGGTCGCAACTTTTCCATTTCCCAAGTCGTAGGTTCTGCTTTGCTGGACAAAGTACTAACCGACCTCATTGACGACACGTTTGGGGTATGTATTATGATGATCATCTGTAGGAAATTGTTGCCGTGTGTCCGAGCGTGCGTCTGAGCGCTCTCGCGGCAGGCAAAGGGACGGCAGAAGGTTGCGGTTACAGTGATATAGGAGAAGACGCACCAAAGACATGCGGCAATTCGCTCAGAGCCCTTGCACGGAAGATGTCGGAATCTTTTGGCCCACGCTAAATTGCTTTGGCACGATCAGTTAAACGAGGACCGCCACCAGTCAAAATCGAAGAGCTCCAGTGATACTACGCCGTGATGAGACCAATGTGAGGTCTGTGGATATCAGTCCAACTATACTTCGAACAGAAAAAACCGGGCTTTGCCGAAACGGCAGGATCGGCGGAACACGCTGCCGGGGTTGCAAGCATAACTTATGTCATCATGGAGATTTAGAAAAAGACAGCGGCAAGATACCAGAAACAAGCTTACGGCCGTGCCTACGGCACGGGTCGCTCGCTCAGCTCGCTCCCCTACCTTCAGCACTGGCCTCCAGCTTGTACCAGAAATGTCTGGTCGACAAGGCGACAATGACAAAAAAGAAATTACAAGCTCTGATGAGCTACCTGCACGATGCCCGAGGGCCGATGTGAAATGAAACAACAACAGTTTTGGTCTCTGAGGCAAGACACAGATCACCTAATTATGAACCGGCCGGTTGAATGCGACAGAAGAGGAGACAACGCTCAATTGCTTCCTTAGTCTCGGCCTTGCTGTACACACCCATCCTTTTCGATCATCTCCTGCAACGCCTGAGTCGCCTGGGTTGCACGTCCCAAACGCTGGTTCCATATACACCCTCGATCAACCGCTTCATAAATGTCAGAAATGGCCGCAAAAAACCCGTCGCGGCTCCCCGTGCTTCCATCCGAGAAGCATCGAGCGGCGTACCAAAAGGCTTTGCTAGAGACGCATCGAGCGCGTCTGTTTCCCAAGATCACCAGTAGAACCGCCGGCGCCAGCAGCCGCAGCCCATTTGATGCTGCGAGGAGCGCATTAGCAAATACCGCAATGGAGGGAGAGACGATTAGCGCCTGGGAGAATTGATGAATATAGAACATACCAGCTGTCTTCCCCCGCACCCCCACGACCCCGCAGTGTTCCAACAGCGGCCCTGCTCGTCTCCGGAATACGCGCGAACTGTGGCAGTGGACAAACGGAGCGCATCGAGTAAGCGTGAAAGCAATTGCGTGGTGCATCACTGCATAAGTGCAGAAGCGAGCCTGGCGTATGTAGACCTTTAGGAGGGAACCTATGGGTAGTCGTTCGATGGAGATTGCAACTTACTGCGTGACGCCAGCCATGCACGCCCTAGGACCGCGTGTCGATGTATTTTTTCATATACCGCACCGAATTCTTCGGTGCTTCCACTCTCGGCGCTTGTCACGCCATGTTGAGCGCCTCGAGATAGCCCGTGAGGAATACCTCGCGGTTCAAAAACACATGTATTCGCCGCAGGAAGCTGTCCGCGCGAAAAGAGGCTCTGGTACTTGCCTGGGGCACTGGGAGTGGCGAGTAGTCGACCCAAGAGCGCGCGGAAGGCACCGTTTGCCTCTGCATGCACGTGTCGATACTGTAACGTGCAATGTGTCAGTCGCGCGGCGTGCGCTGCGAGATCGAGCGCCGCTTGAAAGTGATCCAAGCGGACGCAGTGCGGACGCATGTGTCTGCAAGTACGGGTAGTTCAAGAATGTCGATGAGTACCCATAGTACTCACAGACGAGAGTCCTGCACCATATTCTAACGCGGGTAAGTCTTCAAGGAGAGTGTCAATGTCAAGGGCATTGGAGACTCGGAACAAGGAACGAGTAGAAGGTAAGCCTGTGGTTGTGTGTCATGTGTCAATATTGCTCTCGCGCGTGCATGATGCCAGTGCCACCACCGCGACCGGGCCGTGAATTCCGTCCCAAAATCGTGCTAGAGCAAATAGGGATGTACGACCATCAGAGGCATTCCTCAGGCCCAGGGCCTTCGGTTGGAATGAATTTCATATACAGCAAAGTACAGCGACAGTGAATATTGTGTTCAAGAAGAGTCTTAGAAGAACGGGCTGTGGGGAGAGGAGAGTCTTGTATATTTCGATGATAAGTGATGCGACGATGGAGGAGAACAAACCAAGGAACAAGAGTCAAGCCACATCCGTCACCCAAAGGACTCTAGCCTTCAAGTTGGTTCAGCTTGAAATGCTCGCAGGGCATATTCTTGTATGCCATATCCATATCTTCTTCTTTGGGGAGCCATGGACGTCGCTCGCAGATCTTTAGACAAGAGCATTACCGGAGTTATTGGTTTGAGTCCTTGATCTAACTTGAAGGCAAGGCAGACAAACGCGGTGACATGGACCCGCGCGGACTCCAGGCCGCACCACCGTGACCGTCGCAGGTTTACACTGTCATCGAATCGCACTCATAGAGCCACCACAATTCGCGCAGTACAAGTTTACAGTAAACTAGCGAATTTGGACAAGCTTACGAGCCGTCCGAAATGTAAGCGAACAGCACCTGGGGTATTTACAGATGGAAATCACCATGAGTCATCGTCCCTTGATGCATATCGTTCTAAAACGCCCCCCCCCCTCTTAACTTATCAGTTTGTCCCCTTCTACCTTCTGAACGCATCAATCGGATTCAATCATAACGTGTTGGACATTGTTTATCGTTCCTGTCTTGGAAACTATCTAGATCCCTGGCTGTGATTCCTCTTGCATTTCTTTTCTTTGAACGAACGACGGTATTGCTATCACGTTATTCGATAGAGATGGCAATGGGGGGATGTCTCGTTCGAAGATACAGAACATGCCTGTGCGTTCTTCAGTCTTGCTTCTGCATCCGCGTACCTTAGCCACGTCTCAGAGAGATTACTGTAACAGGGAACACGTGTTAGTCGAGCCTTTTTTTAAAGTCAGCCTTATATTCACCAACATACACATCGGTAATGATGCTGTCCCGGCTTTGGACTCTAGACAGCAAGTGGTGCATTACGGAACGTAGCCAACAGTGTTACTTTCTAGGTTCACGCGCAGCGAATCGACTTGGACACGCATTATACGAAACATCATCGTCGATCAGATCTCCCGAAGTTCGCTCATGGGAGTTGACGAGTAGGCGCACCCTATTTCAATTGTTGCCTCACTGGGAGAGTGCTCGTTACAATGCGTTCCAGTGATGAGATGTACAACATATGAGCGTCCAATCCGTCTATCTCTGGGTTTGGTTCTCCATGGCGCTCTCCAAGTCGTTACCGAACTTCGATTTATGCGATTTTTTATTCTGCTGCTCGTCCGTGCAGGTTATGTGGTGCTGATCGTAGGCGACGTCAACGGCCACTTCAATCCGGTTGAACTGAATTGTGGCGGGGGTGTTCGCTGTTTTATCATGTCCTCGCCGAGGACCATTACCGTTGAACAATCTGCGGGGTCATCGACAACAGTGAGTGCAAGAGGCAAAAATCAAAGGAAATAGTACATGTCTGTGGACCCGGAGAAGCCAGATAAAGAGCGATACATCCGTGTCGCAGCAATTGACATTGCAATCAGCGAGGGAAACTGGAACATCTATTTTACAGAAGGCATAAGAGCCCTCCCACGGGGGAATAAATAAGAACATACGAGGTTCCACGGATCTAATGTTAAAAATCGTGTTCAGAACAATATCGAAGCAGTAGGAAGGAGAAAAAATACGGTTCAAATTCAGAATGATGAATACCTGCGACGATCACATAGGGTTAGTGACAAAGATGTACAGCAACAATGTCGAACTTGCCACTGGCGTTGCCTCCGCTACGGTGGCAATTGCGAGCCAAATGATACTCTGAGAACATGTCAACTGGTGAGAGAAAAACCAGAGCGACGGGTGACTATCCCAATCATACCTGATTCCAAAGGAGGCAACCTAGAGGGAATACAATACCGCTTTCATGACGCAGAATAAGCAATCTGACGAGTACAATAACAGTAAGAAGACGTCGGAAATGAAAGTGACGATAATGTTGGGCTTGTTTTCCTCGGGATTAGACACGAGACAGGTTTGCAAAAGAGGGTCCCATTCAGAGCGGATCTGCAGAGAGATAACTCAGATAAGTCTAGATCGTCAAAACTAGTTGGATTGGTCACCTACCGTACGATGCCTGGTGGAAAATCGCGTTTGTATGAGACTCCGGACCGGAAGTCTGTAGGCGGGGAGAATGACTTGCCTAGGACAACGACTCCAACGTTGGTCAAATACACAGCAGCCGTGATCCCCACAATAAACTTATTTTTGTTCCAGATGGCAACGCTGGGGGCCTCAGTGAGCGATTCGGCTGAAAAAAGGACTGGCTTATAACAATGGAAGGAGACATACACGCGAAAACAAATCAACATGGAAGCGGCGACGAGGCCCACATAACAGAAGATCTAGAGTAGGGCGTTAAGATTTTTCTTCTCAGATATCAGATAGTCACCCACTAGATCAAACGTTACCCAGACCTTAGTAAGTAAGGCACGGTGTCAAGACGCAGATTAGGGACGTCCTACCCACCTGACATTTGATTGGGGTCACAGCATTCAAAATAATCAAGTCAAGAATGACGCCAATGAGGGTGGCTGCGCGCGTGAGCGAGTAAATCTAACGAAAGGGAAATTTGGTCTAAATCTCAAAAGCAACACCACGTGTTGTTACAGACCCATATCGTCCACCGGTAGGGTCGATGCCCTCGGATGACATCCCACTCGTGGTCAAAAGTCGTAACGTACTCCCAACTAGAAGTGGAGATGAGAGAGGGACATAGACGCTGTAGAACACACCCACATGAAGATCCCATGTATGATGTGCCAGAAATGTTTGAGCACATCTGCCAGTGGGAGGTGGGTCGTTAGCTCTTCCATGTTTTACAGAGTATCCAGAAACAAATGCGCACAGAGATCCTGTTCAGCCACAAGGGGGGATTTGATGCTGACGCTGCTGACCATGTGAATGCCAAGTAGACAATAGAGTAGGCTGCAGGTAAGTGGGATGGGATACTAACAGTACTCCCACCCTCATTTAAGATACCACGGATGAAAATACGATCACTGCAGACAGCTACAATCATTCACTATCACCGATCACCGATCAACGATCAACATTTTTGCAAACGGTCATTAATTGATGAAGTGACAGGGAGGCTGCGTTGGTTGCTCTCCGTGGATCCTCAGATACGATGAGAAGCTAGTGTGATCAAGAATGTGATGCGTGTGATGCGTGTGATGCGTGTGATGCGCCGTGAGCGCGAGGCGTTGAGGGCATCCTGATTGCAGGATGCATTAGGGTGCTGCGCCACTGGAACGTACACCGTGGGACATGGCAAAAGCTTTTGGGGGCAACGTTATGTCAGATAACTCAGGTAAGCGAATAGCTACGTCACCTCGTTGGAGTTTGGAGTCTCGTTGCCTAAAACAACAATACACTAGGCAACGCGGCAAAGGCCCGACCGCTGTGGGGCGAGAATGAAGAGGAACTGAGTCTTGAACAAGCGGTGGTTTTCATGACGATGTGTGAGCTTCTTCGGCCGAGATTCGATAGCTGTTACATTACACAAGCTTAAAGAATCCTTTACAAGTTCTTATGAGTTTGAGCGAGACTGTTTACTGGATGGAGGTCCGCGTCCAGAGCGTGGTGAGGGTACTCAATGCCGAGCCGGGTTGAGATCTGCGGGAGAGAGGGGTGAGCGTGAGACGAGTAACTCACAACGGCCCGCAATGTTCTCCTCCGTCCCGGTCTCCCGGCCAGCGGCGGTGACGCCGCCAGGACGGCCGTCTCGAGGTTGTGAACGTGCAGTGGCCCATATTTGCGTCGTTTGGGGACCGTCGGCTGCACGGCCTCGGCTGTCCTCGCGGGTGGCTCAGTCCGGGCAGGTGCCGATTCCGCGCTGCCGTACAGAGAACCATCGATTCGACGGACAGTTGCCCCGAGCGGGAGCCGTCTGCACAGTTGCTTCGACCAGCAGGGGCCCCCACTGAGAAGGCCGTGGAAAATTCCTCCAGTGCTTCGTGCGCTTATTCTGCCGATACCTGCGATGAGAAGGTGAGAACGGAGTAGAAAGGCAGAAGCGTGAGGAAGCGTGAGACGTACCTATACCTGATCTCCACCCTTCCACCTCGGGCGAATCGCTGACCCGAATTGGAAAGGGCCATTGCTGCGGGCCGTCGAGGACGCCAAGGGCAGCGACAACGGGGGATCCAAAGTCGGGAACCGTCTTCGCGTAATCCTCGTCGACGGGGCACCCACAAGCGGCGATCTCCGAGGCCTCCAGCGACCGAGACGGGAACATGTCCTTTCGCAGCGATGTACCTGACGGTGTGGATGGGCAATGGGTTCTCTTTCAGGTGACTGTACTTCCTTATTTCGGTCGGTAAGGACTCAAACTTGCCGCATACCGTCGTGCATCCGGGGTGGCATCTGCAGGTGCAAGCCATCGTCTGTGTGTGTACGGGCGGGAGGCGAAGCGAGCTCGTTCTGTCGGTCATAAAGCTTCTCCGCTCCGGCACGCGTCCGCTTCGGGACCGGTGGCAAGAGCGCGTTGGTGTTGATAGCGCCTCTGAACGTCTGTTTTGGCTACCATCGAGGGAGAGCGAAGGCATGACAACTTGACAGTTGGCAAGTGATTCCGATCGATAGGGTTGAACAGCGTTAGGAACGGCGCGGGAACGTCAGCGTCACCGGCGTGCCAGGTCCGAGTCCGGGAATGGTCAAGCCTTGCCGCGCTCCCGGGGAGGGTGCCACTGAGTGTGAACCAAGATTCCTTTGAAGTTTGAACGTTCGAACGTTCGAACCGCAGTCCTACTCACCTGGCAGGTCCTGGCTCAACTTAAACCGACATCCTCGCACGTGGACAGGGAAGGAGAACTGCTGCCGGCTTACATCGAATCGCACTCACAGAGCCACCACAATGCCCGCAGCTCAAGCTTAGATCTACTCGGAGGAACCGGCATCTGGTATTTGAAGATTGAAATCACCCTAACTCCAAGGTGAGTCATCGTCCCTTGATCCAGATCGCTCTATAGCGCAAACCCCCCAGTTTGCTTCTACCAGTTTCTTCTGAATGCATCAATCGTAATGTGATGGACTTTGTTTGTCGTTCCTGTCTTCGATAGAGACGGCAATGGAGGTGTAACGTGGGAGGACGCGCCGAGCGAGTCCGGGAGGAGAGAGAGAAGAGGGGGGTAGGTGGAGAGGAATGGAAGAGGATGGAAGGAGGGGAATAGTCGAGGAGCGCTAGGAGCCTACTGTAGAAAAAGAGATGTCAGCGCACAAGCGGCGAGGGGATACAGACGTCGGCTCCGAGTCGGCGGCCCTGCACGCTGTGGTTCCCGGTCAGCCAAGCGGGGACAGAGGAAAGGAAAGCAGTAAAGAGAGGGAGGGAGAAAGGATTCGTCCTTCCTTTCTCCTATGACGTTGACACACGCGAAAGAGAGGAAAGAGGAAAAGAGCAGCTCCAAACTGATTCTGCTCAGTCTATTCCAAGGGCGGGTTATAATCAAATCAACCAAGCTCTCATTGCGACTCGCGCTGAGAAAGAGTGAAGAATGGGGAAGCCAGCTCATCCTCTGTCTCTGCCCTTGTGGTCTCCAAAAGCGCAGCAGTGCACTGGTGCGCTTAGTGCTCCGAGTCCGTAACACGTAATATGCGTAACACCCTCTAATCGGTCACGTGGTAGATACGCGTGGCGTGATGTCCGTTGGTGTCAGACATTTGCGAACGCATATTTGGATGTGACCGGAAAGGACGCGTATTTAATTTCCATCGGTGACAAGAAAAGAGGCTTTGAATATAATATGTCATGCCATACGGCGTTAAAGGGTTCTTTGAGATTTTTTTCAGAACATAATAAACTAAAGAACAACCAATATAGCAAAGATTGACAAACCCGAACTCCATCCAGTACAATCTACTCTCTACGATAGGCTCCACATAATCATGGTAAGATGAATAACCACGGCAGGTGCCAGCGGTGATGCTCGATGCGACCTCCAGAAACTCAGCATTCCCCTGGACGATCCACAACTCGGAACACGCTTGCTTGCCCGATTTGAAAGAGTCACAAGGAATCCATCCACGACAGGTCCAACTACGGGCCAAAGGAAAGTTTGACTGGGCGACCTGCTTGTTGCCGTGCAGTGACAAATCGTTGGAAAGCTACCAGCTCGGGTCCACATTCGCTCTCGTCAATCGACGAAGGGACCTTACCAAGTTCTATTTCCTCCAATGAGGGCAAGAAAGCAATGTCATTACCAGGCTCTTCGTGATCTTGAAGGAGACTGCGCGCAATGCTGTAGGTTCTTACGTCATCTACGCTTTCTATCCGGAGCGCCTTGAGATTGTGGAAGTGCAGAAGGAACCTGCGCCACGGGATATTATCCACCCAGACGTGGACAGAAAGCTTGTCAAATATGACACGGAGGTCCTCCACAGTGGTAAACATCGCGGAGAGCTCGCCGCTCATTTGCATTATAAACTCTGGGGGACAACTTGATTCTGAACCCAGGTTGACACGCGGGTCGCAGTGGCCAATATATTCCGACTGGGTCAGAATGGAGAGAAGGAAACCCCAATTTTGGAAGGCAACGTGAACGGCATGATAACATCGCTCTATCTCGTTGATAAACCTGGAGAGGTGCACAAAGGGAGGCCAATCTGTGGCTTGGTAAAAATTAAAGGTAACATCCCGGAGAGATGGGGCCGAAAGCCCGGCCACGAGAGCGTCCAAAAACATGCTAGAGCCAGTGTAGTCGAAATATGTTAATTTTGAGAGTGGGACAATATCTTCGGTAGTTGGCCGTGAAGGCTGGCCGAGTGATTCGGATAATATGGAAAGATCGAGATGACCGAGGCAAGGCATGCCCTGCAAACAGGCGAGAAGGGACGTTTCTGTTGTTGTACTGGGGACAGTATCGATCACCAAACAGAGATTGGTGAGAGCCGTTGCGGACAATAAAAACCCGGATATGGATGAAAGGGAAGTGAAGCACAAATGAAGATGTCGTAGATGCAAAATTGAATGATCTGGTCCTCTAAGAAATGTTTCTGGGATCTTCGCTTCGTCGTATATAAACTCAAAGGCGAGGCTCTCCAGTATGGGAAAGGGGCAATTAGTCGCCTTCAAGAATTTTTTGAAGTCGGCACTTCCCCCTTGAAAGGTGATCTCGCGCACCCGATCGTGATGCCTAAGTGCAGCGTGCATGCGCTGAAGGGCACTGCCAGTCATTTCTCTGCGCACGCAATTGTAGTCGATGAGAATTGGCAAAAGACCTGACAGGATCGACTCAATATCGTCCGGTTTTTCAGGACCCACGGTAACACCTAAATCCAAGCGGGAGGCAGACGCAAGCACGATGGCGCGCCATTTTCTGCACACATGTGTGAGAATAATCCACACATGCCCTCTCCTCCACTGATAGTAGGGATAGATGCTTTGTCGATAGGAATCGAATATCTCTAAGAGCACCTCAACAGGGAGATGATTGATCGTCGAGTTCGGCGACCGGCGTTCTGTGTCCTGAGATGTGGCTTGACTTGAAGAAAGTCAGTGGGTTGGTCATGGCGAGTCACTACTAGACATACCGATGCTCATCGATCATCATTGACCGGTATAGCGCTGTCAGCGCAGAGTCCGAGCCGAGACTCGCGCATGGATCATGTGACGCTTAAGTAATCTCGCGAGATAAGTCGAAACATAAGAGAAAAACAAAACTCAACGCACGGCGGTGCGCGTGATAGTAAACACAAAAAGAATCTTACAGATACACACTGTAAGATTATAAGTAAAGCGGCCGCGGTACAGACGCACTGTCCATGTCCCTAAACGGGACGCTTTTACACCAGTAATAAACTACCGAACAAAATAGGAAAGAATTGACACGCCCAAAACTTCATCCAGTAGAATCGGCTCTGTATTATATCGTAGACGTGCAGGCTCCACGCAGTGAAAGTGAGATATGTAACGTTAGCAGTGTCAGCGATGATGCATGATGCTCGATGAGACCTCCGGAAAATTGTGTATGAACCATTACTCGAAACGCGCTTGCTAGTACAACAAGTCCGACTACAGGCCAAAGGAAAGTTTGACCGGACGACCTGCTTGTTGCGGTGCAGAGATAAATCGCTGGAGAGCTGCCAGCCGGGGTCCACAACGGCCCTCGTTAGTCAATAATGGGTTCTTGTCAAGCTCTATTTGCTCCAAAGAGGGCAAGAAAGTGGAGTCATCAACCGGCTCTTCCTGATCTTGAAGGAAACTACGCGCAAAGCCGTAGATTTTTTTGCCTTCTGTCCGGAGCGTCTTGAGATTGGGGAACTGCTGAAGGAACCAGCGCCACAGAATATCACGCACCCAGTTGACGGGAGAATCGTCAAAGGTGATATGGAGTTCCCCCACGGTGGGAAGCATCGCAGAGAGCACGCCGCTCATTTGCATTATCAACTCTCTGGAATTACTCGAAGGTGAACCCAATTTGACACGTGAGTTGCAGTGGCTAATGTATTCTGACTGGGTCAGCAACGAGAGGGATATAACCCAATCTTTGAGGGACAGGTGAGCGGCGTGATAATGTTCCTCTATGTCATTGATAAACCGGGAGAGGTGCACGAAGGGAAGCGAAACCATGACTTGGTGAACAATTCGAACATCCCGGAGAGATGGGGCTGAAAGCCCGGCCACAAGAGCATCCAAGAATATGCTATAGCCAACGTAGCTGAAGTAGGATAATTTTGGAAGTGGGACGATATCTTTGGGAGTTGACTGTGAATTGGGGCCGAAAGATATGGATAGCATGGATAGATCGAGATGACAGAGGCAATGCATGCCTTGCAGACAGGCAAGAAGGGACGTTTCTGCCGATGAACCGAAGGCAATATCAATTCGCAAATAGAGTTCGGTGAGAGCCGTTGCGGACAATAGAAATCCGGATAAGAATGTGAGGGAAACGTTGAGTAATTTAAGACGTCGCCTAAGAAATGTATCTGGGATTTTTGCTTCGTCGCTCCATCTAAAGCGAAAAGTAAGGCTCTCCAGTACAGGAAAAGTGCAATTGGTCGTCTTGAAGAAGTCGTAGAAATTGCCGCGCGTCCCGTCAAAGGCGATCTCGCGCGCCCGATCATGATATCTAAGCGCAGCACGCATGCGCCGAAGGGCACCACCGGTAATGTTTTTATACGAGCACTTGAACTCGATAAAATTGGCAAAGGACTTGACAGGATCGTCTTGATATGGTCTGGTTTTTCAAGACCCACGATATAACTCCTAAATCCAAGCGGGAGGCAGACGCGAACACGACAGCGCGCCACTTTCTGCACACATGTGCTAGAATGACCCATACATGCTTTCCCCTCCACTGGTGATTGTATGGATCGACATCTTGTCGATAGGAATCGAATATCTCTAAAACCACCTCACCAGGTAGATGATTGATGGTCGAACTCGGCGAATGCTCTGTGTCCGTGGCCGGTGCCTTGACTTGTAGAAAGTCAGTGGGTTGGTTTATATGGCAAATCATTACTGGACCTACTGATGCTCTTCAGCGGCCTCCATGATGTTGGTCGTGAGTGTCCGTTAGGGTTACGCACGCTTACGGCTTCGATCGGCCCTGGGTCATTGTGTCGGAAGCAAATCGCCGTTGAGAATAGATTCTTGTTGCGACCGCGTTGGCAAGACTTGGAGAACAGCCAATGGCTGGAATTTTTCCACCCGCCGTGAAGGGTCTCTACATATCCGAGGAATTCATGCCGCGTATCGCGCCCACCCTGAAAGAACTCGTCGGGGAAAGAGTGGCGGAAGTGTTACCCGACCTACTGGCTCTTCTCTTGGAGGAGACACACTTATCGGGACCCGTTCGGGAAGCCATTGGGGGATTCATTGCTGCGCGACGGTTTGCCGGTCGACGTATTGTCGTTTCTCACTGGGGGGAAATAAGGTAGTTTGGCGACCGCAGAATCCGGTCCGGTCACGTCTGTCTCTGGCCGTCCCGCTTTCCCGTGTTGCTCCACATCCGTCCCGCTCTCCGCTTCCAACTCCGGCACCTGTGCCCCATTCCGATACTTGTCAACCAATGTCATCAACTCGTGTCCAATTCCAGTACTACCTTCGGTGTTATGTCGAGTATCTGCAAACGCATGAAATGTGATTGAAAAGAAGGCGTATTTAATTTCTACCGTGATTAGGGCAAAGGTGTTCAAATATGTCAGGATATACGGTGTCGTAGGTTCCTCAAGACAGTACAATACGTGAGGTCTGAGATAGAATCGAAGATAGGGGAAACCATCGCCGGTATCAAACTCTCTCGGGAATCCAACTCGACCAGCTCAAAATCTCAGTAGGTGATGATCGATAAACTATAGAACATTAAGGTAAAGATCGACGTACCCGAACCGCATCCGGTACAGTCTGTTTCTAAGATATCATATATGTGCAGGCTCCCCATAGTCAAAGTGTGATGAGGAACCATGGCGACCACCAGCGATGCTCGATGCGACTTCCAGCAACTGAGTATACCCCTGGGTGAACCACAACTTGGAACGCGCTTGCTAGTCTGATTTGAAAGAGCCACAAGGGACTCATCCATGGCAGGACCGCCTACCGGCCAAATAAAAGTTTGACCGGGCGACCAGCTTGTTGCCGCACAGAGACAAATCGCTGGAAAGCCGCCAGCTCAGATCCACGTTGTCTCCTGTCAGTCGACAATGGGTTGTTGCCAAACTCTATTTCTTCCAAAGTGGGCAAGAAAGCAAGGTCATCACCAGACTCTTCGTGATCTTGAAGGAGACTACGCGCGAAGCCGTAGGTGTTTGCGCCTTCTATGCCTTCTGTCCGGAGTGCCTTGAGATTAGGGAATTGCTGAAGGAACCTGCGCCACGGGATACTATCCACCCAGACATGGACGGCAATCTTGTCAAAGGTGACACGGAGTTCCTCCACGGTGGTAAACATCGCAGAGAGCTCGCCGCTCATTTGCATTATCAACTCTGGGGAACAATTTGAAACTGAATCCAATCGGAAACGCGGGTCGTAGGGGGGAATGCATTCCGACTGGGTAAGCAGCGAGAGGTGGAAACCCGAACCTTGGAAGGCCGCGTGGACAGCGTGATAGCGTCGCTCTATCTCACTGATAAACCGGGAGAGGTGCGCAAAGGGAGGCCAAACTGTAGCAAGGTCATAATTAATGTTAACATCCCGGAGAGATGGGGCTGAAAGCCCAGCCACGAGAGCGTCCAAGAATATGCTAGAGCCAATGTAGAGGAAATATGTTAATTGTGAGAGTGGGACAATATGTTTGGGAGTTGGCCGCGAAAGGGAGTCGAGAGGACGGGATAATATGTCCAGTTCGAGATGACCCAGGAAAGGCATGCCTTGCAAACAGGCGAGAAGTGACGTTGCTCTTGATGGACTGAAAGCAGTATCGATGGATAAAGCGAGATTGGTGAGAGACGTTGCGGACAATAGAAATCGAGATATAGATGTGAGGGAAACGCCGTACAAGTTAAGACGTCGTAAACGCAGGACTGATTGATCTGGTCCACTAAGAAATGTATCGGGGATTTCCGCTTCGTCGCTGTATCTGAACCGAAAGACAAGGCTCTCCAGTACGGGAAAGGGGCAATTAGTCGCCTTGAAGAGTTTGTCGAAGTTGGTCGTCCCCCCTTCAAACGCGATTTCGCGCACCCGGTCGTGATGTCTAAGTGCAGCACCCAGGCGCCAAAGGGCACTGTCAGAAATATCTTCGTACAACCACATGTAGTCGATGAGAATAGGCAATTGCAAAGGACCTGACAGGATCGTCTCGATATCGCCCGGTTTTTCAGGACCCACGGTTATAGCTAGATCCAAACGGGAGGCAGACGCAAACATGGTAGCACGCCACTTTCTGCACACATGTGTAAGAGTGATCCATGCATGCTTTTTCCTCCACTGGTGATCGTAGGAATTGATGATTCGTCGATAGGAATCGAATATCTCTAAAAGCACCTCATCAGGGATATGAATGATGGGCGAGTCCGGCGACCATTCCATGTCCAGGCAGGTGGCTTGACTTATAGAAAGTCAGTGGGTTGGTCATGGCGAGTCACTACTATACGTACTGATGCTCATCGTCGGCCTCCATACAGCAGTGTAGAACCTGAAATTTCCTGAAACGCCGCGTGAAGACGCCGTTCGGTTACGGTTGAGATTACTCAATTCGTCCTCACGCAGTGGTGGGACACGTGATTTGACCAGAGACCAGCAGAGCTTCGAGCGCGAACGTTCAAGTCACCGTCCTGGGTAAAGGGTACTTAATCTTGTGGCTATTTTCGCCCCCAAGTAATGGATCAATTGATGCCTCTCCATTCCCTCCACTCTTCGACTCTTTGATCTGTGCCCACAGTTCCAGGCGGTCTGCATGCCCAGCATCAGCCCAATTGAATGCCGCGCCCTTCGCGCAGTAGGCTCACGTGGCCTGTCGCTTGGGCAACATAACTCGTAATCCGCGTCTAGGCGGTCCAGGTCACAATCCCCCACAAGCTTCGTGGCAATTTTGTGTAGGTTACACAACCACTGGGCGCCGGAACGGCAAATGCAAATGGTCATCCACCGGTCCACCGGTAGAAACCAGAAGCTCCGAGTCGGGATGACGATGTTGCTTCTTCAACTAGCATATTGACTTCACGTCGGTATAGGGACCTATAGCCGAATCGGACCGCGAGTTGGAGAGGAATGTGTCATGATATGCGGTGCTTCACAGTGAGTTCTTTGAGAAAGT
The DNA here is from genome assembly GCA_022376525.1 of Russula vinacea. Taxonomy (NCBI): domain Eukaryota; kingdom Fungi; phylum Basidiomycota; class Agaricomycetes; order Russulales; family Russulaceae; genus Russula; species Russula vinacea. The sequence goes on along the minus strand of WTXL01000020.1, from coordinate 280,486 downwards.
ACAGTCCTGAGAATAATCGAAGATGGTGGAAACATGCAGACGCAAATGAGACTCAAATTTTCAGTAGGTTATACAGTGTGATACACAGACGTGCAAGCTCCGCACGTTCAAGCAACCCCGGCGGCTGCCAGCGATGATGCTCAAGGCGACCTCGGTATTCCCTGGATGAATCATATCTTGAAACGCGCTTGCTACAGTAGTCTGATTTGAAAGATACACACCCACAACAACTCCTATGGACCAAAGAAAAGTTTGACCGAGCGACCAGCGTGCTGTCGTGCAGCGACAAAAGGAATTGAATATCTATAAGGTAAGTCATCAGGTAGATAATTGATCGTCGATTTCGGTGACCGCCGCTCTGTGTGCTGGTAGGTACATTGGCCTGTAAAAGGTCAGTGGTTTCATGAAAAGTCTTTACAAGACACAACGAGCAAGACAGGGGGAGTCCGTGAGGGGGTATATTTTCCCACGATTATTAAATCTGCGATCCAGTCAGCGCTCGAAGGGCAACATCCGAACACGGTACGCTCGGCCCGTCGTCCCCGTCGACGAGGTCAGTCGGTCACGTGCAGGCACCTTATTGGGACGTCACGGCACAGTACAGGCTGTAAGAACAAATTGCCTCGTCCAGGACTGAGATCGTGTCGATAAGGTTTATCCATGAATACGGTAACGGACGGTAACGGTGGGCATTTGACTGCCGCTTACGTCTGCCACAGGCCTAAAGTGCGTGGATCAGGCCAAGGATCACTGGATCACGCCGATCGGTTTGATTCAGTCCACCTAAACCTCGCGTATGATAAGGTTGTGTAGATTCTTTTATTTGTAAAATGATATATTTGAAACCTTGAGTGTCACTTCTCTTGCACAGGCGGCAAGACATGCGGAGGAGAGGCGATCAGCCACAATATTTCCTTTTCTGGATTTGGTTCGTCGTGGCCAACTTCGTGGCACCCTCCGCGTTCCACAACATCGAACCTCACTGCTCTGCCTTGAGTCCCAGACCCCTCACACCTGTAGCATTAGCTTCAAATAGTACTACGCCTCCTTGCGGCGATGATCCGGTTCGATTTTTTTGGGAAAGGTCCTTTTTAGAAAAATAGTAAGCATCGTCCATGCCAGGCGTCATTATCGTCCTGCATTGGGCATATCCACATGCTCCGCCTTGTTGACGCGTTTAAGACCGCCTCCGGGCGGTGCTGTATGCGCGTTTAGATACTGGATGGTGGTGGTCCATCGTTTCCGGTAATGGCGATGTACGTGACAGCACGCCAACCGGATCAATCTCATATTGCCTTTTTGTACTGTGCTGCTTAACGCTTGACCAGATTAGGGGTGCGTTAGCCAACTCCCATTTGGAAAGGTACGAGTATCACGATCCTCAGGCCAGATGGAACGTACTGTTCCGGGGGGGTTCTACTAACTGATACACCGGACCCGCCGTGCTGCGTACCCGTAGTTGATCGTTTGACCGGATGGCGCCAATGAGATATGAAAGGATGCGCAGGTGACTCCGTATTTACCGCATGCTGATGTGCTAATGTATCTTAAGGTACTCGTCCCAATTACTGAAACTGACCCGGACCCCTTGCTCGGACCCTCCAGGTTCTGGCGGCGCACGGCGCACTGTACTCCCCACTCTTCTCGAGAGGGCGTAAAGTAATTTGAGGTCGACATATGAAATCAAAGTGTACCCTCGCGCTTCTTCGTTTTCTCCCTCCGAGTCACCAGATCTTTTTTCTAAAAAAAGGCATGCCTTAACGTCGCCTTGTTGCCCATCTGGGCCCGGCATACTGTGTTGCTGGTGTGCACAGCGCCATTAGAGAATAATTGGCCTCATATGCTTTATATTAAATTGGTAATGTCACACGTAGTTGCAACAGGCCCAATTTCTGGGGACTCCGTTACCTGTTTGTTGCGACGATAAGGAATAGGATGTGATCATAACCAGGTTCCTGACCGTGCATTACTAAGATGGAGAAATACTATTTTCGCAGTTCGCCGTGGACTTCTCTCGGTTCTCTTTCATGGGACATAACATGCATAACAAGTGGTACAATCACAACCGCAACCGCGAATACACAATACTCGTACAGAGCGTAGGAGAGTGATCACATCAAACAGAAATGGCAGTGCATACTAATTGTAAGGTGAAATCCTAGTGAATACGATACGATGCGGTGATAGAATGGCGTAACCTGAGGGAGTCTGAGCGGAAAGAAACATGAAAAGCATCTGAAGAGCAATCGATCAAAACGACACAACGAATCTGAGACGAGGGAAGAAAGGTACGACACTAGTGCGCAGTAACGCATTTGATCCTCAGCACAAATCGAAATAAGACTACGCTCACGGAATGTTGGCCCCCAAGAATTGGGAGCCAAATGGTTTAATATCCCCGACTGGGCCCAGCCTGAGGCCAGTAACTGCGAGGGTCTACATCGGCGCGAGGTCTGCCGCTAGCAGGCGAGAGAGTCTGTCCGGAACTCATCATACCCAGTAGCGGAGAGAAAGAAGGATAAGGTGATCATCCATAGAACCCACAGGGGTCGGGCTGCCACGAGAATGTACAACAACAGGTGGAGTTTCAGGAGGGTGAGTGACTTGGCTGATTGGGGAGTTGGAAGGATTTCGTCCGTTTCGTCTCTCCAATTGCCTTTTGTTCTGGAACCTGAGAGAATTGTCGATAGTTCAGAAATTATATATGTGGTATAAACAAAGGTATGCGCTAACCAAACTTGCACCCTTCGAGGACACATGTCCAGATCCCTCGCGAGTCGTTGACGCTCTTCTGTGGACGGATATGGGGTGCGAGAATACACCTTATTTAGCTCGTCTAATTGGCGGGCATCTGTACGCTTGCGCTTCTTCCTGATCGTAGACTTTGTTGCCTCTGGAGACACGTCGTAAGGCACGTGTGACGAAGCAGTAGAGACATGGGCACAGCTAGTGCCTCGGGATCCTGGAATGGTGTAGTCCAAAGAGGCAATGTTCACCTCCATAGACTGTTGGTGTGTATTGGCCGCTACAACTGTAGGGGTAGCCCCTCTATAGGAACTGTCCCCTGCTGGGTAAGTGGGGCTTGTAGCGGAATGAGACTGCAAGAAACTCAACGCAGGGGAATACACTGAATGCTGCGGGCGCAAGTCGCTTAATGTAGGCGGTATCTGCTCAGCATGAGACGGGTTGTATAGCAGTCCCTGCAAGCTTCCGCCCCCCAGGACCTCCGAAGGCACGTGCCACAAAAGCTCGGGTGAGCTGGAGGAAGGAAAGGCACTGTTGTGAAAGCCGCCGTGCGTCTGACCGCTATGGTATCTTGCTTCAGACGGCTGCTCTAACGGAGGAAAAGTAAGGTGGTATGGAGCATGTGTCTCCTGCTGCTGTGTAGGCGGGTCTTCACATTGGGTCAAAGATCAATGGAACAATTTTATCATTTACCAGCGACCAAAAGTTACGTACAAGTTGGCAGCCCATATGGCACAATAGAGTCCTGTGCAATAACTATCGAAAGATGTGAAGAATATTGAGTTCAAAGTTCAGGGGCATCATTAAATAACGAACCTGGGGAGTCAGAGGCCCGAAAAGCCACGATGAGTCGAGGTAGTATCGCCCTACCCTGTTCTGGATACCACAAACCGTTGTGAGAACCGCCACCAGTGGAGCTCGGACTGAAGGGACTTTCGTGATTAGAATGACTGTGGTGAGACATGGCAAGCTAATGCAGAGGACAAACAAGGCAGTTCGACGAGGGCCTTGAGCTTATTATCGACGGAATTAAGTAGTAGTGCCTTGGGGCACGAGGAGCTGTGTGGTTACCCGAACAGATGAGGCTGTGGGTCTGCATGAATCTCACCTGAGGACAACCTGGGTGCGGTGAAGGGCGCGAGCGGTTGATGCGAGCGCCTGAACTTGCGAACAGTGTAGGGCTCCGGAGAACATTATCCGGCACTCGGCCCTGATAGAGAAAGCTGACATATTTGGCTGTGATACGGCATTATCTTCGGATGTGCATGAGACAGCGACGCCTGTACGTATATAGTACAAAGTTGATTATTCCGCGTAGCCACGGTCTTGTTTCTGCAAACCAGAATCGCGGGGCTCGTTAAGCACATAAAATTGATCGGGATCGTTGGAAGGAGAAAGGTCGAATCCTATTGCAGGTTCGCAGTGACTCCGAGTTGCAGGACTCGGAAAACAACAACATCAACTAGTTGTATCTGGAACACCTCGTCTCGGACTAGATTTGAACGTCAGTACTGGCCATGATGCATGGCGGGGTACGCAAAGGGATTACGGCTGATTGGAGGCCATTGTGGAGTGCGAATTGGGCGGTTCCAGTACGCCCAGTCCGCACGTGCTGGACCTCGCGCGGCTTTGTAATGCTGAGTTGAGACCCAGCTGACCCGCCACAGCCTGCGCCTGCCGCCGACATTACCAACCCCTGCCTCCCCCAAGCCCCCGGTCCCGTAAATCCCTCGGTGGCTCATATTTTCTGCCTATCCTTATCCTCCCCCTGGACAGAACCTTTTTGTCGACGAGGAACCGCCACTATCGCCCAACGGTTTTACGATTATTAGCGCTACTATTTCCCGTTTCTCTGGGAGGAAGTGCAGATCCTCTTCCAGAAGCGGTTGGTAGTCTGCGCTGCTTGAATCAATAATGCCTCTTCTGCAAGTTTCCCCGACAAATGTCCGTCTACGATCCCCTGACCCCGTATCATTATCGGCGAATTAGTAAGGACATAGTGCCAAACCCGGCCTAGGTTTTATGTACGTTTACAAATTACAATCACTACACTACACATTTCTCTTGGCCTGAACTCGAACCGGCCATTTATTGCATGCATCTGACGCCGATCATGCAGAGGCGGGTCTGATGCAGATCTGATGGCCTTCGGAAATTGGACGGCCAGCATCCGTTCTCCCGGAATCTATTTCCCTTCTTTTCACCCTCGTTGCATTTGTCAGACCCGAGCTGGGATATACTCATCAAGGGCTGTGTGAGGCAAACCAGGCTCGCCAATTAATGGGGTCATTAACGCGCGCTCAAGCCGGACCAGTACTGTCCTGCGAACGTAGAGGATGCTCACAACACCGTTGGAGTCTTGGAGAGGCGGATCTGCGGTATATATTTTGAAAATCTCTACTTTCCTCTGATTTTTTAAAGACCTTCTCAGGATTAATGATGGCTGGATATGGAAAGGGATATGCTGAGTATGGGTATGGGTTTATCCGAGCCCCGGAGAGACGTACTCGCCGGAGCTTTATCCATCGGTCTCGGTGAGTATTCTGTTCAAAGACATGCACGTTTTTGCGTGCTAGATGACCACTGGCAAGTTGTTTGCTAAGAATCAGGTGCGTGTCATCATCACTGAGCGACACATCACCTTGATCGCTCTATATGTCTGTCTAGTCACGCAAGGTGAATATGTTGAGGAACGCCTTGGAGGGCTACGTTCGCACTAGTGTTATGTGTTGAAACCCGCTTCACTTGTGAGCTTATCAGGAGGTGCTGAGTGGATTATGAGGTTACACTACGGCTTCCACTTGGGTTCCTGGACTCCTAGCATTGGACGGCAGACGCAACGCCGTTTTTTTATTAGGCGATGATACCTGGGGAATCTAGTTGGGGAATCGTGTCACATATTTGGTTTCATTGATTGTGACGGTCAAGTCGGATGTGCGCTCTTTCTTCGTGGTGTGAAATTCGCTGAATTTGGTTTCTTTATCCGGAACAGTTCAGCAAGTTGGCATACTGCATGGTGTGCTGATCGACGCTGAATTCATTTATTGCCGTCACCACACTTGTAGGTGCCTTATTCACATTCCATTAGAAGAATATTAATGCAGTTGTGCACAGTTACCAACAACAGAAACCAGAGACTTCATGAGGAAGCACTGGCACGGCATTAACTTGAAAGATAATTGAAAGTCATATTTCCCTAGGAGATGGCTCATGGCTCACGAACGAACCATCTGGATCGCGGAGATTTCGACCGTATTGATGGGCGGAGATGTCAGTTGTATTTTCCTCTGGAGGGAGAACAAACGTAGAAAGGTAAGGACGATCTTTGTCGCCGCAGTCCTCACACTTGCTCGTGCCTGTCGCTGACTAAGCGATACTGAAGCTCGAAGCTTGAAGGTCTGAGGCCTAAGGCCTAAGGCTTGAAGCCATTCGACGCATAAAGTGAGCGATTTAAATCCCCGAGCGGGGTACCAGTTATTCTTATCTGCCCTTCCGCCCTGCACTGTACTGCACTAGACCCTTGAAGTTATCCAGTCCGGACCAGACGTCGAGGATCAGATATCGTCAGACGCGATTACGGATGCATAGTGCTGTACATGTTGAGTACATTCACTGATTAAGCATGCCTGTATCAATAGAGCAACCTTCTTTGAATGTTTCAATAGTATTTCCGCAAAAATAGTCAATCATTTTTCACTCGGACCCGACTCGAATGGCACGACAAACCTGAAATGGACACGATGTCTCAGACAACGAACGTAGAAACGTAAACATTGCTAAGGAATGCAACAAACAAGATAGAATCGCCTATTCCGCTGGAATCTCATGTCAGCGCTTCGTGGGACACCCACCTTTCCCCAATGTGTTGCTATGAAGATTTAGGTTGAGATTCTGAACCGCTAGGCTTATAGACATGAGACTAAGACAACAGCTTAACGAACTTGGAAAGAGGGGTGATACCTAAGCTGGGCCTCAACGGTTTTAACGCCACACGTCGTCAGTTATATGTTAGGGCACGGCCGAGTTCCGCATACGGGATTATCTAATCTAAGGAATAGGCAGTTTGTACCATCCGTGATCCAAGCCAGGAGAGAATGCCTTGACGGCAGGGAGCTCGTTAAGGTGATTAGCACTGCCAGTGGCACGGCTGCATGGGAAGGTCGAAGTCGCCGTTGCAGCCAACTTGCAGGCTCCGAGTCCGAGCAACGAGGAGCCCAAAATCAAATCAAATATTAATTAGCTGTGTCCAAATACCTCGCCTTGGACTACTAGATTTGGGAGGACAGCAAGACACATCATGACTAGGAAGTGCTGGCAGCTGGCCATGAATCATAATGCATGATGGGTTAGACTACGGAATCGCCACACTAGTACAGGCGCCGTGATGCGCGTGATACGTGCATGTGCCACTTGGGCGTAAAGGAACATCAGCAAAGCTGAGCGCTGAGCGACTCGGACCGTTGGCTGCGCCAACTCAGATCACCGCCTGGCGCCTAACGTCCGAGTCCCAATCTTCGCACTCCACGCCGACCCACTACACACCGCCGCACCAGGAGCCCCAGACTTCGCCAAGGCCCAAGGGAATCACGAAGCTCCACGAACTGTCTTATCTGTCGCCATCTGAATTTGCCATAGCAGACATTATACCGACTAGTACCCCCGCTCACTGGCACTGGCATGCGGCGAACCGGTTCAAAGTGTTCGACGAATCAAAGCGCACTGCGTAGTGCTTGCGGACTCCGTTGCTGCATGCCGAAAAGAGTTGCGAACACTTCCACTGCACTCGTCTGTGGAATCCTCTCCTACATATCTTCTGCACCAGGGAAGCAACTTTGAACGAAGTACTTGTTAGGTCTCTAGTATCAACATGTCACAAGCGTAGTAGTATGCAGGCCAACTGCAGCGACTGGAAACACTTGGCAAGACACTTGGACAGTTGGACTGAAAGGGAATGGGAGGCGGAGGAGCACCTAGTCCTCGCTTACCCATCTGCCAATGCGACTACGACCAGCACTTCGTCTTCATTGCCACACTACATCATACCGCCAAACCCTGATAAAGCCGTAGGACCAATGTAAGTGTCACGTTACCGCATGTTGACTAAGCGAAGGCTGAATACCGGCCCAGTAGCCCCAAACGTTCCTCTTGTCGCCTCAGGCTCCCTCCCCTCTTCCCGCTCCAAAACATGAATCGGAGGGGGGTTTCCAGTCCCTTTCGCGATGCTGGTAGCACCTCTCCCTCACCCCAAATGCTAGCGGACGGGTTTGTTCCCCCCTCGGATTCAATGACACTCGCCCCTTTCCTCGCCCCAAACGCGAGACGGAAGGCTTTCCCTCCTGTCATTCTTTCTGTCCCCTCATGTCAATGCTAACTGCAAACCCCCTCCCTCGCTCCAAGCACGAGTTGGAGGGGCTTCCTCTTACTTTTGCTGTTGGCGCCTCTCCCTTGTCGGCCCCTCTTGTCGGCGTCCTTTCTCCATCTTGTCGGCGTCCTCCCTCCAACGCGAGACGGAAGGGGGGTTCTTTTTGTCCCCAGCTCCATTCTCGCTTCAAATGCGAGCTGGTGGGGTTTCTGCACCGCCACCCACCCTTTCCCTCTTACGTCGCCAACGCCACTTCAACGCCTCCGTCGTCCACCCCAGGTCCGAGGGGGTATCCCTCGTGTAGGGAACTTTTTGGTTCACTCGCTCAATGTTACCTCCTCACTCACCCCAAGCGCGAGTGGCGGATTTTTTTATCTCACTGTGGCGCTCAGCGCTCACAAATTGGTCCCTTCACCCCAAAACGTGAGCGGAGGGGTTTTATTTCCAGAGTCCTGTATTAGATAGAACATGTATATATTATTGCCATTTGTTGGATTAATATTAAACCGGTGATACAACGCGACTCAGCCAGCTTCGAGCCAGCTTCGAGTTGGAACCATGCTCTAGCTCTAAGTCAGCCAGCTCGCTCGGTGAAGAGGCGTGCTCGGCTCGGCTGACAGGGGCAGCACTAAATTCGGCTCGGCTAAGACTCCGAGTCGGCTCGGCTACTAAGGCAGGCGTCAGACCTATTTCAAAAAGCTCTTATCACAATACGTACGAACTTTCTCACAGCTCCAGTCCAGCTACAGGTCTGTAGTCAAGCTAGCCAAGGACGGCTGGGATGTGACCTCGTCAGACCCGGGTCTGCCAAAGAGCGTCTTGTAGCATGCACGTGGTGACGTGGTGGAGTATTTATGGCATGGTTTTACAATGATTGCAGAGACAGACAAGGAGAAAGAAGAACTTCTCTTCCCACACGCTATCACTGTTCCCATGATTCCCCATAACCCTAGACCCCGCAAGCCCTTTTCGGAGCGGAGCCCAAGCGCTCAATATCGACACGCACACGGCACACCTGTATGTGACCAATTTTGATCCCGAGTAAATGCCGTAATTGATCTCATCGCCCGCACCAGAAACTGTCCTTCCATACTGTACTGCAATGCAATGCGCTGCAAGCCTATGTTTCTCGTGATGTTAAACTCAGCCGGGTGCAAGGTCCGCGAGGACCAGTGACACGCAAACACAGTAAGACAGACGAAGCACGAAACGAGAAAACAGATACAAACGGGGAATATACCAGGTACTCGAGATTCGAAACGAGGTGATATAATTACAATTTCAAGGATTTACACAGACTTGTCGGATACTCAACTTCAAGTCTTCAACGCTTTTATGGAGGTGACCTCCAGGAACCCGGGGCAGCGAAAGCAACACTTCGACAAAAATGGCCTCAGAAAACTTCATCCGACTCTAATATAATCGCCACTTTAAATCGACCAGCGGTCGTCGCTTCTATGTGGACCGAATAAACCTGTGCATCGGGTTGGTGCAAATAACGACTCGCGAGTCGTCGGAAATTTTCTGCTCTTGTTGGGTCAGGGGGACGGACCCGGGGGACAAACAGACGAGGAAAGGTGGCACTGGCAGGAACAGGGCTTGGTGTATTTTGCTGGGGAACGAAGCCGAAGGGGTCATGTTCCAGATCCACCTGCGGTGAAACGTCTTGGACATGTATCTAAGAATCACAAATCGGTACCCACCGGAGCGTTGGGTGGTGCTTGTGTCGGGATACCTTGCGTGTGACCTGCATCTGGGAATACGTATACAACGTTCTATTAACAGCCCGAGTGTCATTGCTAAAAAGAGGCTCGGTAGTAGAGAGGTGGGAGTTACTGACTTCAACTATTGGTTGAGGGTGATAGTCTACTACAATGCCTTGATAGGCCTCATCGAAGTGGCACGGATTTTGCACCCTGCCCGGCCCAACAACCTCCCTCTCCGCCCTATCCTCCAGATGGCCTTCAGGTTGGCCATTGGCGAGAGCGGGTGGGACCTGCGGAGGGATAACACATTAACAAATGAGCATAAAATAGTACCGATGTCGAAAACTGACCCAAACATTCAAGTTCTGCCACGCGTGGTTATGAAATTGGTTTGGAATGGAATGAGAAAACGGGTCTCCAGAAAAGCCGTCAGCTTGATGGTCGGCAGGGGGCATCCAATATAATAAGCTCAACAAGTTACAATGAGGGCTTAGAACCCATGTAGAGGGAATCAGGGGATTAAGTAGTAAAGCCTTATGGACCCGCGGAGCTGAGCACTAAACAGATGAGGCAATCCACATTTGGAAAAAAGTAGCCTAGGTGGCGGCGACGCCTCGAGGACTGCTGGATGTGGCGGAGAAGTCACCGTCACACCGTGTCGGGAGCCGTAAAATGCAAACTCTGGTCTTGAGAGCGGATTGAAACGTGTAATCTACCAGTGCAGTAGTAGGCAGTCCGAGGACATAGAAGGACTGAAGGCGAGTTCAGGGACGCATTGCCTGGCTCTAGTCACCATCTCGAAGGGCTGATATAAGTGTCAATGCCAAACTTTGGGAGATTACAACACGATGGAAACTGCTGGAGAGAGCGACACCAGGAAGCTTCTTGGATGACAAACTAAACCGTAATCAATCGCGATCGTTTCTGGCACGTGTCCGTGGTCAGCGGCGTCCCTGCACTGGCTAGGGCCGCACCGCACCACAGCCTTGCGATCAGCCAGACAGATATACTCTTTCCTCGCCGACTCCGCCCCGAGTACCCTGGGGTGAACTTTCCTCGACGAGCGCCCACCAGCTACAACTTTATGTGGAGGCACTATTATACAAGGCGCCAAGGCCCAAGGGCCCACTATACGATTTTCTTTCTCTACAGTGATCCCGACTCCATCCCCAGTGCGGATCCTCCTCCGGATGCCGTATTATTTTGGTAATTCGAGTGTTTTCTGTATGCTTAAATCTAATAATGCCCCTTCCGTCAAGTGTCCCGCCACCGCCACGAGCCGCTGGCTTCCGGTCAGTCTGCCATCCCCTGGCCTCGTGTCATCAAAGTCGATGAGCAATTGATCTTCGAGCCCTCCATGGCAAATGAGGCGGCTTCATGCACAGTAGGTCACGCTGACAAGCGCTTTTCTAAATATTGCAGAAAAAGGTGTTCATGCGATGCAAAATACAGTCATCTGATGGACCACATGTTGTTCAAACCTACGGGCTTCGCGGGCGTTTACAACCACGGCGCATTTCCATCTCTTTATCCAACTCGAACCAGCCGTTTAGAGCAAGTATCCCTGTATCGGACGCCGATCTGGCGGAAGCCCTTTTGATTAGGTCCGGATGGCCTGATGGGCCTTGCAAATTGAGCTGTCAGCCGGGTCAGCACCCCTCTTTCCCCTTTTCTCACCACCATTACCCTACTTTTGTTAGACGTAACTACGACCCACGCTGGTCTATACCAATCAAGGCTCGAGTGCGAGAGGCAAGCCACGCTCACGCAAATAATGAGCTCGTTAACGTGCTCGAGCCGGCCAGCACGGTCCGGAAAATGTACGGGATGCACGGCTCTCTGCCAATGATCGAATACTTCGTCCCAGAAACTTTCCAAGAACCACCGCCCGTTACCCGAGCCTAAAAGGGTTGTCACACCCCCTCTCGCAATATTGAAGTGCGCCGTATTCGCCGTATATACTTTGAAAATCTCTATCCTTCTCTACTCCGTCAAAGACTCTCGGGAACAACGACGGCTGGCTATAGAAAGGGATATGCTGAGTATGGGTTTGTCCGAGCCCTGGAAAGAGAATCTACGTGCTCGCTGGCGTCAGAATGAGACACGTATTACAGTACCTCTGTCGGCGACTGTCGCGCAAATAATGTCAGTGCATTTATATTTGTATCATTGGTCACGGCGAGTTTGCTGCTGGGTCATTCGATTTCTCGGAGACACCCACGTTTCCGCAGGCTAGGAGCATTTGTCGTCGTGTCTCTTTTGAAAGAATGGACCACTCGCAAGTTCGCCATGAAGGAGGTGCGTGTTCCCCCCGTTGAGCGACACATCACCTTGATTGCTGTATATGTTTGTCTAGTTATATAAGACGGTTGCGTTGAGGAAGGGCCAGTAGGGCAACGTTCGCGCCGAGCGTGGTGTGTTGAAGTCTGCATCACTTATGAACTCACCAGGAGCCGCAGAGCGGATTGTGAGGTTACACTATAGCGTCGCGGGACAATCTCCACGCCGTACTAGTGCGTCTGCGTTCTTCTTTGCCACTGCCTTTTCTTTTCTTTTCGAGCCATGCTTAACGAGTACATGGGTACATGGGTGGAGGCGATCTCCTCAATTTGTCATTTGAAAGGTATACATACCAAGAAGGCTCTGCTCGTTTTTGTGTTGTGGAGGTCTATTCTCCCCTAGCGCGGGATGAAACTAAGCAAACTAGATGTGCGCTCTTTCCTCACCGTGTGAAATCTGAATGGGTGTCTTTGTCCAGAATCTCTTATTTGATCTTGAAGGTTGCATTATACTGAGTTGGTATACCCCACGCTGTGTTGGTCAACCCTGGGTTTATTTCCTCTCGTCACCACGAGAACTTGCCAAGAACTGACCTACATAAGGCTACATTGGGCACACGACACCTCCGGTCGGTGGGCTTATCTATCTTCCATTGGAATCATATTGATGCAATTGCGCGCATATTACAAGCAACAGAGACTACACCTCGTGAGGAAGCACGGCGCCGACTTGAATGACAACCCCCGAGATGGCTCGCGTCCGGATCGCAGGGATTTATTGGCGCCAATTTGGTGGGCGGCGGGCGCTGCGCTGGGTGGAGATGGTGAGAGCGGTATCCTCACCTAGTGGGAGAAGAACTGCGGAAAGTTACTACAAGAATGTCCTCGTGCTCGCCTTGTCTTTGCAACGCGGCGTCGCGGCCGTACTGTTCATTTGTTCACCGTACTCGGTCACGGGGGTACAAGTCTCCCAGCGCCTGATTATGACCAGCAATCTACTCTATCTGCGCCATGGTCAACCAGGTCAAGTTAATCCAGCAGGGTGTGCGCGTGTCTCGCCTGCCCTGGTCCTGCACGAAAGCTCGATGGTCACTTGGCCCTCATAGTACGGCACCAATTTTCAAATATGCCACAGCCCGGCGCGATACCTCTATAGGCGTCTGCGTGGGCGTCTTATAAGAAGGCACGGAGCCGCGACTTTGCGGTTCGCTCCGAGGAAACTCCGGATGTCACGATGTTGTATGGGATGGAAGTGGGAGCACCGATGGCACTATCAGAAGCCCCGAGTTGACAGGGGGCTACCAATGCCTACCTCATACTTACTAAGGGCCTGTGCGTGCAGTGGTTCTCTAGTGAGTGGGAATTTAAAATTCACAGGCACAAGAACATCAACTGATTTACAGAGGACTACAGTACGTGTACTACAGTACGGCGACAAAACGCACCATAACCCGTCACAGCTACACCAGGCACACTGCGGACTATAAAACTTGGCCCATGTGATGAGCCCCAGTGGGGGCTCATTGCGTGGCTATGGGTATGCATACAGAACGTGTAATCCGGCTGTTCTCCTGAGACGCTCGCTGGCGCGTATATGCCAGGGCAAGCCCCCGGGTCTGCTATCCCACATCCGTAGCATAATCAACACATAAGGGGGTGTAGATAATTTACAGTATCGATTATGGTTACTCCGGCGGTGTACTGTCCGCGTGTCCGATATCGTGGGATAGAACGTTATCATATCACTGATACTGATCAGTTGACCTCCCAGGGCGTGGGGTGGGATTTGCGATGACTTTACTTTTACGTCAGAGGCGCCAGCCCATGCATTCTCCGTTCCACGTCTGCACAAGCGTCCGCAAGTGGTGGCTCTGTGATACAGTTGGCTTTCTGATGTCTCGTCATTCTTTGTCCATTCGAACCATGCCTATTTGTTCATATGGGCACTGTGCACTGTTGTATCTTGCCCTATTCTACGCGCTGCTGCCATCATGACTTACAATTGTCCGTTCTTTCTCCTCACTGCATCGCGGCCCTGCCAGTGAGCCAATGGCTACCAACCTTTGGTGTCCCCTTCATGTGCCTGCGTCATGTAATTCTAATAATTACCCACAAATGCACGCTATCGGTCAGTTGTTGTATAAGAGCTTCTGTTAGTGTGGTTTGTCGGACCCAAGGCATGCATGAAGTCTCTTGTGAAGTCTAGGTCTTGGTCTAGGTCGGGAAAACCCGGAGAAGTGAGCAAGGCAATGGTAAGTAGAGATAGGCTCACCGGCCTCATTCAAAACTTTTTTCTTTTCTATGCATGCCTGGACGAAAACGTCGGAAATTGGAGAGAGCTAGATTTCTGTGCTTTAGCCTGTATAGGAACGCAGAAACGAGAGGAGGCGCACGTGACCATACTTTGAGGTCGGCATCATGAGTTCGCGGCAAGGTTCGCGGCGACCGTCTTGCTTATCCAGAACAAGTTCGAGAACTTCGCATCATCTAGTTCGGCTATCTGACCCCTGTCAACTTAAAGATCCGTTCAAAGCTAATGGCGCCCTTCCTAATTTATTATCCTAAATGTTATAATGTCATCTGACAGGCCGTGCTCCACCGTGATATACCCTTTCGCGATCGCATCCTCGTGCCTCGAAATGGTAGACATGTCGTTCTTGCGAAGGTTACTGGGCATATCCAGATAAAAGTACGTCACACAGGACATCGTCACATCGCTGGACGTAGAATGAGGCATAAGGTGCCTGAAGATCCTCTCCTGGTCGCGTTCTTGCCTGAGTCTTCTCCCATGTGAACCTCAGGGCGTCATTCGCGTTTACTCCATCGTACTTGTCTGAATTCTCTCCCATTTGCTCAGACACCTCAGCGTCAACTTGAATGTCGGGGAAAAACACTCTCACCACAGAACTCCTGTAAAGTGCGTCTTTTCGTTATGCGTTATGCATACATATGGCGATATGTGTAAACGGATATTTCGAACAAATGCTAACAATTAAATTCGAATCTTTCAGGAGGTTCCCTTAGTTCTTCAGCTTCTTCTGGGTGTTATTTCCGCCAAACAACTTGAAAGCAAACCTTTATCCCGTCTGACCTTGGTTGAATGATATTTTTATGAGTCGCATCGTTGATTGCCCTAAGCCATCTCGTTCTCGTCGTGCACGCGGCAGCTCTTCACCTAGTTCACTAGCTTCACTCCTCCTCTCGTATCACTTTCTTCCACCACCGTTTACTCGTGATGCAAGTTAGAAGCCCTCAAAAACCTCACGGTTTACTCCTTCCCCGCCGAGCAGTGGGCACTGGCATGCAATTATTGCAACCCCATGTCGATACGAGCTCTATCTTGCTTCTCTTCTCTTCTTCGCTCCGCCTCAACGGGCGCATCACTGCACTCCATCTTGTTCAGCCGCTGACTTCCAATCCAGGATAGACGCTATCACCCAAATCTCACACCATCACACGCCTCTTCCCGTTGTGCTGTTGTTCCCGTGATTCCCCATAACCCTTGTAGGTCCTGTTCGGAGCTCAAAATTCGACACCGCGCCCAAAATCGGCAATTCCACCAAACCCAAGCACGTACTGCGGCCCGACCTCATCCACACCAACATAAAAAAATTCGTCCTTTCTATACTGCACTGCACTGCACTGCACTGTAAGTCCTGGTCGCTCGATATCTAATTCGGTCCGTCTCGAGGTCGAGATACATAGAATGGGGAGATATGTTCGGTGACACCGTAACAGCAAACATGGCAGGTCAGGCGAGGCACAAAACAAGAAGAGCAATCAGGGAACACCAGTACCCGTCAAAAAACGATATCAGAAAATAACACGCGACTCGAGTTTGATCACCACGTTAAATCGACCAGGAGCCGCCACTTCCGTGCAAATCATTCTGACCTGTGCATCGGGGTGGTGTACATAACGACTGGCGAGTTGTCGGAAATTTTCTGCTCCTGCTTGATTGGGGGTAGGGTTCTGGTAAACAAATGGAAGAGGAAAGGCGGGGCCTGGTGCATTATGCTGATGACCGTAACTGAAGGGGTTCCGTTCAAAATTCACCTGGGGCGAAACGTCTTGGACATGTATACAGAAAACACGACGCGGTACTCACTGGAACGTAGGGTTGTACTTGGGCCGGGATGCCTTGGGCGTGTCCTACATCGGGGAATACATATGCAGGGTTCTATAGCCCGAGTGCCATTGATCAAATGAAGGCTTGGTTACGAGCGAATGGGAGCTACTGACAATGATTGGTTGAGGATGATAGTCCACAACGCCTTGATAGGCCACGTCGAAGTGGTGGGGATCTTGCATTCTACCTGGCCCTGTGATACCCCCAACTGGCGGAGGTATATCCTCCCGATGGCCTTCAGGTTGGCCATTGACGGGAGCAGGCGGAACCTGAGGAAGAATACCGATACACTTTTGGAATTCAGAATAATCAATGTCGCAAACTGACCCAAGCATTCTGATGTGCGTCGTTATGAGGTTGGTGCGGGATGGGATGAACTCCAGGAAATGCATGGTTTTGAAGGGGGTCAGCAAGGGCCATCTGATAGTATTTTAAGCTCAACGAGGTGTGATGGGGATTCTAAAGCTGCAAACTGGAAGATGTGTGATGGTGCTCTGGACTTACATGGGAGGGGATTAAATACAGAATCTGGGGAATCAATGGTTGGGAGGTCTCAGTCAAAGCTATGGCAAGTGGGGACAATCTAGACCCCGTTCCGAATATGACGAACCGCTAAGAGAATCGCCGCCAGTGGGATTCGGCAGAAGTGATTAGGGTCATTGCTGCGGAGGGTCATAGCCAGCAACTTGAATCAGTCAGCAATCACAGAAGAAGGCAATGCTTGATAAGAGAGTATCGAGGAAATCGAGTAGTAGTGGTGCCTTGTAAGGAGCTGAGTGCCATGTAACTGCATGGCCGTGAACCGGAGCGTGGGTCTCGCCTCGAGGATTACTGGACAAGGTGACGGGTTCAACGTGTGGGGAGTGGTAGGATGCAAGCTTCTGGTCTTAACCTACAGTCAGCTACCAATACAACTAGGCAGTGAGAAGAAATCGGGGCTGAAAGTCTGGAATATGGTCGGAATATGGTCGGAATAACGGGATACGAGTCTACGAGTCCAGGGACGTAACCCGGCTCTTGGTCATGATCGTAAAAGCTACTCGGGTGCCAAACTTTGGGAAATTACGACACGATGGGATCTCCGGATGGCACATGAGAGAATGGCAGCCAAACGGGTTTACTTGGACGACAGATCGGGTTACGTGACCACGGGCCCAGCTCCTGCAACCCAAAAATATGGGAGCTCGTTGATCGAGCACATAAGCATGTTTGGTTTGGCTCGGGCCTAAGTAGGCCAAGTCGCTTCGACGCTTGCCAACTTGAAGTCGCCAGAGTGACGTCAGAGTGACTCGGAGGAGTGGAAATATATATACAGTACATATATCAATCACTGGCAGCTATATCTGGAGCACTCGTCTTAGACTAGATTTGGCTGCTGGTGATTATGCGGTTGGATTGGAACGAGTTAAACTCGGGAAACTCGGGCACGGCAACTATGTGTCTGCTCTGAGGCCACGACTCGGACACGGCCCGGCCCGGGAATTTCGAAGGAAATTTACTGTGAGGCGGTGCCATCTACCCACCTTTGCGGTGCTGTGGAGCGTACTGTAGGTTATTGTCCTGTCAGTCCTAATAGCCTCGGGCCCTTGGCCTATTGGGTGGTCAGCCTCCTTCCTCCAGGTGCGAAAGGCAAAACCGGGCTTGCGCAATTTATGAGATCGTAATGCGCTCAAGCCGGACCAGCACTGCCCAGAGAACGTAGTCTCGTGCCAGTACCTTGCAGAGGAGGAGCTTGAGGATAAGCCCGCTCTGAAGCTTTCCAAGGACAACTGCCTGCATCACCCTGATTGCTATATCTGCCCAGTTACGCAAGACAAATATATTGGGGAAATGCGAGGAGGGCCTCGTTCGTGCCGAGCCTGATGTGTTGAAAATCACATCACTTGTGAGGACTCTGAGTGGCATGCTCAGCTGGAATGAAAATATTGAACGATGGTTGTCATGTGCTCACTGAATTTCGCATCACAGTCGCTATCCATCTGCCTGTCAGTAGGCGTAGTACGCTGTGCTGCTGTGCAGGATACAGTCCAGCTCATCCTGTTCTGGTGCCTATCGCTGATCAACAAAATTAGTATCCATACTCTTGTGACTGGCGCACGTTATCGCGTTGAATGCTAGTATGGGTTCACTGCAGGATTGTTTGTTATTTGGCTGGTTCAAGTTGAGGCTAAGAGCTGGGGAACTGTGCGGTGATCGTAAACACAAAACCCGTAGGTCTAGACACCATGCCACCTTTTTGGATGACACGAGGCCAAGGCGTGGTACTAGACTGAAAACTGACAGCCGGCGCGACAAACTTTACGGAAGGGACATTGCTAGATTCGGGTAGTATACCCTCTCTTGTACCCTCTTATCGTGGCTACCGCACAGAGAACTTGCTCCCTTGAGAAACCAAGACTCGGAGTGGGTAGTCGGGGTTAGCGGCGGTACTAGTAAATGTGCCGCTGTGTAACTTGCCATGTAATTCCGACCGTAGGTTCTATCACTGTTCTATCGTCCGTTTTCCCCGGCGGTTCCGGGCCGGACACGGTCTTAGGGTGCAACGACCCCTTTTCAGCTCTTCCGAACTCCCTTGGTGTTTTCTCATCTTCTTTTCCTTAAATTTTCGCGTTCTTTCTCATCTTCTTTGCATTATTTTTCAATCGGGGTTTTTAGCCTTTATAGGTGTTTTCCCTACTCCGTTTTCCTTGCTTTTCCGCGTTCTCCTGTGTTCGATCCTGTGTATTTCTTCATCACCTTTCTTACGCAATCAATTTTCATCTCGCTTGCTTTCAACTTCTTTTCCATGGTCAAGTCTGCAGACGCTCAGACATGCCGGCGTCGTCAACGAGCCATAGAAATGGGCCCCGCTGCTGATGTGCGAAGAAATTGGGAACTTGGGAATGGATGAGACGTCATCGCAAGACGCTCTCGCCTTGCTGAACTCTCTGGAACTCATGGTCGCGTTCCCATTGGGGCCATTACTATCTGCCTATGAGACTGAGCAAAAGGTTGTAGACCCTCCTGAAGATGACGTTCCTGTTCCTAATGTTCGAACAGATGATGTGCACAAAAGGGATCGCGGGAAAGGGTGAGGCATGTGATGTGAAGGTGGCTCATGTTTGTAGATGGTTCTGTCGTGAGTCACTAGCGACACGGTTGATTCTCCAAGGCTGAGGTCACCTATCAATGCTATCATTCTTTGGCCTAGGCCCTGGGCGGTGCCAGTCTGTTTTAGCATTGGATAAGCGGCAGTTTTGGCAAAGACACCGCGATACGCGGGATTCGGGAGCTTATATGGTCACGATGAGGGGATCTGATCATAACCGTGGTTGCCAAGCAATGAATTTTAACCAAATGAGGACAAGAAAGCGCAGGACTGAAAACGAACTATTGCAGTAGAGACGTTTTAGGAATTACTGTAAAAGTGATTGATAGAAGCCTACTGCCAATGTCCGTGGGGATAAAGAATGCAATGTACCATCATACCATTGTGCCGTATGAGTTGAAAGGGGCCCAGCCCTCGTTCTAGTCTAGCCTGGGCTCTAGAATGTTCTTGAACCAGAACCAGTGTGGTGGTGAATCGGGTGATGCGCGCGTGCCAAGGCAAGGCCTTGCGGTAGACATTCCATTGCCCAAGACTCACGCAGAGACTCACCTCCATCCACAACACCTCCGCACTTCCCACCTGCGGCGCCTCGATATTGAATCGGTCATCTTCGTCGCCCGAGTCCGGACCAGTGACCAACTCCGCGTCGTCACTGGGGCTTTCTGCAGTGTTGGAACCGGATCCGATCTGGAGCCATTCTTGCATTTCTACATAGGGGACAAGTTCATTATTTGCGACAGAATCAGAAGGCCATCGTAGGCGGATTGTATCATGTACGCCCTTGTTCATGATCAATTTGATACTTCAGCGAAAATCAGTCAGATTTCGGAAAGGACTGCCAAGTCGCACGCGTGGTACTCCCCTCGTACACGACGAGCAACCCGGGTTGATTCTTCGCCCCCCGGACGGAAATCCCTCTGTGCCCGGATCCTATTACCATTCAACGGTCTACCTACGACCCAGTGAGGCCACTCACAGCTTTAGCAAACCAGCAGTTTCTCTTTTCTGCTTCGCGAAACCTCGACTTGATATCCAAGTCAACCACTGGGTCTCGCTTTAGATGATGAAGCGCCAGATTACGGGACGACATGTTAACTTCTGGGTTCAGTCAATCGTTCAGTTGCGGGAGCAGGTGAGACCTGAGGAAGGATACCATTGACGAATGAGCAATTGCAGAAGGCAGAATGTCCTGATGTCAAAAACTGACCTAAGCATCTGGTGCGGAATGTAATTTAAAACCGGGTCTCCAGAAAAGTCGTTGGTTTGATGGGGTCGGCAAAGGCCATCGCTCGATGAGGATTCCGATGATGCAAACTGCATGGGGGGAATATAGTCCTACCCTGCTCCGAACACGACGAACCGATGTGAGAATCGCCGCAAGTAGGGTTTAGTTTAAATAGCCTTTCTGTGATTACTGGTTCGGATAACTGTGGATGGAGTGGCGGCGGATTACTGTATGGGGTATGGTCACATGGAGCTGAGAGTACTCAGGCCGCTATATCCACCGTGTGAGCGATAATCATATTTGAAAACTGTGGCGTTGCGGCGCCGCAAAAGCTTTGTGGTACGCGAAGCGAGTTGTGACTTTTGGAAATATACTAAAACAGAGTCAGTCATGAGAGGTTGGCTGTGGTCGTGATCATGAAAGTAGTAGACCGAATGCCAATCACGACGCGAAACACACGATGTCAAGATGAGATCCGGAATACTATGCGTCCGCCCCACGAGATACAGGAGGTGATTCGGCGCCCTCGGTGGCTTTATGGCAGATGACTTGAGAGGCGCACCGTAAGCGCCCAACATGTCATTCAGCTTTGACTTTGTTGGCGTATAAAACCCGTTGGGCCCTGGCAGGCCTTGCGTCCTGTCATCGCGTCACTGCGGCGTCGCGTTACTGTATCCGGCGATCCCATCGTGTGATTCGTGGCCGTAATTGTGCCGTCAACTCGAGCCAAGTACTACTGCCAGTGGAGTCCTCCTAGCACGCAAAATAGAGTGCAGTGAAGCACGCGCCTAGGCGGGGAGAACGGAAGAAGAGAAGCAAGGTGAGTACGTATTGGTATGCAGGATTGCATGCCAGGGCGGCGTAGGAAGAGCTCAGGCTGAGGGCTTCGAATAAGCGTTTTCCGAAAGAAAAAAAGAGAAAAAAAAAAGAGAGAGAGAAGGCGTCTACAATGCGGTCTCATGCATGTCGGGGGCTCGGGCCCGTCGGGATTCGAGCGAGCGAATTCAAAACGGGAACTGCCGAACTGCGCCCTGGGTCAAATTGCACTGTAGTGACCGTACAGTACAGTATTCAATTGGTTCAGTCACCAACACGTCCGATGCCTCTGATCAAACGACATAAATTATTATAAGAGCACTTTGTCGCGCGGGCACCAGAGTCTTCTGTGAGAGCTGCGGGACTCTGGTAACCCCGGTGTTTTCAGGGATGCGTTGCCGATCAGGCCAGTGGAAATTTTGGGTGTGCGGTGCCTGACAGGCCTGACAAACAAACGAGCGGGAGACAGTACCCGTGACTTCACCACGATAAATCGCCGAATTTCAAACCTAGTCACTTGCCTAGTCATCGCCTCATCATCGTCATCTCACCATCTCATAATGTGGGTTTATCAGTAAACCATCTTGGGCCCTTGTTTCAAACTGTTGTTTCAAGCTGTTGCATGGGTGTGGGAACAAAACAGCTGTAATGTCATGTCAATTCTCAAACGGCGTGGCCTTGGGCGTAGCGCCCCTACATACAGCAAGTATGATAATCACGCTATTATGATTCGTAGTTCAAGACGCAGTGATATTTTCAGGGTTATTTTTTTCTCACTACTCAGTGCTCACTCTCAGCGCAACGGCGACTACTGAACCTGGCTGACAATTCTTATGTGCTTAACGACCTCCCGTATTCTTGGGTTGCAGAAACAGGGCGTAGGACCGACGTCAGAATTGCGGTCAAAAGACGTTCCCTGTCCCGACTGGGGATCGTAGATGCCCTGGTATTGATGTATGTGATGTCTTCACTGCCACACCCACCTCTTACTGAACCGCGTCAAGCGCGTCTGTAATCATGCAGGCCCAGCATGTTGTACCATGTGAGTCTGGTTTTTTTTTTTCAGAAAAAATATATGCTAACCATTGCTCAGGAGGACTCTCAATGCGATTTACGTCAAGCAAATAAAAAAAATTCATCCCGTTTGACCTTTTGTGGCCTTGTGGATCGAAATGTTGATTACCCGGAGCCATCTCATTCTCGGAGGCTCCACTCTCCACCTCATAGCACACTCTCCCACCACCGTTGACCTGTGATGCATGAGCCCCCTGCTGCCGCGTTTTAGAGGCCTTCTGTATCCTGCTCAGGTCCTCCTTCGCGGCCGGCAATGGGCCGGCATGCCGTCACTGCAACCCCATGCCGTACGTACTCCATCTTTCTTCTGTTCTCTCGGCCTGGGCGCGCGCATCACTGCACTCTTTTTTTTTTTTTTTTTCAACACATTATACTACCAGTGTGCCTGTGGCACAGTACCATACGTAGCACTCAATCTACTAAGGTTTATTCCTCGATTTTGTGAACGCTCGAGTGTTTCGCTTTGTTGAAGGTTGAAAAGTTGCTCCCCTGACTTGCGTCAGCGTCGAGTTATGCCCGAGTATGACGTCGTGGGATGTTGTTGGAAATGGATGAATCTGAGTCTATAGTTTCGGGCTCATGACTGCGATGGGGGTGGAATCACTGCACTCTATTTGCATAGCTTTTGGCTCGAAAGATACATGCTATGAATATGACCTCACACGCCTAACTGACCTCCCATTGTTCGCGAATCTCGACCCGACACAAAATAGCCTCAGAGAACATCATGCAACCCAATTGTGATCACTATTTTATATCGACCCGCGGCGCCCGCTTCCATGCTGACCATAGCAACCTGTGCATCGGGGTGGTGCAAATAACGACTGGCGAGTCGTCGGAGATTTTCTGCTCCAGCTTGGTTGGGGGTAAGAACCCAGTGGGAGTGAGGAAAGGCGGACTGAACCGGGTCTGGTGCATTATGCTGAGGGACGTAGCCAAAGGGGTTACGTTCTGGATTCACCTGCGACGGAACGTCGTGGACATGTAATTGGGAAAGATGAATCTGTACCCACTGAAGTGTTGAATTGAGTTGCCGGCCCCAGTGCCGGGATATCTTGAGCGTGTCCCACATCGGGGAACGCATATGCAGTATTCTATTGTCCGAATATAATTGATCAAAAGGAGGCTCGGTAGTAGATCAATGGAAGTTACTGACACCTATTATTGGTTGAGGGGGATAGTCCACAACGCCGTGACAGGCCATGCCGAAGTGGTGTAGATGTTGCACTCGACCTGGCCCAGCAACACCGCTGACTGGCGGAGGTATAGTATCCTCCAGATCGCCCTCGAGTTGGCCATTGGCGGGAGCGGGCGGGACCTGTGGATAAATGAGCATCTGAAAAGGGTATAACGTCACAAAGAAAACTGACCCAAGCATGCTGGTGCGGATTGTAATGTAAAAACGGGTCTGGAGAAAAGTCATTGGGTTGACGGCGGTCGGCATGAGACATTTGGTATAGTGAACAAGGAGAGATGGGCTATGAACTCACCTGGGATCGAATCGCATTAAGTAGTAATGCACTGGTGGTGCCTCATAGACGCGAAGTGAATGAGGTTGTGGGTCTGATCGCCGCAGGGGACTATCTTGACGCCATTGACGGGCAACAATCGCCAACCAAATCCCAATCTGGTCGGGTCCGTCGGGATTGAAATTGCAAGCGGAATTGCTCACTTTGGCATGTCCGGAGGGCTGACAGATCGAGAGCCACGGAAGATTAGCGTGTGAGATCAGACTCTCGAAAACGACGAATAGTAGGCTGATCAGTGCCCAGCGCTTAGCGCTTAGCACTCAGCGGTTTCAGTAGTATGTCAGTGCTGGCCAGCGGAGTATCAGCGGACAAGTTGGGGTTGGCTTTACGCGCGTAGTACAGCGGCCATTATGTCCGTTTCAATACAAAAAATCGTGTTTGAGATATCCCCTTTGTCCTGTCCTTCGTTCTTGCACGGGCAACCTGGCAAAATCAACTCATCTAGAAAGGTGATGAAGACGTAGAAATGTCAATATAGCTCATAGATGGCCGACACTGCTATTCAATTGTTATTGGCCGAGGCGATCTCTTCATGACCGGTGGGAATGACACAAAGCACAGTACGTAATGAGCGGCGATCTTCACCTATAGGTGAGCGCCGGTGAGCCCACGCCGCCATCCCCCCACCACACCTCTCGCAATCATGATTCCTGTCCTCGGAGGACAACAAGAACGACGCTGCCCCCCAAAGTGAAGCATATACTCGATGATTCGGTCTTACACGAGCTCATGCCCGACCGAACGTATTTGGCACGGCTATCGGCGAACGCATCGTCATCACCGAGGCCTCGACCGTTCAAGGAGAGGCAGAGGATCCGCCGACACACGCGTTCAGATTCCAGAGGTGCCGATGCCGAGGTGCTGCATCGCAATCGAGAGCGCCAGTGACGGTACTGGGAATGGAATCATGAACGTTCTGCATCTGAAAGTCCCATTGTGGACGACTGAGGGTGCGTGTCGTAGTTGTAAGTCTAGTAGGCATGGTGCCAGTGGTGTCAGCAAGTACTTGATGTTCTGAGCTGTTCTGATTCTCTACTGAATCTCTAGCGTGTGATCTCTTCACTCCCACACCCACCTCTTACTGAACCCCGGTCAAGCGCGTCTGTAATCATGCAGGCATGTTGTGCCATGCGAGTGTGGACTTGTTCTCCAAAAATATGCTAATCTTAACGTCGGTTAACCGGCTTACAGTAAAACCGGTTCGATCACCCGGTCTCGGAGTTCCCCACTCCCACCACCGTCACGGTTGACCCGTGATGCCAGAGGCCGCCTCCTGCTACCGCATTTTAGAAGCCTTCAGTATCATCTATACTCGTTCCTCCTTCACCTCCTCGGCACGTGTCATCACTGCAACCCCATGCCGATACGTACACCATCTTCTGTTCTCTCCGCCTAGGCGCTCCCATCACTGTACTCTATTCGCACACCTTGACTCGAAAGATACATGCTACGAATTTTATCTCACATGCTTAACTGGGACCTCCCAGTGTTCCCGTATCTCGACCCGACAAAAAATGGCTTTAGAGAACATCATCCAGCCCGAGTATGATGACTATTCTATATTGACCCGCGGCGCCCGCTTCCATGCTGACCATACCAACCTGTGCATCGGGGTGATGCAAATAATGACTGGCGAGTCGTCGGAGATTTTCTGCTCTTGCTTGGTTGGGGGTAGGGATCCAGTAGGCGTGAGGAAAGGCGGCCTGAACCAGCGGGTCTGGTGCATTATCCTGCGGAACGTAGCCGAAGGAGTTACGTTCTAGATTCACCTGGGGTAGAACGTCTTAGACATGTAATTAGGAAAGATGAATCGCTACCCACTGAAGTGTTGGGTTGAGTTGCCTGCCCCAGTGCCGGGATATCTTTAGCGTGTCCCACATATGCGGTATTCTATTGCCCGAGTGTGATTGATCAAAAGGAGGTTCGGTAGCAGATAGATGGGGCTACTGACACCTGCTATTGCATGAAGGGGATAGTCCACATTGAAGTGGTGGAGATGTTGCACTCGACCTGGCCCAGCAACACCGCTGGGTGGTAGAGGTATACTATCCTCCCGCCGATCCTCCTCGGGTTGGCCATTTGCGGCAGTGGGAGCAGGTGGGACCTGTGAATGAATGAGCATCTGAAAAGGTAGATTGTCCCTAAGAAAACTGACCCAAGCATGCTGGTGCGGATTGTAATGTAAGAACGGGTCTGTGGAAAAGTCGTTGGTTTGACGGTGGTCGGGAAGAGACATCTGACAGTGTGAAGAAGGTGGGATGGGCTATGAACTCACCTTGGATCGTATTAAGTAGTGGTACAATGGCAGTGCCTTATGGATGAGAAATGAGAGGTTGTCTGATCGCCTTCGAGTCAAGGACTACAGTATCTTGACGGCATGCCTGTGGCAGTGTGCCACCATGGTCCATGGACGGGCAGGCCGGGACGCCAAGCAGACGAATCGCGATCTTTGGGATCGTACTTTGCTCACTTTTCGCATATCCAAAAAGGGCTGCCAGATGGGACCCGATCTGTAACAGCGGCAGTGCAGCGGTGCAGGTCAGTGGAGTGTCGGGGGACAAGTCGGGTTGGCGTGCTGCGGGCCGGCCATAATGATCGTTTCAAGACAAAACAAGTATCATTCGTGTTTGAGATATCTCCTTCGTTCTGGCACGGTCATAAACAACTCATCTAGACAGGTGAATTCCGATGAAGACGTGGAAGTGTCAATGCAATTTCATAGCATGTGCGGACACTGCAGTCACCGTTGATTTGTCGTTGGCGCGGAGGCGATCTCTTCATTGAATGGTGACTATTTCTGGCCCCGCCGCCCGCCGCCCACAACTTCACTGGCTTCCCACGACACGACACAAGGCACCCAACTGACTTCACTTTCGACCCTTGAACTTGAACACACCTCCCAGCCAACCACAAGCGTCCCAAGACCTTCACCAACACCCCATGACCGCACGCGGGGGATGTAGGAGACAACTTTCAACAGGGCTCGAA
Organism: Russula vinacea; assembly: GCA_022376525.1. Taxonomy (NCBI): domain Eukaryota; kingdom Fungi; phylum Basidiomycota; class Agaricomycetes; order Russulales; family Russulaceae; genus Russula; species Russula vinacea. The sequence continues at coordinate 253,545 of WTXL01000020.1, read as the reverse complement.
CGAGGCGCATCCCTGGCGCATCCGATTCACAATGACAATTTCCATTTTTTTTCCGCCGGGGCTTTAAGTCCAAATGCCCGGACAACTCATCTACAGGTGTAACGGCATGGGTAGCACGGCACAGACAGTGGCGGGAGGTACGGTAAATACTAGAATTCTCATACTACCGACACGACTGGGCCATGACACACCCCCACCGCCCCAGTGGGAATCGCGATGACTCCGTCTTTACAACGACGTCGGAAACGCCAGCCTTTGCATTCGCCTTTACGTGTCCGCAGTCCGCAGGTGGCTCTGTGGTGACACAGTCGATTTTCTGATGTCTAATCATCCTTTGCTCACTCAAACCATGCCCGTATGTTCATATGGGCACTGGGCCCTTGTATCTCACCCCACCATACGCGCCGCTGCCAAATACGACTTAACAGTTGCCCTCTCTTCTCCCCCCGCCTGCAGCAGTGCGGCCATGGAAACCAAGTGTACGCAACAAATTACTCAAATGCATACCATCAGCCACTGACAGCCAGTTGTTGTATGAGTGCTTCCTCTAGTCTTTGTAAAGGATGATGGAGAAATTCATCTGGCCTAAGATTGTCAGGCTCAAGGCATGAAGTCTAGGTTGGGAAAAGTGAGCTAGGCAACGGTAAGTAAAGTCAGCGAAAGATCGGCTTACCAGCTTCATTCAAAAGTGTACTTTCCTCCATGCATGCCTCGACGAAATCGGAGAGAACTAGATTTCTGTGCTTTGGCCTGTATACACACGTGAGGACTGCAAAAACGAAGGAAAATGAGGGAGGTGCATGCGCCCATACTTTGAAGTCCGCTTCATGAGTTCGCGACGGCGGCTGTCGTCTCGCTTATCCAAAACAACGTGCGTGAGCTTCGCATCGTCCAGTTCGGCTATCTGACCCCCGTTGTCCACGATCAACTTAAATATTCGATCAAAGCTAATGACGCCCTTCGTAAATGTCATATAAAAAGCTGTGCTCCACAAACCTTTTCGCGATCGCGTCCTCGTGTCTCGAGGTGGCAGACATGTCGTTCTTGCGAGCATTATTGGGCGTATCCAGATAAAAGTAGCTGTCCAAAACGTCACATGGGGCATCTCTGGAGACGGAACGAGGCATACAGGTGCGTGAAGATCCTCTCCTGGTCGTATTCCATGGCCGGGTCTTCTCCCATTTGAGCTTCACGGGCGTCCTTCGCGTTCACTTGCTCGTACTCGTCGTAGTTAGCATCGAGCTGATGTCTCCAAGTAAATGCCAACTTCCAAGACTCACGCAGAGACTCACCTCCATCTCCGATACCTCTGCACCTCCCAGCTGCGGCGCCTCGATGTTGAACCAGTTATCTTCGTCACCCGAGTCCGGGTCAGTTACAGAGTCCGCGTCGTCGCCGGGGTTATCCTCAGCGTTGGAACCGGGTCCGATCTGGAGCCATTCTTGCATTTCTGAATCCTCTTCCTTTGACTCAGACACCTCAGCGTCAACTTCAACGCCCGGAGCCGGAGAAACAGACATTCTCGATGCGGTCTCTTCTGGTGAACGGCTTTCGAGGTCGTCGTCTTCGTTGTAATAGTCTTCTGACTCCGTACGCTCAGCAGTCGCATGGAAGAAGTACTTCTTCGATAAAGGCACCAGTTCATTGTTTGCGATAGAATCAAAAAGCCATCGTGGGCGGATGATATCATGTACACCTTTGTTCACGATCAATTTGATGTCATACGCTTCAGCGAAAGTCAGTTAGGATTTCGGAAAGGGTTGCCAAGACTTACGCGTGGTACTCCCCCCGTACACAACGAGCAACCCGGGCTGGTTCTTCGCCACCTGGACAAAACTCCCTCCATGCGCTCGAATCCTATTACCATTCAACGGTCGGCCCACAAAGGCCACAACCCGGGGAGGCCACTCACAGCTTTAGCAGTTGTTCCTTATCTGCGTCGCGAGTCCTCGACTTGGGATCCGAGGCGACCACTGGGTCTCGCTTTAAAGGATGTAGCTTCGGACCATGCGAGGAGCTCACTAAATGTCAGCCCCTCAAATAAGCTCGATTCAATCTGAACGTCCTTGAGATCTACGCCACGGTATTCTGGCAGTACAGAGGGCTAGGAACATGGACTCCATTAGAAATCTGAATAGCAGGACCGAAGTGTTGTATCACCTTCGCTGTTCTCTTGTGTTTTTTCTTCCCACTCTTCCTGGTATACGTAATCAACACCGATGGGGTCGAAGAAACAGTCATAGAAACCAAACTCAGCGACGTTCTCCATTTTCCTCTTCTTCTCAGAACGCACAGTTTCCAGGATAGCTGAATGCTTGATAGTAAGAAAGACAATAGCCCAAAGAATGCAATACGGCACCAGAGGCGGTGATACAGTCGGCAACCGAAAGATCATCTCGCACGGATATGGCGCGAGGAAAACGCATCGTGAAACCTATATGGTACTGATCTGTAGTTTGTGTATCAGAGCTAGCACGTGTCAAGAATGTATTGGGTACCTGTCGGCAAAATTTCCGCGGCCTTTATTTGAACGATGAAGGAGCTGTGTGACATAATTCAGTACCATCACTGTCGAACCAGCAGTAGGACCAAACTCTTCGGGCTCCAGGAAAAGATCTCCTTTGTCAACGCGCGACCCGGTAGCAGTGCCCAGGAATTTAGGAGGGGTTTCCGTTGTCCATTCCTTCCAGGGTAAGGCGCGTATCCAGACATAGTCTGCATAGCTAAGACCGGTACCTATGCGGACAAAGGTGCTATATCTGGGGGAAACTTAGAGCGCCCATGGTGAAAAAAAAACCAGTGCCTCGTACTTTGGCTCTTCGTCTGTCTGTGCTGCTTTCCTATCGTCAAGGACCGCGCATATAAGAGTCGATACACCTCCCCCACGCTTTCCGGATCCGTAGTTTCCGGCTTGAATATTATCGTTGAGGTAACATCCCTCTCCGGATGCAAAAACGACGCACCGACAACCAGCGCATCCACGGTTTCACCCATGTTGTCCTGCTCAAATTCGCTACTGCAGACTCGCAGAAATATGGCAGCTCACTAACCATGTACTCAGGCTTGACCTGATACGACGCTGAGTACATGTTCCGCTCCATGAAACGAAAGCGTATACGTGCCTTTATCCAGTCTTTATTTCTGCCATTCAATATATAGCCGGCGTCTGGATGCTTCATCACTAGGCCTTCCCCACGCTCAGCCATAACATCTTCCATTCGTTTGCGCACATCCATCGCTGTTCGTGCTTCAAAACCTGCAACTAGTTCTAAGCGGCCCTGAATTTCTTTGATGCATGCCTTGAGATTGCGCTTGCGAAATTTCGTTGACTTGTGGATTAATGGCTGGCCATTAAGATAGAGAAGGTCGAATACTTTCACTGTAGAATCCGTTAGTATGAATGAGGCCATGCACCGACAAAACAGACAAACAGCATGGACGAGGATTCAAGTTTTTCTTGGATTTATCTGAGAACAGTAAATCCCCGTGTCTCTTCCCGTCAATGAAAACATACCCAGAGCCGCTGTCTTGAGAGTGCCGAAAGGCAGAGTCCTCTCGGATACAGGGTCCCAAACGAGCATCTCACCGTCAAGTATTATGCTGTGGCTGTTCATGTCAGATTACAACCAGCAAAAGAGAGCACGCACTTCTGAATCCGATGGTCGAAGGCTGCATCAATATAGGGCGTCAAACTGCCTGTCCCGACGTGGCTCCCATAAAGATATGTATAGTCCTTTCCTTTCCTTGTACGGGCTCAGATGACGGTGCTTCAGTAAGACGCAGAACCGACCTTGAGCAGTAAAAATATTCGTTGCCGCGCTTGTGCAGCTGGATCCTCTCCCCGTCCAGCTTTTCCTCAAGGAAAAAGGTGCGACCCTCCATGTCCTTAACTGACTGTTCAATGTTTCCCGTGGGCCGCTTACAAAGCATCGGGGCGAATGCTCTGAATAGTTGAATGGTCTTATCCTGAGGGAACACAGTGAATGATTCGGAGTAGACAAAATAAAGTGATGTACCTGGTCGTTCAGACGACGTTCGGGATCCCACAGCTCCCAGGAGACCTTTTTCAAATCGGAGCAAGTGTTGAACAGGTCATGGGCGTCTGGGTGAAAGACCGAGAAGACGGTGGTTTCTTTGACTGAGATGTTTAAATCTGAGGTATGGACCCATCAAGCTCTTAAGTGGTACCAGCTGAGATATGGGCGCTCTACCTTTTAAAATGATACGGACGACCCATTTCTGCTCTTCAGGAGTAGTGCGATTATATATTCGCTGCAGGATTTTGGATTGTGCGTCTCTATGCATTTGAGAAATAGATCGGCGGCCTGATAAAGAAAAACGCAGAGAAGATCAACAAAGCGGTGCTCACCCTTTCGAAATATTTCGGGAGATGTCATCGAGGGCGGTGTTGAGCTCATCGATGGTGAGGCTTCCTTCGATGACTGAAGAACGTTTCGAAACGACATCATATAGTACAGTAGGAAAGTCGCCAGAAGACCTCTAGAATAAATTTAACCGAGATCAATCAACAACAAGTCGGAACCACGCTAACGGGTATCCTACATTCGGCCCGAGGGCTTCTTCCACTCCAATAGAGCGATCGCGTCTGGGTCCTTAGGCCCTAGAGGAATCAATTTTATGTAGGTCTTGGCAATGTTCTTCTCCTTCAGTCCATAAATTGCTCTCTCCTTGTCCTTCTGGGGCAAGAGGAGACGCAACACGGGGTAGAGATCATGACCAACTTCCTTACGCCAATGCTATAGATACAGCACGTCGCATGAGCGGAAGCTTGCGTATGAGACAGATAACATGGTAGCGCACGTCAAACCAGGCAGTCAGAAACTTTCTCCTCTTCTCTGGCTTCCGCTCATTCTGGATCTTGTCGAAAAGACCCGACAGGGCTGAGAAAGGTGCAGTGCCATGGTTTTGAGGAGCCTCAGGGTAAGCATTGTCTGACAAGTTGAAGTCTGGACATCGGTTTCGGGCACCTTTTGAAGAGGCGGTGAGTTTCCAGGAGTGTAGGTGCTGGTGTGGGCAACATTAGATTGTGATTTCTCCTGGTGCACACTGTGCAGTGTAATGGTCTCGCTTCCGATATCTCGTGACCGCGGAGTCAACGCGACTGGTTTATTTGGTCATTGTTTACTTATAGACTCCCACTCTCTGTCAGCCCCACGCGTTTTCAATGCAGGACACTCCTCGCCTTGCGTCAAAGCTAAGGAAGGAGGATGACCCCAAAGTTATTGGGCTATGGAAGATGGTAGGACAATAGGAAAAGGGAGTTCAGGTACGCCTATTTCTGTTGCCTTCGCCATCCATGGCATCCATCCTTCCACCGCTGAGCCCGGTCTTCGTGACAGGTCGTGTACGAATCGCCCGCCACTCAAAGACAGGTCAATATGCAGCGATAAAGATAGTGTCCAAGACTGCGCTAGTAAATTCCCGGAGATCTATACAGGGACTTGATGAACACACGGACCGCATACTCCTCGGCATGAGCGCGAGATCGTCATTATGAAACTCATTGATCACCCCAATATCATGCGCCTTTACGATGTCTGGGAAACCTCCACGGAACTATACCTTATACTTGAATACGTCGAGGGTGGCGAACTCTTTGACTATCTCTGCAAACGGGGCCGCTTATCTACACCAGAGGCGCTTGGCTACTTTCAACAAATCATCGCCGCCATAGACTACTGTCATCGCTTCAACATCGCTCATCGTGACCTCAAACCCGAGAACTGCTTCTTGACCAAGACAAGAACATCAAAGTAGCGGACTTCGGCATGGCCGCTTGGCAGATGAATAATACAGCGGGCTCCTACAGACCGCATGCGGTAGCCCACACTATGCTGCACCGGAGGTTATAGAAGGTCGCGCCTATAATGGGTCCTCTTCTGATATCTGGTCGTGTGGTGTCATTCTCTTCGCCCTTCTCGCGGGACGTCTTCCATTTGACGACGAAGACTTACACACGCTTCTTGAGAAAGTCAAAGTTGGATCATACGATATGCCACAGGGCATCGATAAACAGGCACAGGATCTCATAAAGCGCATGCTCGAGAAGGACGTGCGCAATCGCATTACAATAGAACAAATACTCCTCCACCCATTTTTTGCACTGCACCCGCCAAAGAACCCCATGCTTGTCCCGCCGACGCTTAATGCCATCTCTCGTTCCATTGAAGACCGTTCGACTATCGATCCGGATATTTTGGCTAACCTGCGCACCCTATGGCACGGGACACCGGAAGAAGTGATCATAAGGAAGTTGACGAACAGCGAGCAGACATGGGAGAAAGGGGTTTATTACCTCCTTCAGCAATATCGGATAAAACACATGGAAGACTACGACGAAAAAGTCGAAGAGCTATACCGCCAGGCATCACGTGACCGCAACGGACCTGGTGAGACGCTTTCTGCCACCGACCAACCTCATCTTCCCCCACGTGCCGACCCCCCAACTCCCCGCCGCGCTAGGGGAGGGACTTCCCCCGGTGTCCCTAATGAAAGTCCTTCGATGCTGGACTCCTTACCCCACAATATTTCCATTCTTCTGCAGCACATTCGTCCAGGACACCTACGCCCACGGGATCGAAATTCTCTGCACCCTCCACGCAGCACTCTCCGAACTTCCCGCAGACACTCAACATTCTTTCTCCTAATATCAATCCGCTCTCCCCGGATTCGCCACTTTGGAACACGTTGAATATGACACCACCTCCGGACGTCCCCGAGATGCAAGACGAGAAGGTGCAGCAATTCTTTCAACAGATTGTTGAACACCTTAACGTCATGCAACAGCACGCAGTGGCTGCCGGCGTAAATACCGCCGCTCTTTCGCCATACTCAGCCCAGTCACCAAAGCCAGAGGGACTTGGGATCATTGGGCCCGAAGGGACGGGAATGGTGAGCGGCACTATCACAAAGCCATTGAGTATTCGGCGCACCTTGCGGAAGCCCGCTCCACTGCAGCTCAAACCCGACAAAGAAAACTTTGCGGGAGAGTCACAGCGCGCGGGAATGATTCACAAGCACAAGTCATCGCTGAAGGGAAAGAACCCCGTTCGTAGGGTCTTGGTTGATAGGCGCGTGCAGATTGTCGAACCCACCAACCCGCTTAAACGCAGAAAGAGTACCACCGCTGCCGACGACGCCTCTGCGAGTGACCCACCCCAAGCTTCACCACTGACACCAACATGGTTCGGAAACCTCTTCAAGCTCAAATCTGTGAGCTTCTCCCTGCTCTCTGTGCACGACCTGCACACTTCGAGGGAGGAATGCAAGCGTATTTTGCATGGGATCGGCGTGCGCGCGGTACTCGTACACGCGGATGGACCGGGCATCCTTAAATGTCGGTTGGACGAGATCACGGATCCCGCAGGGGTGATGGGTGTCACCAAGACCGTCCGGTTCCGCGTCGAGGTACATGCCGCCGGCGAAGCGCAGGAGGCTGCGGGATATCAGACGGTCCTGCAACTGGTGCAAGAGAAGGGTGCCGCGTCAAGTTTCCGGCTCGTGTACAATAGGCTAAGGCATGAATGGGACTTGGATGCGCCGAAGATCCCGTTACCCGCTCCAAGCCCGGCGCTCACTGATGGTAGTGGAAGGTTTGCCGATTTTATGTATGGTGGATAGGTCAAGTAGATCATATAGGGTTTGTGCATCTGTAGAACATTTTAGGGACCACTGCGGACCACATCGAACTCATCTATAGAACGAGTTGCATCCTGTAGCCTTATCTGCATCCTGTAAAGTACAATCTATACTCCCCTCGCATTCAGACCATATGTACAATACATCATAGGGCATCGCCTACAATCGGGGAATTAACCGAGGTTCCTATGCTCCAGCCTCGACATCCATTGGGCTCGAAAACTCCTCCAGAGGAACGAGGCTGGGATGTTTCCCCGGCTTGGACACTATTGCAGTGTCCGGCTTCGAACTCGATATTCGAATAAAACGCAACAACTGGAGGAAAGCGACTTCTCGTTGGTCCCACGTGCGGTACAAGGCAACGTTGTCGGGGTGCGTCAAGTCCGGTACCTCTGATTGATTGGTTGATTTTGCAAATCGCGTCGGTGAGAAGCAAAAGAGAAATCTCAATATTAGCTCGCGTGTCCAAAAGGAGGTTCGATGAAACAAACAAAAAAAGCGGCGTGCTCACCCATGCCAGTGCGATACTCCTCCGCCTCACACAGCTGGACTTGTTCCAGCTTCTGCTCCTTCGTGCTCTTCGGACGGCCCTTCCGGCGCGCAGCACGCTCCTCTTCCAGTTCTGCGTCGTGCCGCGTGAGCCAGACGTCCGCGACAAGCTCATGGAGCTCGGATAAGGACAACACGTTGCTGCGCTCCGAGTCCTTGGGTGGTATAGCGTGGAAGAAAAATCCGTAAAAGTCGGCTGTAGAAAACAGGGAAAGGGAAAGGGAAAGAAAAAAGATGATGAGTCCCGTAGAATGAGCAGGAAATTAAAATAGTTGTCTCAACTTGCCCTTGGATGAGTGCAATTTTGCGCGGTTGGAGGCTTGCCCGGCGAGCTTGGATTTGCGGATTTGTTTGCGCGCGAGCTGTCCGGCCTTGCGGGACTCTGGATGGAACACCTTTTCTTTTTTTGCGGCCTTTTGTGGCTTTTTTGTAGGTGCCATGTTGGTACAGTAGACGCTTCCACTCACTTGCGGAAGATTTTAGTAACGATAAGATTTTGAGGATAAGGATAATCTTCTCGGGCCGCGCGGTTCCGACTATCAACCGAGGGCCAATTCCCCTCACTTTGTCCCGGCCAACGATGAAGGTCCGAGTCTCAGTGCCCTGTTGGGCATGCGCCAGTCTCCTAATGTCGCCCTCCGCGGAGAACTTGAAGGAGATGAAGACAGATCCAAGGGCCCCTATATGATCTAGGCCTTTGTTCTCGTCCCGTCCCGTCTTCCGTCTCAAGCCCTCGCAATGGCCACTACTAACCCCCACTATCGCTCGACCCTCCCGGTAGAGCTGATCTACCAAATCCTCGAGGAGACGTGGCGCCTTTCCCTCTCAGTGATCGAGCGCCGCGACGTCCTCGTCGCTCTTCCCTGGTGTGTACGTCCTTCCGTTGGATAGCGAGTCGTCTCTTCCTCCAGGATGCACACGTCGTCTCCCCGGCCTATGCCGCACATCTCCTCATGCTCTTACGACGACGGCGCGACCGACTTCCGAGTTGCGGCCGCGGCCGCGGCCACAGCGTGGAGGGTCCTTCTTCCCCTTTGGCCAATGTCGATGACCCGCGTAGCTGCTGTTGCTGCCAAAGCATCACGTTCCACATCTATGGCCCGACCTCATCTCCAGACCTCCTACACCTGCAGCTCCCCTCCCCAAGCCCCACAACCAAAGCGCTCGACACGACGCTGCTCGCCCTCTCCCGCGACCTCTCGCTCGCCCCCTCGCTACGCCGCATCGCGCTCCACTACACCGGCTGGTCCTTCACGCACGAACTCAAGCACGCACGCCTAGCCCACCTCCCTCCGCAAGTGCGCGCCATCGAGCTCCGCTTCGCCACGCCGGCCCCCTTCGCTCAGTGCCTGCGTCAGATCTACTTGCGGTGCTTTGTGCTGCCCATGCCGGGCGTGCGATCGCTCGCGATATATGGCGCATGCCCGAAGTTTGTGGCTGATGTGGCAAACGCGTGTCCGGCGCTCGAGAGGCTGGAGACGGACGACGCGTGGGAGGTCCTTGTTTTGCAACCGAGCCTGCGGCCTTTCGTGTCGCAGACGGTCGGTGATGGCAGTCATGTGAAGGGCCCAATGGTGAGTCATGAATCAAAAGCGAGGACGTTGGAATCGAGAGGCAATGTTCGGGGAAAGCGCGAGACCAGATTGGAAGGTAAAGGGAGACGCGAGGTGATCACACGCCACATGGCACGCTTTCGAGGATAACAGGGTGACTTTTACATTGCGACGGCTTAATGTAAGTGAGCGTGGGGTCAAGGGATCGGATTGTGAAAGGGAAGCAGATAAACAAGTATCAGTTAACCAGGGAAAACATCACAGCAAAGAATAGCACACGCTCGCATCGAGAATTTATCCCCGTGGCTCCCCAAAAGGCAGATTTTGCTATGTTCCCTCATGTTCAATGTGATGGATACAATGTTATACAGTACACTATGCCATATGAGTCAGGTAAACTGAAAGAGTCCGAGTTTCCGTGCAATCACTAAGAGCTGGGTGGATGCGGTTGGGCAGGCGGGGCCGGCGGGGACATCTCGCCGCTATTCCGAGGAGTTGCCGAAAGATTCCGCTTCAAATGGACACGTTGGTGTCTTGAGAACTGGTCGGGACGACCGAATGTTTTATTGCAGCCAGGTTCTTTGCACACGTATGGGCGAACGCCAGTATGCGTACGTAGCTTTGCAACCCCGATTTTAGTCGACAATTAGGTAACAAGTGTAGCAAAAGACTCACATGCTTGGAAAGATTTGATGACTCTGAAAACGCCCTGTCACGGATTGTCTATCAGATTGGCGCAGGGAATGGGGGAAGTGATTCTGTGCCTACCGGTCGCAGTGACTGCACTTGAAAGGCTTCAAGCCCATATGCGTTCTTCGGTGGATGGTAAGTGCCCCAGCAATCGCGAAAGCCTTTCCACATCCAGGAAAGTCGCATGTATAGGGTTCTACACCGGCAAGCTCACGTCAGACGCAGGATAGACACAAAAATAGACACTACATACTTTCTTGTGTGTGTCGACGCATGTGCTGTTGTAGAGTCGCTGCCTCGGAAAAATGTTGTTTGCAAAGCTTGCACTGGAATGGTTTGTGACCCGTGTGCATCTATACTTCCGCCGTCAGATACAGGTCGAGATGCATTACGCTGCCAGACAAATGCATACCTGTAGGTGCCGACACACCTTTTGCTTGCTGCCAAATCCGTTCTGTCCATTTCGCTCACAACCGCTCCAAAAACACTCATAGTGGTTCTTCCCTGAGCCGACGTGCTCTGTCGTGAGATGGTTCATAAGATCATCGACGCTCGCGAACGAAAGCTCGCATCCGCGCCAACAACATTTCTCTGCACCCATTGTGGGGGTCGGTGATTTAACCTCGACTGTCATCGGATGCTGATCTTCGTTCTCCGGCTTGTTGAGCTCTTGTTTCGCGCTTCTGGCTAAAGGCATGCCCTGATCCTTATTGCCCGAACGCTGCTCCTCGGCTCGCATTTCCATGTCTTGTTCTAGGTTGGGCACAGGATTCGGTAATCCCACGTCGGCGAGGGTGCCATCGTTAGTGGTTATCACGGTGTGATCTCTCCGCCCGCCTTGTAAACCAAGATGGTCGTGGAGAAGATGTCCTGCCAGCGAGCTGAGTGCATCATCAAGGCTTAAGTTGCTCGGGTTCATAGGAGTAGAAGAGTACTCGTGACAATTATCCCATTGACAGGAGAGTCCGAGGGCTTCTGAGCTGAGGCGCAGATAGGAAGATGGGCTTGCAACGGGTTCGAGAATCTCAGAGGAAAAGGGGCGGAGATGAGAAATGTTGACATGTGCGGCCAGCTCCTCAAGGGAAACGAATCTGGAGCCACATCCATTCCATAAACAGGTGTGTCCAGCAGGGACACCATGTACTGGTGGCTGTGTCAAGTACAGTGAGGGAGTATATGCGGGGAGTTGTATTGGGCTGTTGAACGCGGAGGGAAGAGAGTTACTCTCGGATGGCGAGGCTAGGGTGGAAAGAGTCGGAGAGGGCCCTGCATAAGAGCCGCGAAAGAGATTATGGGATACTGTCTCGTCCTGGGGAGGGGACGTGCAAGAACATAGTATGGCCTCAAGTGCGGCACCCCAATCACCCGGGTGAGTATGAGGCGCAAAATTGTATTCTGCGATGTCTTGGGAGCCATACGGGGGAATGCACTCTGTCTCGAAAGAAGAGTCAGGGTGAGAGGTGTAGCGTTAGGGTATCTTAAACTCACTGTATTGACCAAAAAACAGCGATCTGGATCGTCACAAGTGGATTCGCACGCTATACTACAGCTGTCTTGCGCGCAGGCAACGCCTCCGTGCTGGAGAGTCTCACATGCCGCTTGGGGATGTACCGCCTGAAGCGCAATGTCGGAAGTCGTAAAAAGTGTTATATTTAATGCTGCTCACCAAAGGGCAGTTATCAGGGAGACCGCAGGGGGATTCGCACTTGCCCTCCGGGCATTCAACATCCAAGTGTTCGGGACTGTCACAGGGGACGATGACACACTGCTCGGTGCAGCGGTCGATTTCTGCCAGGCAAGCTGCGTCATTGCAGTCGACGACGCACTCGGAGCAGGCGATATTTGCCACATCGAGGATGCGAGAAGGAGGGGAATGTGGGCTTGAACGAGCCATGGCGTAAAAGTGCGACTGGACAGGTCCTCGCAATTTATCACCGGCGATTCCCGATTACGTCAGGCCCCCACACGCCCCCCCATTGGTGTGTGAGTTTTGATTGGGTTAGCCTCATGCTCCATGACAGGATTCGTAAGATACTGAACTAGCAAGATCTATCGGAAAACAGGGTAGCTGACTGTATAAGTGGAGGCGCAACGCTCGAATGAGTCGAGACTGCCATCCTACTAGTATCATTCGCAATACCAGGGAACCACGTTCCCGAGTCGCCAACTACGCCCCCTTGCTACGCCCAGGGGAACGATAAGGGTAAAGAAGCACTTGCTTATCGCCCTTGGGGCGAACTACTCATCGTCAGCATCACATCCGAGAGCCTGGCCTTCATCAGAATTGCGGCCTTGAATCCTATCTGCTATGATTGGATTCAAGAATGGATTAGCTATTTTGAGGTTAGCCTTGGGCACCGGGGAGAAAGTAGAGATATGTGGTGTCCCAATTAATCTGTTCGTATGATCCGAGCTCCCCCTGCGTCAGATGCCAAATTAAATATGGCGGTGCGGCCCATCCTGCACAACGCCGTTATCAAGGTCCCCCCACGCTCAGAGTACGGAGGGTAGTCAGTGTCTTCGACTGCAGTGACTCGGATCCGCATACATCCCACGATGCAAGTTGGGCGGCTATGAAGAGCCCACGGTTGAGAGTATATCCGAGGCCTTTCACTCATGGAGCAATACTAGAGCAATCCATGTGTTGACTTTTGTCACCCTAGGATGATCCTTGTGGCCAATGAAAGGTGCACGTTCGTCCCCTGTTCATAATTTCAAAAGTCGAATATCACATACGTGAGGGGGATTAACTGAACGAGCCATTCACGGAACGGCGACTCCCACCGCGCTCGCCAACGCCACCGGAGCTCATACAGTACGATCGAAATGTACGGAAGAGAACGCACAGCACGGCAATGGCGGCCACGCTTCCGCTGCGCCGTCTCGCCGTCGCACGTGACGCTCCAGGCAGATAGAGCCCTGCCTGAAGAGATTTGACGACTCTGGTATTCACACACAATCGTATCTAGGATAGGAATAGCCCACCGCGGTGATCAACATGACGCCACTGCGAAAAACGTCTCGCGAACAGAGCCAGAAATCCGAAGGACGCCTTATTTGTCATTCTGAGCGCGTGTACAACAGCTGTTAGGGTAACACGTTTTCACCCCTTGCTACGATATCGTGTACCAGTGACGATAGTTGGCTGGGTCAGGTGTGTGGGTCGATGAACCGGCGGCTAAAGGCGATGTCTATTTTACTCAAACGCCCAATAATGTACTGTACTGTACATCTAATTTCCACTGAAATACCTAAAAGAGAGATGATGCTGAGATACGAAAAACAGATAGAAAATGTGTGATTCTACTCTTTCTTGTCCTTCTTCAATGTCCTCCCGCTCACGGTATAACCCACCGTTCCTGCAAACACGAGAAACGCACCGCTCCAGAGCATGCCCCACGTGACGTCCGAACCGTCGAACAGCATCACACTGAGTACAAGTGAGACGGCCTTGCGCACGACTAGAACCAGTGTCACGGTCAGTGCAGGGACGCGGGTCGTCAGCCGGTTGACGCCTGCCGTGCAAAGGAGCTGCGTCAACGTGTTGGCTAGAAGCGCTGGCAGCACGGCCGGCAATGTAAACTGCACAGCGACGCGTGGAACTGAGAAGGTGGTTGCGCGTGCGGCGAACAGCGCTTTGGTCTGCACGGTAAGGTCATGGCGGATGGAAAAGAACAAGGGCAAGGCTAGGAAGTGTAGATAGAACATGGACTCCTCCCATACGTCCGGCGGTCTGGTGGGACCGGTGCCTGGAGATGAGCCTGCTGCTTTTGGCTGGGTACGCATTGAGGTGTGTGTTATGTATGAAGTGAGCGTCTTGTCTTGGACTACTCCAAGAAGACCCGAAAGAATGAGGGCCAGGGTCAATATGCCGATCCCCATAAGATAACGAGATGTAGGTGAGCCCAAAGACGCCGTCTCCTCGCGGCGATTAGATGAGAGTGTCGTCAGAATGACACCGACAGTAACAATAAGTACTGAGAGTACTTGAGAGATGGTATACCTGGTTGGGAGTTATACAGTGATGTCATAGGTAAGGGAAGCCAACACTCACGATTTGCGAGAAAGTAACCAACCCATAAGCATGCTCACAACAAGCCCTCCACTGCGGAAGATAATATGAACAGGCATGGGAATATTAAAGCCAAACGCAAGATTGTTGAGCAAGGAGACACCATAAAAAAGTCCAACTTGGATGAGGTATGACGTGAGGGGTAACCTGCGAGGCCGAAGGTGTGGAATTGGAATGTTCAGGGGCCCACGAGTGAATGAGACGAATTTGGGGAGTCCATGGAGGGAGATTAGCAAGAATTGGGAGAAGGTGATGAGGCTGCCAGCCTTCGGGTATTCGGACGTAACACGTTCTAAAGTGAGAGCATTGCTTTACGCTGACGTTAGAACATGAGAACGGATGCGGAAATGACCACGAACCTGCAGCATCCGCCAAAGACAAGGCCAAAGGTAGCGGCCCAGTCAGCCATCTGTGTTAGTGCGAGAGACAACCACCGGAGGTGAAGGGAGCACACGACGTCGTAAAAATCAGCTCATATCGATCAAGATCAAGTGACCAAGGTTGAGGCCTAGGTTACGCAGGCACATGTGCTGTAGCGTGCCGACGACGTGTCCCCAACTCGAACACGTTCGCGGCAGTTGTCCGGATGACGTAAGGATCCTTTTATGGTCCGCTAGGCGCCTCTCGCTACGCAGCCACTGTCGAACAGATGAGCGATGTCGGCCAACACCTACTTTCAGGTATTTGCATAGTATTCAATGTGAGGGGTAGACTGGTCAACTTCTTTCCACAGGTGCCCTTTCCGGATTCACTTCTTCCCTCCTTTTTCAACCCTGTACGTCCTTACCCTCTCGCGTGATTTGTCCATCCTCACGAGTCACGACCGCGTCAGTCGACCTCATAAAGACACGTCTTCAGCAAGGAGATGCCGCACTAAAAGCAAAGTGGGCCTTCTTTTCCCTTATGAGAAACCACTTTGACATTCCTCTCTGTCTAGTCAAGCCGGCGCCATTCGCTCCACCGCCCGGTCGATCGTTTCTTCCTCCGGGGTACTCGGTCTCTGGCGCGGCACATCCGCAACGTTAATTCGGTACTGTACATTAAATTTGACTGTTTGTATGGCGCATCTGATTGTTGAAAATGCGGTTTCTAGCAATGTCCCGGGTATTGCGTTGTACTTTACCAGCTTGAGTCAAGTCCGTGGCTTCATGGCCACCTCTCCCCTCTTCCCAGCGGTCCAAAAACGCGACCCGGAAAGAAACTCCTCCGTCCTCCCCGTGCTGACCGGTCCGGGAAACCTTTTGGCTGGTGCCACGACCCGCGTTGCCGTCGGCTTCGCATTGAACCCTTTCTCGGTGCTCAAGGCACGCTATGAAGTCTGCAAATCTCTCTCCACGTCCTCCACCACACGCACTTTTATGACGTCTAAATTCCTTTTTGTCTGCAGAGTAACTTCCATGCGTACGGTTCCCTGACGTCTTCCGTGATGTCCATCGTACGCGGTGGACCTTCGGAGCTTTTTCGTGGGTTCTTTGCTTCGTCTTTGCGCGACGCGCCCTACGCGGGTCTGTTCTTGGTGTTTTATGAGGCCACCAAGCACGAAGCCGCTTCTATACTGCCACCATCGTCTCCCCTCGTCTACGCGGCATTAAATAGCGGCTCCGCTGCCGCTGCTGGAACACTCGCTACACTCGCCACACATCCGTTCGATGTCATCAAGGTCCCTTTGTTATTTATTTAAAAACAACGCACACTTACACCGCTCAGTAGACAAGGATGCAGGTACGCCGTGAAGATAAATACCGTGGCCTTATCCCGACAGTCTTGACTGTGTGGAAAGTCAGCACTTCTCCTCTGATCCTTTTTTTTTTCATTTGAGACAACTTGTACCCAAGGAACGAGGCGTACATGGTTTCTTTGACGGTGTCTCCCTGCGCCTCTCCCGCAAAATCCTTTCCTCGGCTGTTGGGTGGGCGGTATATGAGTCTCTCTTGCTATTCGCGCGGACAAGAAACACGTAAAAGTATTGTACATATTCATGAAGCTGGTTCTCCGCTCGTTATTCAGAAGCCATCACAACCGAGTACACCATAGCTCAGTAAGGTACGCTTCCGTATTTTCTCCTAACTTCGGGCACGGTCGAAGACAGCATCCTAAAAGCAATTTTATGAATACAAGTGTCAAGGCCAGGACTACCGAGGGATGGCTGCAATGAAGAGTACAAATAGGACCCACAGGCCCTCCCTACTTGTTATATGATATATATATATATATAAATAGTTGGATCTGTGGACCTGTTCTCGGTTTCTTTTAATTTCTACAGTACCTCGAGCGTCAGCTTTTTGGATGACCTCCAGAGTTTTCAGGTTATTTCAAGGTTCATCCGGGACTCACTCCGACTTAGTATGATGATGCTGGTGTTTGGATTCTGTGTGGTCTCGGCCAAAGCATGATGTAAGATGTGTAACCAGCCAAGCTAGCCAAGCTTTACCACACACCGTAAGCCGATAAACTCGCCTTTCCCCGCGAGCGCTTAGAGCGTCGGCGCGACAGCCTTATGCTGACTTAGAATAACTCGTCTCAGCTGCCGGGTTCTTGTTCTTTCATCAAAATTTGATGTAGCTTGATGAATATGACCACAAGATACATAGCAGTACTACAACGATACTGGTGTAGGCGAAACTAGGGTAAGTAAGAACGTAAACCACAGCAAGCCTAAAAAAAGAAACACGTCGACAAATACAACAAAACTTTTGACATAGGCCCGTGACAAATTTTTTTTTCCCCCTTCTTTCGCAAAATCCCCACTTCCCTCTAACGTCCTCGAGAGCAAGAGAATTTTAAATGGGCCATGATGTCTGAGTAGGAGCGGTGCGACAATAAAACAGCATATAAGCACACCGATTGTCCACTCGCCCATTTCCATGGCCCTCAAAGACGTCCTCGTGTCGCACCGCACTCACGGCTTCATCGTCAATGTGCAGCCAAGCTTCCTCACCGTCATAATCACCGTCAGGGCGGAGCACATCAACCGTATAGTGTCCGTTGTCTGCCGACTCGCCGTGGTGGTAAAGCACTCCATACAGCTTGAAACACACCGGTTCCGCAGATTTCCCGGAAACGGGTGCCATGATTTCTGGACCAACCAGGCCACGAAGGATTCTTAGCCTTGACTACAGTAGCACGGGGGAAACTAAAGAGAAAATCGTACCGAGTGGGATGTCGAGCTCCGGCGCGAACTGAACAGCCTTGTTGATCTTGTTTATGGCGTCTGCGGCCACATCATACAGGAAACGCTTAAGATGGAGCACAAGAACGGGTGGGAGCGCCTCGATAAGCACTTGCTGGCTCGCCTCGCTTAAGCCAGAGGGACCAAGCTCCACAGGTTGCGGGTGCGAGATGCGTGCGAGTGCATCTTCTATAGCGTGTACCGAATCGTGCTTTTGTAGAAGTTCGATGTCAGTCACCAGGACATTGTGTGGGTGGAACGGGATGAGTAAAAACGGACCTGGATGTCGAGTTGGAGCGATCGCCAATCTTCAATAGTGACAGCGTCGGACTTGTTTGGCGCGCGCACGGTCGAGCGGAACTTTCCGTCGAATATGTGATGCAGGGGAGACCCAACTGACTCGGCCTAATCATAACCATGCGTCCGTCAGCTCAACGCAAAGAGGTAAAATAATAATAATAATTGGCGCACCATGAAGCCTCGTTTTCCTACGTCAGTGTGGCCTGACTGGGACGCCTCGCGTTCTTCTACTCCGGGCGCAGCAGTGGCCAACTTGTGATCGCTAATAGATGCGATTAGCGCGAGTAATTCTTCATCAAGCGTGTCAAGGTAGAGACGGAAAAACTCCTCCGCATCCTGCTGTTGGCCCTCCTATACACATCAGGCCAGCACGGATCAGTAACAGCAGGGCGCTACGTTGCATGGGAACGTACCAGCAATTTTTTTAGCTGTCTCTTTTCCTTCATGGCATCATACATGTACTTTGGTTCAAATGAATCTACAACATTGTGTTCTTTCGTTGCTTCTTCATCTTCCCCCGGCTTTCTCATTGCGGCGTGTTGCGGCGATTCTTGAATCGGAAGCGACTCCTCCTTGAATGCGTCAAAAAGTCTTAACGTAGCATCCACCAGTGGTATCGGGAAACTACTAGTCTCCTGATTCTCTGTTCTGCGCTGCCCCTTCAGATCGACCAGCTCCCGGAACAGGTTCCAGAACGGAGGGGAATGCACGAGCAGCTGCAACACTGCATTTGCAAAGCACATACTCCCGGTATTCACGAGTCCACGAGTACGTAGGTATGGGGATATTATGATTGGACTGGAGGGTCTTGTGTTTCTGAGAAGGGCAAGGGACTCTGCCTTCGGAAAGGGTGAGACACGGGACGATGGAGAAGAGGCGGGGATGAAAATATCGACGACGGACGACGCAGGGAGCAAAGGATTGGAGGAGGGTGCGCCTGGGTCACAAGATTCCAATGGCTCGTTTAGAACAGGTGGTATAGGTGCTGGCACTGGCGCCAGCGTAGGTGCAGGCATGTACGTGGTTGACAAAAGTCCGCTAATGTCAGAGTTTGATTCTGCGCATGGTGTGACTATATCCAAGACCATTTCTTGTTGCGTAGTTCCTTCCAGAGGACTAGACAACGTAACGGCCGGGGGGATGTCTTGCAGCGCATGGCGATGACCGGGGATGTCGCACAATGGATACGACGATGGCTCAAACAGAATGGGGTCGCGATAAGAAGTCAAATGGGAAAACGCAGTTGGAGCAGCATCGGTGCCTTGATGTAAAGCCATGTAAGGACGGCGAATCCCTCGGAGAATGTCGATAGGAGTGGTGCGAGGCCCTTGTCTTCTTGCTTCTTGAACCATTTCGTTCCAGAGTGTACAGAAGTCATGCTGTAACCCAGGAAGAGTGTTACGTATGTCGATTTGGGTAAATTTCGCCAAACCACCCGAAAGGAAATCGAAGCGAAAGACGCTGCGACAAGCCTGGATTAAGATGGCCAATGTCACACTATCATCACTGTGGGCGACGATGTCCCTAACGTGGCGCTCCGATAGGCCATATATACGAGCAGCAAGCTCAACCCAACGGCTATCGCGTTCCCGCACAACCACAAGGACCCTGTCGACTATGCCTTGCGCATACTGAGCAGTACGTTTATCGTCGCTAGCGCACCAACGTGCCAGAGTGTGCACCAACTCAGTGGTTTGTGGTACTTGATCCCGGTATTTATTTAAAATATCTTTCAGGATTGACGAAGCACCGAGAATGGGTATGAAGGCATTGGGAACGCGTATGGAGTGCATTGCACTCAAGGAGATGTCAAGCCGATGAAGTTTTACCGAGTCAACGACCGAATTGGATGACACCGTACGGACCCAGAATCCGACCAATGTATCCTTGAGCTTCCTCGAAATGCCATAAGGGATATTTTCTTGAAGATTATTGACCAACATTGAGTTAAAGAAGCCAGGGATGGCCTCAAAAAACTTTTCCAGCGAGTCATCATCGCCCAGAGCACTGACTGTCCAGCTCAAGATGCCGACATCGATGTACGATGACTGTTCCGACGCCGTTTCCTCCGCTGTCTTCTCCACACCCCCTAACACCCAACCACGATAACGTTTCCTCAAGTTACAATAGCGCTCCCAGGTGTCATATCCATCGTCACTACTGGAGGTGATTCTACGGGAGGCGATGGATGCAAGAAGTTTAAAGGTAACATAATGTATGCTGGCATACGGAAACCAGGTTGGTATGGAAAGTGGGGTGTAGTACGGGCTATCCTGCCGAAATAATGGCAGCAGTGTGATCAATCCGTACACCGCTGAGAAAAGCACAATCCACCAAACCACGCAGGTGAAGACTTCATGGTCGACATTGTACAGGAAAATGACCAATCCGCCAAAGAAGAGAAACAGGGAGAGATGTAGCAGCGTCGGCAATCCTTCAACTGCCCACGGAATATGCATCTTGTCCACTCCACTGGCAAAGAATGCACGCATCCGTGCTCGCTTTTCTGGACTGCACCGTGCAGGCTGAGTGAGACGGATATATCGACGCGCCCATTGATGCAATGATGTTGCCAACAGAGCACAGCTAAGGCTTATAACAAGGCTCAAGAACCAGAGAGAATTGACCCAGACAGCATATCTCGGAGGAGAGAACGGGGTGGTTTAGCGACAGGAGATGGGATGGAAGCCCGCGTTACGTTCGGGTCGGCGAGAACCTCATAGATGTTCCCAAGATAGAATGCTGAGGTATCCTGACTGTTTGGCCTCAGGTCCTGGACGGTCACACCGAGGAGTGCAGCGACGGCAGCAGAGAACAAACCGGTCTAAAGTGCTCCAGATTACGCACAAGCAGCACGAATTTGCCAACACGAGGACTCACAAAAATGAGGATGCCATCAGCATCCTTTTGCCAGCGCTCTGCCATCTTGTTGTCCTCTTCCTTTGCAGCTTTGGAGTATATGGAGAACAGCGGTCCAGAGCTGTCACCAAATTGATTCGGTGCTGACTGAGTCTGGTCGCCATCTATTTTATATACGTTTGGGAACTTGGGGAGGACAGGTCAAAGCGACAGGGTACACACCTAGGTTTTTCCCGCCCTCTATGTCTATGTGAGTAGTTTGCATTGACGGGATGTGTGGTACACAACGTCAAGGTTTGGCAGTAACCTCGACAGAGTGAATGTCCCAGACCCTAATATCCGGCTTTGGCTTCAGGCACGTCAGGCGTCAGGCGCGTCAGGACCAGAGAGCGGTCATGCAAATCACATGATCCAACTGGGCCATCCCTTGGCAAGCCGCATCTTATTTTGCATCACACCTATATAATGCAGTCCAAGTTTGATTACAGTAAACATCGGTCACTATGTCCGAGTAGGAGCAGTGCGACAGTAAAATAGCATATAAGCGGCGTGACACCGGTCGTTCACCCGCTCACGGTCATGGTCTCCAAACACGTCCTTGTACCGTACCGCACTCACAACTTCATTTGGACTCCCTGCCATCGATTCCCTGACCAATTCCATATCGACCTCTAGAAGACATTGTATTTTGAGCTATGATACAATTTTTTTCCCAGTGTAAGTTAGCAGGGTCCATGCAACGACTCTTATGAGTATTCCTTTTGAATAAATTTGGAAATAGTCTGTAGTTGGATGTTGGATGTCCCCTCGTAGATAGCGCCCTAGACGCTGGTCAGAGTCGATGATAGGATGTAGAACGATACTCACGATCTTCGAATCACGCCAGTACTTCTCGATCCCTGTCTCCCGCGTGAACCCGACGCCGCCTGCCCATTCGATCGCCTGCCCCGATACCCGCTGTGCAACGACGCTCGCCCAGTACTTCGCCATGGCTGCCTCCTTGGTAAAGCTGCGCCCTTCCTCCTTTCTCCGCGCGGCGTTGTACGTCAGAAGTCGCGCGGTCTCGAGGTCGATGGCAGCCTGCGCAATCTGGAAAGCCATGCCCTGGAAGGTACCTACTGCTTGTCCGAATTGTTTGCGTTCGTATGTATAGGGAACTGCCTTGTCGAAGGCTCCCTGGGCCAGGCCAAGCATCTGGGCTGCGATGCCAATGCGTCCTGGTATGTTGTCTTTAATGAAGCTTGAGGAAAGAATGGAGAAAAAGCCGGACCCTCATTCAAGATCTCAATGGCGATTTTATATCCTAGCCCTTCACCACCGATGACGTTCTCCGCCGGAACCTTCAGGTCATCAAAGTTCAACGTGCACGTCGAGCTGGCGCGAATACCAAGTTTCTGTTCCTTTTTGGCAATTTGGATCCCCATGTCCTTGGTCGCAAGGAAACAGGTGATACCTTTATAGCCTTTGCTCGGATCGATCTGCCAAGAAATTTTCGGATAAGTTAAGCATTCAATCCATAAAAGCATGAGACGCGCACATTAGCAAAGACCAGAAATACTTCAGCTTCATGTGAGTTTGTGATCCACATTTTGGAACCATTGATAATCCAATTGTTTCCATCCTTTGTTGCACGCGTCTGGAGAGCAAACGCGTCCGAACCGGAGGCTGACTCAGACAAACAAAAGCTGCCAAGCTATTAAACTGTCAGGGAACAGGTCGAGGAACCACACTCGAACGGTTGACGATGAACCTTTGACTGTGCAAGCTGAGGCAACCACTTCTCCTGTTGTTCTGCTGTACCGTATTTACGGGTTACCGTGTTTACTAGCGTATTGTGTACGTCGCACAAAACGGATACCGAAGGGTCGACTTTTGCGAGCTCTTCGATCGCAATTATTGCGGAAGTGAACGAACATTCCGCGCCGCCATGCTCCGCGCTTGTTTCAATGCCCATGAGCTGGGACGAACGTGAGCTAGATACAGCGAAGGAGGCGGGGGTTACACACTCCTTGTTCAAAAAGGCCGTTTATGACGGAAGGATCCATCATTTCATTCTCATCCATCTCACGGACTTTGGGCCCAACGACATCCTGAGCAAAGCGTTTCACTAGAGATATCGTGTGAGCTGGGAGGCCCAAGAAACCCATAGGTAGCTCACCGGATTCACGCAGAAGGTCCTCCTCCTCTGAAAATGTGTGCAACGAATTAATTGTACGCCACGCAGAAGTAGTTGAGAATGTCTTTCTGAGGAGGTGAGTGAATAAGCAAATATCGACATTTGTCGATAGACGGACCTGGCGCAGCGAAGAGGCGGACAGACGGATGCCAAAGCGGAGCGCAACATCGTGGTTTCAAGTCAAATCCAGGGAAGGAAATCACATGCGCAAATTAAGCAACGGTGTTGATCCGATCTCGGCGTCAGGGCCGGCGAGCGGTCACTCAAAAATAAATCATGTGATGTTGATTACATAACCCACAGCCTTGCGCTTTCCTCAGCTCAGCACTGACAAGTTTTTTCGCGTAGGCGATGGTTTATCACAATTTGAAGGGTGCGTCGTGGATCGCGCACATCGACTAGAACCAGCCTGAGTTGTGTTGCAGCCCTCATCAAAGGCATCAGAGCCTGCAAGGTGCGCCGGTCTCCCTATTCCGTTGAACCGAAATCGCTCACTTTCCGCTCCTAGACCGTTGCCGATGAGCGTGCACTCATCCAACAAGAATCAGCTGCCATAAGGGCTTCGTTCCGGGAAGAAGACTCGTATGCGCGGCACAACAATATTGCGAAACTCCTCTACATTCATATGCTGGGTTCCCCTGCCCACTTCGGTCAGATCGAATGCTTGAAACTCGTGGCTAGCCCTCGTTTCACCGATAAACGACTTGGCTATTTGGGAATTATGCTCTTGCTGGATGAGAGTCAAGAGGTGCTCACGCTAGTCACTAACTCTTTGAAGAAGTGCGTATTGGCACCCGCGTCTCGGTGTACCCTGTCTTACTCCTCCATTCTAGTGACATGAATCACTCCAACATGTATGCAGTGGGTTTGGCGCTATGTACATTTGCAAACATCGCCTCGGAGGAGATGTCGCGTGACCTTGTGAATGAGATCGAGAAGTTGCTAGGGTCCAGTAACACGTATATTCGAAAGAAAGTGCGCATCCATAGTCTTGATATTGGTGCACCGTCCCTGACGCTTTCGTGCAGGCTGCCCTTTGCGCTTTAAGGGTCATCAAAAAGGTTCCTGATCTCACCGACCATTTTATTACGAAAGCGAAGAACCTTCTGGCCGATCGTAATCACGGTGTTCTATTGACAGCGATTACTCTTGTAATCGACATGGTGCAAGCCGACCCAGGGTGTCTCGAAGAGTTTCGAAACGTATACTCACCTTTTCTCCCGATTCTTGACCAGAGTACTTACATCCATGGTTGTCAGGCTGTACCTCTTCTCGTTAAACACTTGAAATCCTTGGTTACGACGGGATACAGCCCAGAGCATGATGTTTCAGGTATCACAGATCCTTTTCTCCAAGTCAAGATTCTGCGCCTCCTCCGGCTACTTGGCAAAGGTCACACGACTTCGAGTGAGACTATGAACGACCTTTTAGCCCAGGTGAGTTACACTTGACATCCCACGCTTGCGGATCCGGCCTACGGATGCCTATGACAGGTGGCAACAAACACTGATTCGACAAAAAATGTCGGAAATTCCATTCTCTACGAAACCGTCCTTACCGTCTTGGACATTGAAACGGATGCAGACAGCGGCCTACGCGTCATGGCAATCAACATACTAGGCAAGTTCCTCAGCAACCGGGACAATAACATCCGGTTCGCACTACACTCCTTCTCGCCTCCTTCCTGATTTTCACATTGTCTACTTTCGTGGGGCAGTTATGTCGCACTCAATACGTTGAATAAGGTCGTGCTTACGAATACAGATGCTGTGCAACGACATCGCAACACCATTCTTGATTGTCTGAGAGATGGCGACATCTCCATCCGACGGCGGGCTTTAGAACTCTCTTATGCGCTTATCAATGAGCAGAACATTCGTGTCATGACTAGGGAGTTATTAGCCTTCCTGGAAGTCGCGGACAATGAGTTTAAGCTTGGCATGACTACTCAAATCAGTCTTGCGGCCGAGCGGTTCGCGCCCAATAAGCGGTGGCACATTGATACTTTCCTTCGCGTTCTGAAGCTGGTTCGTGCTTATTTCCGTACTACGTTTAAGACTCCTCTTAACTATGTTTTGAACAGGCCGGAAACTACGTTAAAGAGGAAATTCTTTCAGCCTTCATCCGAATCGTGGTCCATACCCCTGAACTTCAGGCATATACCGCTTCAAAGCTTTACAACGCTCTTCGCGCAGACATATCTCAAGAGGCACTTACTTTGTCAGCCACGTGGATCCTCGGTGAATACAGCGAACTTCTGGTCGAGGGTGGACTAGTAGATGAAGAGCAGACTTCACCGGTATGGGCTGATGATATTACTTTTCATTGCTTCTAATCCCTCTGCGGGAGCGTAGGTAAGCGACGTCGAGATCACCGATCTCATTCTTTCCATCCTCGATTCACCATACGCCAACCACCTCGCGCGCCAATTCGTCTTTGCATCGATCACGAAGATTTCATCGCGGCCTACAACCAGCAACAATCAGCAAGAGCGGATCGCCGCCGTCCTTGCTGGATACACAACGAACCCGGAATTAGAGCTCCAGCAGCGGGCGGTCGAATTTGCGAGCCTTTTCTCGCTCGGCGAACTACGGGTCGGCGTCTTGGAGCGCATGCCTCCACCAGAACTAAA
The DNA here is from genome assembly GCA_022376525.1 of Russula vinacea. Taxonomy (NCBI): domain Eukaryota; kingdom Fungi; phylum Basidiomycota; class Agaricomycetes; order Russulales; family Russulaceae; genus Russula; species Russula vinacea. Next base: position 227,886 of record WTXL01000020.1, on the reverse strand, counting down.
GGCAACCGTCACTGGAATTGGTACGTCGTTCGTCTGACATGCCTACTTCGATGTTAATGCCTTTGTCGTCTAGTAAGCGAGAATAAGCCCGTTGGTTCAACCAAGACTGGCAAAGATGTGCGTAGCCATCTCATCGCTCGGTGGTTTTCCTCTTCCCTGACCCGCGATTTCCTTCGTCAAGGCCGATTTGCTTGGCGACGATATAATTGCTCCCTCCGATCCTGTGGTCGCCGTACCTGGCGGCCACAAGACCAATGAAGATCTTCTCGCAGAGATCTTTGGCGGATCGACGGCAACATCCACCACTACCCCGACACTTGCTTCCCAACCACAAAAGACCACCGCTGCCGATATCCTCAGCCTCTTTGACTCACCGGCACCCTCTGCTTCGCCACAGGCAGCCCCGCCTGCAGCCGTCTCGAGTTTGTTCGATTTGAGTCCACCCGTAACCGCTGCAGCACCCCCGCCCAAACCCGCCACACCAAACCTACCGTCATACAACGCGTACAGCAAGAACGATCTCGTGATCTCTCTGACGCCACAACGCTCGACGACGCAGCCGGGGGTGGTGGATATTCTTGCTCGGTTCCTGGTAAAGGGAAACGTCACCGCCACCGGCCTGAATTTTCAAGTAGCCGTGCCCAAGGTAAGCAGCACATCCTCCTCTCATTCGAGAGGAGCGAAAGCAGTGGCCCCGCGTTTTCTCTTTTCTTTCAAAGCTTGAGAGCGAGTCGCTGATGGCGTCTTTTTTCTACTACCGTCGACAGACGCAACAGTTACAAATGCAGCCCATGTCACGTCCGGACGTCCACCCCGGGGCAACAGAGACACAGCAAATGCGCGTCACTGCGCCAGTCGGCGTGAGTGTATAAACTCGTTTCTCCTCCCCACGCCCGCGCGCTCTTTTTTGCTTCAACAATTCTATATTTAAATAAATGAATGGGGCTAACTAACTCCTTTCTTTTTTTACCTCGCGTACAGGCCAACGTTCGACTACGCATACGAATATCGTATTCGATGAGTGGGCGGCCCATCCAAGACCAGGTGGACTTTTCCGGGTTTCCTCCAGGTCTCACGGGATAATGTGGCTTTGGCTTTTGTCTGTTTGTTGTTCCCCTGCCTTTCCTCCCCTTCCGTTATGTGGTGTAAGGCACCCTACTGTTTTCCTATCGTCCTCTGGGTAATCCAACGTTTTTGTGAGGATATACTGTTTGTACTTACAAGCAAAGCACCCACCACTGCAAGCAAATAAACACAGCTGGCAATCAACGAACTTTACCACTGTTGATAGATGGTCACTGGTATTCATCGCGCCAGGGAAAGAAACAATAAAGTTGCGTTTAGTTCTACGATAATTCATAGCAGAATAAGGAGTGGAAGCCACAAGAATTTGTTTGAGACGAGAGAAAATGAAGAGGCGACCAAGGAGGTGACGATGGAATTACCCCGTCGCTACACCATACTAGTAGTGAAATTAGTGAAAACCTCCACCGGGTTCCTGGTCTTGCACATTAGACACGTTCTGGAACGCGTAAGATAGAAGGCTAGGACTGGCTCATACAAGAGACGAAGACGTTAGATTGTCTCAACCTTGAGATACTGTAAAGGGCCCCGTTGGATTTTGGGTTCGGTTCATCGACCGAGCGGTTAGGAACTGAGTTGATTCGACGTCTTTTCCTGGGACTTGAAACTTTCACGTTCACGTTCACAAGTGAAGTCGAAGGAAGCTGCGCCGTGCACGTCAGACTTACAGCTGTCTCAGAGTGGAGAAAGAAGCACTTTGAGATGAAAGGGCATACATGCACGCCAAGTTCAAGAGAATCACGGAGCGTATACGAGGAAACGAGAGAATGATCCAAGAGATGCTAGGCACAAGAAAACGAGACTCAAGGCCGACAGTACAGTACTACAAAGTGGTCATAGAAAACACTAGTATGAAATTCCACGAAAGTCATTCCAAGGCTGGCCGGTCTGATGGTCTGCATGACAGAGAATGGCATAACCTAAGGGTTTCAGAACGAAAGGAAATAACAAGGCATCTGAAGAACCGTGAAACTAGAACGACATGACAACTTGAAATCGGAGATCGGAGGTGGTGCTCTCGGCACAAACCGTAAACTACACCCACGTGATGCCAGGTTCAATATCCGCGATCTTGCCACTGCCTGCTGCGGGGGTCCATGTCGGCGCGGGGATCGGCACGGGATCTACCGCTAGGGGGCGAGGGAGTTTGTCCGGATCTCATCATGACCGGTAGCGGAGAGCGAGAACGGTACGATGATTCGCCCATAGGGCTCACAATGGCGGGGCTGTCACGGTCATGATTAGCAACAGGCGTGGCGAGGCCGCCACAGGGTATAACAACAGGCTGGCCCGGGCCCGGGCTGCGACGAGCAACAGGCGGGGTATCTTCAGGAAGAGGTACAGTAGCCGAAGAGTTGGCAGGATTTCGTCCTCCTTGACGGCTCGCCTGCCTTTTGTTCTGGAACCTGAGAGGAAAAGTCGATAATTAACAAAATATACATCTGATATAAACAAAGGCATGCACCAACCAAATTTGCACGCTTCGAGCGGACAAGTCCAGATCCCTCGCTAATTTCTGACGCTCTTCTGTGGACGGAAATGCGGTGCGAGCATACATTCTTTCGAGCGCTTCTAATTGGCGAGCATCTGCACGCTTGCGCTTCTTCTTAATCGTTGGCTCTTGGGTTTCGGCCCTTTCGGGGGGCACATCGTAGGGCACAGGTGACGGGGCCCTAGGAGCACGGGCATAGGGAAGTGGTGCACTGCTTCGATACATTGGATTGGTGTCGTCCAAAGAAGCGTTACTCATCAGTTGAGTTATATTGTCTACTGTACCTGTAGTGACAGTCCCTCTCGGGGTACTGTGCCCTGCTGGGTAAGCTGGGCTTGCAGGAGATTGATACTGCGGGATGCTCGAAGCTGGGGAGTACACAGAATGCGGCGAGCGCAAGTCATCTGATGTACGTGGCGTCTGCAAGTCCGCATGATACTGGTAGTAAGCCTGTCCCTGCACCCTTCCGCCCACTGGGACGTCCAGAGGCGGCGGCGGCCAAGGGTCGGCTGACTTAGAGCGGGGCGAGGCTCTGTCGTAGGAGCCGCCGTACGTCTGACCGCCATGGTGTCTTGTCTCGGAAAGCGGCTGGAACGAAGGGTAATTAAGGTATGGTGCATGTGTCTGCTGCTGCTGCTGCTGCTGCTGTGCAGGCGGGTCTTTTCATGGGGTCAGAGGTCGAGGGAACGGCATTTACGAGCGGCCAACGATCACGTACAATAAGGCGCCTCAAATGGCACAGGAGTAGAGCGCTGTGTAGTAATGTAGTTTGGGTTGGACACTGTGTCGAAAGGCGCGGAAAGAGTTGAGTTCAAATGTGGATGTGCTAGAGCATCATAGAACGAACCTGGGGAGTCAGAGGTTAGGATAGCTATGGTGCGTGGGGGAGATATGGTCCTTACCCTGTTCCGGATACAACGAACCGCTGTGAGAATTGGTGCCAGTGTGGCTCGGCCTCAACGGCCTTCCGTGGTGATTTGAGTAATAGTGGTGGGACATAGCTAGGCCAAGCTAGCCACGAAGACAAATAACGTCTAATGTGACGAGGCCTAACTTGGGGTCGCGAGAATCTGGGATTATAAGCTAGCTTCTGCATCCCAGATAAAATAATCTGAGGGTGCATAGAATCTTGCTTGCGATCCCAGATTCTCGCGGCAGAGTGCACCCATAATCTGGCTTATCAACTGAGCGTGGAACCTGGCCTCAAAAATACCAGACTCTCAAGGACGAACACACTCGTATAAGGTTTGATGTGATGAGGGCGCTGAACTCAACATAGGGGTCATTCGCAATCGCATGACATGTGACAAAGTGTGAGAGCTCACCGGCTTTTGCGGCAAACAATTCTGGGGTACGTATCGCAGGACACGTTACAGTAACCATGCTCAGGCTTCGTATCCTTTCTGAAAACGCCGAAAATAGCACTTAGCGGCGCAGATCTCTACTACTGGTTGGCAGCAGGCTTTGGAAATGTCGACCATCCCACCACGGTGTTTGCTTCCTTGAGTCAGGCTGAGCCAACCGTGTTGTGATGGTTCGTGGCGAACAGAGGGCGTTTCCGACATGTGTCCCAACAGCGTGGTCGCCGCGCATGACATTTTAAAGCTCAGCGATCAGCGCCCACGGCATGGAGCCGCCGGTCCGATCTCCTCACATTTCAATATCCTTGTCTATCCTTATCGTCTTTCCCATCCTGAGTACGCCTCCTTGGACCAAACCTTCCTGTTGAAGCTTTGAAGAGGCATCACTTCTAGTAGCTGGTACAGTATGTTATACTGTACGGCTTCAATTGGCAGCCGCCTTCAAGCTTTACGCTAGTCCTTCTTCCCGGAATCTATCTGCCTCCTTTTCACCATCATGATACATTACTCCTGTCAGACACACGCAGGGCTGTACGGTCTCGTGGCCTACATCGACCAAGGACGGGCTCACTCTGGACCTTTCCAAGAATAGCCATTCGTCGCACGCTTCCTCGCAACATTGAAGAGGGCCGGCCATATCTGTTAGTATATATTTTGAATATATTTACTTTCCTCTGCTTCGTCGATGACTCTCAACGACGCTAGCTACGGAAACGGATATGAGTATGGGCTTGTCCAAGCCCTGTAAAGAGTACGTGCTCGCTAGCATCAGGATGAGACGGATTGCCTTTGTGACCGTGTCAGAAAGTTGATGTCGTTGCATTTCTGCATGTTAGGTGAATTCTGCGTTATGTCTCTTGTGAGAGAACGAAGCACTGGCAAGCTGTTCGCTATGATGCATGTCCTCCTCACTGAGTGACACATCACCTAGCTGTATATGTCTGTCCAGTTACGCAGGCACCCCATGTGGTGCGGAAGGACACAAAAGGGCCACTTTCGCGCCGATCGTGGTGGATTGAAATCTGCGTCAATTGTGATCTCACCAGGACCAGAGCTAGAGAGCCGTCGATCCGATCTCCTCAATTGTAGACTTCCATGCCTATCCTTATCGCGCACCCCTTTCCCTTCAAAAGTATTCCTGTAGAAGCTAGAAGAGGAACCACTGGCTGGCAGCTTCAATGTTACGCTATGACATAGGGGCTTTTAAGATTCACTAGCGGTAATCCCGGCGCCCCCTGCCCTCCGAACCTCAGCTTCTCAAGGGTGCAAGTTCAGATACTTCCCCGGGTTCGGTAGCTAGTCCGCGATATGAGGGTGAGCTCGAAATGGGCAGAACAGTCTCAACGGCGCTAGGGGTTGGCCTTTTTAGTGCGCTTTTCTGTAGAGACGCTCTTGGAGTTTGGGCGCGGCTTCCTGCCTTCTGAGGCGTTACGCCTGAGGTTACCGTTCGGTTGCCAAGTGGGGGCAACCGGTGAGAGATTAACCTTGGTCACGTTCAGCCCCATGATATCCTCTATATGTACGCAGATCCACAATCCGTTGGTGCCTTTCGTCCACACGGATGATTAAGCCGAATCTAGCACATTCCCACCATCAACGGCATTGCCCACCTTCATTGACGTTGTCGCCCTCTTGTATACATGATTGCTGCTAGTTCCCGGCTCCCATGCATCCATAGTCGCCTGCCAACATGAGGCCCCCCAGGATGGTCGTTAAATGGGCTGCAGACTGGCATGGCTGGCATCGAACTGTCCCAGGATTCCGAGCACTCCACGAACTGCTCACCGTGGAGTTCCCAGAGTCCAACAACTCATAGCGCAGTGCCAGCGGCATGCCGAAGCGAACTGCAGTGCGCGGCACAGCTCCACTCGTCTGCAGCATTCCAGGTTCTCTCTCTCTCATGTCTTCTGCAGGGACTCGGAGGGCAGCAGAATACTCGTCTGAACGTATGGGAACACTTTTCGGAAGCGTTGTACGACAATTACCGTAATCCTGACCTCATTCCACAAGTTTTATTCCTGCCGCATCAGCATCATCTTGTCTTGGACTGTATTAGGTCACATCTTTTCACTGCAGCGTTACGTTCATGAGTGAAGTCGAAGTCGCACGTCAGACTTGAACTGTCTCAGAGTCGAGAAGCACTTAGAGATGCAATGTCACCCATGCACGCCAAGGTCAAGGGGATCACGAAGCGTATATGAGGACACGAGAAAGGACACTGACAAAACAATTATCCAAGAGATGCGGGGTACAAGAAACGAGGCTCAAGACCGACGTACAGTACGACGAGATGAGGACAGTCATACAAGATCAAGCTCGGGGCTTGGTTTAGGAATCACAAATACATACAAGGCAAGTCATAGACAATTATCCAGGGATCATAAAAAGACTGGTTCAATATGAAATTGCACGAAAGTCATCCCCAAGTCGGCAGGTCTGTCAGCTTGACAGTGATGCAGACAATGGCATAAACCAAGGGTGCTTGAGCGGAAGGAACCATCAAAGGCATCTGAAGAACAGTGAACTAACACGGCATGACGAATCAGATTAATCAGGGGTACAGTATGACACGTAACGTTGCTAATTCCCGGCACAAACCGAAGATAAGACTACGCTCATGTGATGCCAGTCCACAAGCGCTGTGAGAGTGAGGGTTTCTTTTAATATCCGCAATCGGGCGACTGCCCGCCGGATTCCATGGCGGCGCCAGGTTCGGCGTGATGTCTGCCGCTAGGGAGCAAGGGAGTTTGTCTGGATCTTACTATGGCCGGCGGCGGAGGGCTAGAAGGGTACAATGATTCGCACATAGAGCCCATAGGGGCAGGGCTGCCACGAGGATGTATAACAACAGGCGGTTTGTCTTCAGAGGGAGTTACAATGGCCTTCCTGATCGAAGAATTGGTAGGATTTCGTCCTGCTTGACGGCTCGCCTGCCTTTTGTTCTGGAACCTGGGAAATTTTTGATAAATAATACATGTGATATAAACGAAGGCATGCGCTAACCAAACTTCCACCCTTCGAGCAGACATGTCCAGCTCTCTCGCTAATTGACAACGCTCTTCTGTGGATGGGAATGCGGTGAGAGCATACATCCTATTGAGCACTTCTAATTGGCGGGCATCCGCACGCTTGCGCCTCTTCTTGATTGTTGGCTGCTGCCATTGGATTCCGGGTGGCACATCGTGAAGCACAGGTGACAGCGAAGTGCTAGGGGAATGGGTATAAGTAGTGTCTCGATAGATTGGATAGGCGTGGGTGTAACAGCCGTCGTAGGCCTGACCGCTATGGTGTCTTGCCTCTGAAAGCTGTTGGTAACGATCCGAAGGATAAGTAGGGCGTGAAGCTTGTGTCTGCTGGTGCTGGTGCTGGTGCTGTACAGGCGAGTCTTTACATGGGGTCAGAGGCCGAAGGAACTGTATTTACTAGCAGCCACAAGTCACGTACAATAGGGCGGCTCGTACGGCACAGGAATAGATCGCTGTGCAGCAGGATAGGTATTTGGGAAATCGTTGGACACGGTGTCACGAAACACGAAAGGCGTCGAGTCCAAATGCGGATGTGCTAGAGCATCATTTAATAACAAACCAGGACAGTCAGAGGTTAGAAAGGTCATGGTGACTGGTGAGTGGGGGTAATACATTCTTACCCTGTTCCAAGTACGACGAAATGCTGTGAGAATCACCGCCAGTGGGGCTCGGCCCAAATGGCCCTTCATGATTGTGGTGGTACATAGCTAGCTAAGAAGACAAACGACAATTAGTGTGACGAGGGCCGAGGTGAAGGCTACCGCTTAAGCGCTTAAGCTTAAGGCCCAAGGCCCAAGGGTTCAATGTGATATGACTGGGGGTTGGAGTGCGTTCGGACGCGAAAATCTGGGATTATAAGCCAGCTTCTGCGCGCCAGATAAAATAAGCTGAGAGTACAGCTGCGTGCATAGAAGCTGGCTAATAACACCATATTCTCGCGGCCGAACACGCCCAGAATCTGGCTCATCAGTTGTGCATAGGGTAGAACCTGGCTCAGTAGCAGTCGGAGTCCACATACCAGATTCTCGCGGCCTACTCGGAACGCGCCTTACTAGTATAGGGTTTAATGTAATGAAGGCGCAGAACGGGTTCATTCGCAATCGCATGACATGTGACAAAGTGTGAGAGCTCCTGGCCAAGGAGCTTGGAGTTTTGCGGCAGAAAGGCGGCACAAACCTCTACTACTGATTACGGATTGGCAGCAGGCTTTGGCATTGACAGTGCCGGCCATCTCATCTCAATGTCAGCGCTGTCACCAACCGTGATTAAATCGCTGCGGCGCCGCTACCGGGGCGTTTGCCGCGTTTCCAACCCCGAAAGCTCAGCGCCACGATAGTACTAGTCTTTGTGAGTCACAATCGTGCTCTGTGCGGCGCGCCAGTGGTGAAGGGGAAAGGTCAGCGCACAGGTAATACTATTGAGAGTTGGTTTAGTCAACTCTCAGACTTTGTATACTTATGTCTGAACAACTTATGGGCAGGAGCGCGTAGCGCTTCTCAATCGGAGATGAGGGGTGCGTGTCCGGGGGTGACTTGGGGGCGAGCTCCAGGCGAGCTCACGATGGGTGGGCCCACCTGAAGCGGGCTGATTGCCATCGGACTGCGAGGCTCATCATCGGAGTTTCATTGGAAATTGAACGGGTGTGGCGGGTGGGTGAAATTGAAGCGGCACAGTGTTTCCTTGAACCATCCAAAGGGGAAGGGGAACACGGGAGGATGGTGGAAAACAAACTGTCACGTGCCGACCTCTCCGCGATTCTGGGCCGCCTTGCTTGTCCCAGAATCCCCGACTTCCATGTACGCGCTCCCCTTTCATCCCCGAGCATTCCTGTAGAAGAGGAACCGACTGTTTGCAATTACAATGTTACGCCTGTTACATTGGCTTTTTACAATCTACTAGCGCTAATCCGGCCCCCGCTTTCTGGCAGTTTGACCAGTTTCTGCGCCTCTCGGTTTCAAGTTCTCTGGGGTGCAAGTGTCCGATCTCTTGAGGCTTCCAGGCGCGGTGCTAGGTGGTCCGCGATACGAGAATGGGCTTGAAATATGCAGAACGTTCTCAACGGCGCCAGGGATCGGACTTTTATGGCGCTATTACTGTAGGGCGCAGAATCTCTGGGTTTCGGCGGACCGGCGGTAGTTACCTGCCCTTCCGGGCCTAGGCCTTACGCCCGAGGACAGCGAGATTAACCTTCTGCATGACGCCAGTGACCCCGCTGACTCAAGTACATTCCCACCCTCAACGGCATTGCCCACTTTTGCCAGTCCTTTGCCACCCCTCGTGTCGACATGATCCACTTCCCGGCCAGTCGCCTAATGCCTAAGGATAGTTCCAAATGGGCCGCAGACTGGTGTGGCTGGCGCCGGCGTCCACGAGCTACTCACCGCGGAGTTCCCGGATTTCACCAAGAAAACTGCGATTCATGAAGCACCGCGAACGGTGTCGTCTAGCACCATCCGACTTTTGATCTTGCCCATCTTCCACGGTGATTATCGATTATCCCCGACGACACCGACCCCCAACCTCCGAACCGTACCACTTCCCATCTGGCGGGCCGATTCAGTACAGGTCATAGCGTAGTGCTGGCTGCATGCCCGAAGCGAGACACCTCCACTCGTCTGCAGCATTCCAGTTTTTCTCTCTCACGTCTATTGTCCTTGTCGTCCACAGCGTAACCTACGTTTAGAAGATATACTATCTGAACTGTACAACCATCACTAATAGCAACCAACGAACTTTGCCGTTGTGTTGAGACAACATAGGTGCTCATCGCGCGTGATCAGACCAGAAAAACAAACAATAAACTCGTTTAGTTTTACAGTAATTCGTAGTAGAATAACAAGTGGATAGCCATAAAAAGTTTCGAGACGAGACAAATGAACAAGTGACGATGGATTTTGCCCCACGCCCCACCTCCAAGAACTTGGCCCGACTACACGAACATCCGCAGCGGGTGCCTGTCATAAATGTTCTTGCCCTCGCTGAGCTCTGATATATCGGGAAGAACGGGACGAGCGCGTCGGCTGCGCCGAGGTACAGCGCGTTGTAGACGCGCCAATAAACCTATTTCGAGAAAAACGGCGTCAGCGAAATCCGCGACCAAAAAAGATAGACAAAGGGAGAGGTAAAATTGCTTACCTCGCGGACCTTGCGCGCGGGGTGGAAAAGACCTTGGAGGACATAGCTTAAGAGAATCCCCGGGCCGAGTGTGACGCGCATGGCCTCTATGCCTCCATGACGGCGCCGATGACGTGCGGCGAAGTCTCGAAGCAGTTAGGCCAAACGAGGTTCATGAGGTGCATCATCGAGTCTTCGCAGCCGAGCCCTGCAACGCCGAGCGCGAGATGCTTCACGATCGTGCTCGCCGTCTGCCGATGCACAAGGTCACGGTCCGTCAGCGCGTCCTCGAGCATCGTCACGACGGAGTCGACGTAGTAAGCCGACTGCGGCCCCACGTACTCGAACACGAAGGAAAGGGCCTTGAGACAGCCCGTGCGCACGTTCAGCTCCGCCGTGCGGTACTCGTTCAGAATGGCCGGGATGCACGTGAACGGACCGCACGTCTCGGCGACGATGGCAATGGCGACGGTACTGCAGACACGCGACTGGCGCTCCTGCACGCGTAAGTTCGTCAGCAAGACAGAGAGCACGTCTTGTGGGCCCAGACTCTTGGCGATGTAGCCAAACGAGTTGACGGCCGCACGCCGGATGCCCTTTTTGTGTGCCTTGAGAAGGTCAAGAAGCTCGAAACAGATACGCATCCACTCCCGCGCAGGTACAAATTCAGCGCCACGATCAGCTGAAGGTAAACAATGCGTTAGTAAAATAACATGTAATATGAACCTGACATAACGCTCACCGATACGACCAATCAAGTTGATGGATGCCTCTTGCACCTTCTCATGACGATTACGTAGAATGGGGGTCATTCGAGGAACTGGTGAAAGACTTGTTAGAGAACAGAACATTCCCCTGAGATTCAATGTCGGGTACTCACGGAGGTCCTTCACTGGAGGATTCATCTGCGTCATACCAACAACGTTGGCAATTGCACCCTCAGCCGCGATAATACTGCCAAGCGTATCCGGGTACTCCTCTCCCAGTTGCTCGAAAAGAACTAGACCCAGCTTGCTCAGCAACTGATCTTCGCCGCACTGCTTGATGACGACAGCGAGTCGCGTCGTAAGATCCGCCGCCTGCTGGCGCACCTTCGCGCTCTTGTTGTTCAGCCGCCACAGGATGGTCGATACGATTTGTGTGAGGTACGGCTTGACGCGAATACCAAGAGCATTGACGACGGTGCCGAAGCCGTCAAGCATTACTTGATCCTCTGTTGTCTGTTCTTGGAAAGAATAGATGATACCGTCGACAAGGCGAACTTCGAGCTTTTCGTCGACGTCCGAAGCGCCAAGAGACGCAATAACTTTCGTTATGGTCTCCATTACCATCTTGCGGTACGGCTCTGCTTCGTCCTTGAGCTCGTTTACAATGCGACCTATGATCTCGGATGCACCAGCTTTTTGCGCCAGCTCGACCGTCGTCTCGACCACTTGTTTGTAGTTGCGCCGGTCAAGCGCCATGCGGCGCACCCAAAACGACTTGAAGAAGTCCGGGAGAATGTCTTGTTTGATGTATCCAGCGGTAACGCCCTCGGTCGCAGCGCACTGCTTCACTACCTTCAGCACGATCTTCTTCATCTCCTCATCGGACGTTTGAAACTCGCGGATGAGAATGACCGTCACTTCCTTCGTGTAATATGACGCGTACTCGGGGTCCATGAGGGGTATGATAAAGCCGATAGCCTTGAGGAACGCTGCGAGGCCCTTGCCACGGTGTAAACGAATGCCCAACCAAAGCGGCTTGAGAACGTTATCAAACGACTCAATACCATATGGCGCGGCGGCTTCTGCGAGGGCTGCAAGGCCCAGTGCGGTCATGGTTCTGACTTTTTGTTGTTCGTCCGACAAACCATGGGCAATGCAGTCGACCAAGTTCCGCAGATGGGGAAGAACGGCACAACCCATCATGATTGCGATTTGCTGTACGATGCGGATGCCAGTGTGTCGTGCCTGCCAGGACTTTTTGCTGCGGCAAACGGCCTTAAGGAATGGGAGTAGGGATGGGATACCGAGCGCTGAAGCGACCACAGAGAACGCGCGGGCGGTCGTGTTGCGCACATACTCATCCGCATGGTCAATGTCGGGTCGCATGGTCGAGATCATATGCGCGAGACCGGCTGCTTTGGAGAGATTGGAAATGATTTCGCGTCCCTCGACACGCGCATAGTAGTCTTCGTCAATGAGGAGCGGCTCGATGACAACGAGAATCTTGTGCACGTATGGCCGTACGAGGTCATCGAGTTTATATAGGACGCGGTCGATCACCTTGACAAGTAAATGTCGTTCCTGGTCTTCGAGAGTCCGCTCCATGAGCAGAGGGAGGATCTTATCAAAAAGTGGACCAGCTCCAAAGTCGCGGGCTTTGTCTGTGATCTGGCGCAAGGCAGTCTTACGCACAGACGGAGTGCCGTTCTTGATCTTGAGCAGCAAACGCATGATCTTCCGCTCTTTCATCTCCTCGACCGATAACTCCGTCTCATCCTCCTCCTTGAGAATTTTGGCGAAGTACTGCGCATCCTCTGGCTTGAAAAACGCAAGGTTACCAACGCCGGGAATTTCGGTAGGTAATTCAGGAGCGAGGCCGGCGGCGGCGGCGGCAGTAGCAGCAGCGTCCGAGCCGTCCTGGATATGGAAGCCGCCGACGTCTGTGATGGGCGTTGCCATGAGTTTCCTCGGGGCGATGAGAGGAGCATACCCTGCCGGCGGTGCCACGATGGCATAACCCGTCGCTGGAAGGACTGCATCCAGTTCCTCATCACTGAGGTAGCGGTTATGCTTATCCTCCATCATGATACCTGGCGCGTTCATGATAATAGGGACCATGGGCGCATCCTGGCCAGCAGCGGATGGTGTCTGGTCCCAACGAGAGCGCTTTGGTGTATCGGCGACATCGGCAGGAGTTGCATCCCAGCGAGAGCGCCGCTTTTTGGGTGCGGAAGACTCGAGAGCCTCTTGAGACCATTCCCCACTAGGCTTCTCCTTCTCCGCCGGTTCTGCAACATCCCAACGACGCTTGCGCTTGGTTTCCTGGGTTTGAGCTGCAGCCAGCACCTTCTCGGCAGCCTCGAGCTCTGCGGCGGGGGGTGTCCGGTCAAGATCCATCTTTTCATCTTCATCTCCTCGCTCCCGCTTCTCTTTCTCCTCAATAGCCCTGCGTACGCGCTGCTCCTCCTTCTCGAGTCTCTGCAGTCTCATCGCCTCCTTATAACCGCCTTCAGTAGATTGGCTGTCTTCCTTTTCTAAGAACGCATCCGCACTTTCATTCGCCATGCGATTAAATCGTCGATTGTGATAGTCGGATTGACGAGCAGCGATCTGTCGCTTTGAAGCGGTCTCGGCAAAAGGATCGATGTTCTCCTCCTCGGCCATTTCTTCAAACTCCCTGAGAACATCTTTCGGAACTGAAAAGGAGTCGACTAGCCGAGGTGAATTTGGTGCGGACATGGTGGTAGGTGAGTGTGAAGTGTACGGGTGCAGGGAAGGGAGACGCAGGTGACTCGGCCATTGACAAATCAACGTTATTTTCTCACGCCACTCGAACCATGCTGACTAATCGCATCATCCCCTCCACCGCGGGATTGCCTTGCTGCAATGGCTGCGCCCTCTCTCCTCAACTCTTGAATTACGGCCTGACGTGGAGGAGTTGGTCCCGAGGATTAGTGAAGAAAACTGTTGACTAACCGCCAACGCTTCTGGATTAACACCACTTTCGATCATTCCGATGGATGTCGCGAGTGTCTCCTTGTCGAGTTGTGTGCCAAGAAGCTGGGACATGTCATAGAGAACTTTGAGAGGACAATGTAAGTGATGAATATATCAAAGTACGAAATGAGGCTACGAACCGTCTAAAGTTTGCTGTGCTGATGCTATTCTGTCTGCTTCTCGGTCTCGGTGTGACATATTCGGTGATAAGACCAGCTGGCCTTCCGCGGCCCGAACGCATACACTAAATAAGTTACAGTGGAACCGTAAATCGCCCAGACACCCCCTTCCTGAAAATTTCATGGCTGATTTCTCGTCATTGTCTCTTGGCCTTTATCTATCACTGGCATCTCAACACCCTCCGACGATCGCGATCTTCTACGTCGTCTCCATCTGTGTAGCATGTATATGGACATAAGGATAAGGATGAGCCCAAAAAATCCCGCAAGGGACTCGCTGACAATCGTCCCTTTTGATTGTGCTAACGAAGAGTGCGGTTGAACGGTAGACGTTGTTGTAGAAGGAGCGGGAACAATAAAAGAGGGAAGTGAGCTTGAGGAAGGCAGAGGCGTCGGAGTCAACGACGTTTGTCTAGATGGTAGTAAGAGTCAAAACATCGTGCGCACATCGCAATGATCTTGACTTCACCTCTGGTCCACACCGTAGACAACTATTGAATCAATATCAAGCCTCGTTGGCTCACCGTTGGGAGACGGTATATATGTCAGTGCGAGGGTGACGTCCTGGTCAGACGGTAGACCGACAGTCGAAATGCTGCCAGCGGACGAGTCAAAGGTTGTAGAGACAAACACATTCGAGGGAGAGGCCAAAACGGTGACATTGACGGTAGCATTAGAGACAGAGGAGGTGGTGAGGACGAATGAGGTGCCGCGGATGACGAGGAAAAGTTGAGGGATGAGATTGCCGCCCACTGAGGTAGGACCAAAGGTAGATGTGACGGTGCCGCTCTTGGCGCCTGTGAATGCGACTACTTGCCTGGAATAGGTAGACCGAACGGATCAATGTACAAGAACAATACGAAATTTGGTGTAACATACCACGGAGCCGTGCAGGTTGGTGACGCAAGAGTTCCTGTGTTATTGCAAACTGAGGGGAGATATGAGATGCGAGGGTCAGTGTTCTCAATAACGATTTGATCATCGTGGGCAAGAACGCGAAGTAAGTGATAGAGACAGAGGAGGAATACAAAATGGAGGGAGGGTCCGGGGAATGGAGGCCATGGAGAGTGTGTTGTCATGCAGTGCAAAGAGCGCGTGCGGCTACAGATGGGCGCGGAGAAGACCAAACGGAAGAGGAACAGGTGGTCGCCATTGCAACAGTGCAGGCAGGCATTGACGCCCGTGTGGAATAATGTCGGAGAGAGCGACACAAGGAGGAAAGGGTCCAAAAACGTTGCTGGTTCGGTGCAGACACGACGAGACAGCAAAGGAGACAGAGGATAGAGGATGGGTCGGGCTAGTTCCAGGGAGGATAGTATCGAGATCGAGTTTGACGGCGGATGACAGCGTATTAGTCATCCGACGTGTATGCGCGTCAACAATTTTTACCCTGTTCCTCCTCTCCGTCTCGAACATTATTCTACTCCCTCTTTCATACCCCCACGTTCTTTTCCACTTTCATTCTTTTTTTTCCGTTCGAAAAATCATGCCACATGACCCCCCTATTAACCAGAGAAGTCATCATCGTGTCCGTGTCCACCGACAGGGCCCGGGACCAGACCTCCTTAGCGCACTCTTTAGCGTAGACTCGAGTGACATTACCCCTACTCCCACCTCTGTAGTCGATTCCCCTATCGCTATCACGGTTTCGGTAACATCCACTAACACCCCCTTGTCCTCGACTATTCCTTCCGTAGCCCAACCTTGTACGTGCCTTTGTTTACCCCGAATGCATCCCAACTAACACCCCTTCAGCCACCACTTCTATTCCCTCCCTGACGTCCTCTTCCTCATCCTCTTTAACTACTTTGATCACCTCCTCGAGCATCCCCAGTACCTCGTCCGTCATCTCGACGACGTCCACTACAACACAAGTGAGTCATACCTCGAGCACTCTATTCCCCGTCTTGTTAACCCCCTTCTTTAGCCTCCGCCCTCGTCTGTTGCGTCCACCCTCACCTTCGTTAGCACGGTATCTAGTCAGCCAGCAGTCACTGGCGATGGAACGTCTTCTGCCCACCCCAGTTCAACTAACTCCGCCGTCGGTGGAGCGAGTGGCGGCATTATTGCGGGTGGTATTTTCGCTGCTATCCTCGGCTCCGCGGGTATTTTGTTCGCCGTCGTTTACTTCCTGGTTGGTTCCATCCACACGCTTTTCTGCACTACTATATCTTACGATATCATCAGAGGAAGTCTCGTCGTAGGGAGGATGAAGCATTGGCTGAAGAAATCTGGACTCGCCCTGACGCCCGTAGACAGTCCGTTATGCTTCCGGATGAGCCTGGTCCTGTTAGACCCTATATCTCCAGGGATGCTGGCTCTCCCAGACCTCCGACCATGATCGAGCGTCACCTGAATAGTGCGCCATCGATGCTATCCCGCCAGCCAACCATGCCCAACATGTATTCCAACAATGGTTATGGGAACGGCTACAATGCAACCGAGTATGGTCAATCCTCGTTCTACCCCGGTGACATCGTGACCCCCACCTCGGCCAATCCATTCATCTCCCCTTATTCTCAGGATGTCATGGGTTCACCCGTGTCAAGTAACGTGCCTGACTACCATGTCCCGCCGCAACCCGCCAGCCCAGCTGTCCCTCCTTTGGCCTTGACTAGAAGGTCGTCGAGCAACACTGGTCAAGCTGCAGTGGTTCGTCAGAACTCGATCCCCGGCGGACCCCACAGTCCGATGGTCACGTCTCGTAATAATACCAATTCTCAATACGTGGAACTTTCGCGTTCTAGCGTGACTCCTTCCCAAGGTATGCAGTACGCGGAAATCGCCGACCAGCTGCATGCACCCATGTCCTCTGTTCTCGCTGCCGTCCCAGAGGGGCCACATGGCGATGGGCCCGGAAATCAGACGCTCAACCCCCACACTGACCTTCCGCCGCCGGATGACGACGCGCCAAAGGAGTCCCCTTTCGCTGACTCAGTTGTCGATGCTTCTCGTGAATTGGACATCGAGGTACCCCTCCCTACTCCAATTATGTTCCAGCAGCCACGTATAACATCGACTCCGCCAACCCTACCAGAAATACGTGTTCCTGAGCGCTCCTTTTCTCCTGTTGCGTCCTTCGAATTACCCGTTCCGCTGAGCGCCCGCGAGAGCCCCTCGCCATTCAGTGTTGAATTCTCGGACATGCGTAGTCCTCCTCCGGCTGGGCTGAAGTTTACGAGCAGCCCACTTGCCACTTCGACCCCCGCGCAGGCCGAAACTGAAAACCCCAAGCGCCCCGACACCGTCTATACACTCTATGACGAGGATGACGCGTATGGTGGATTTTGATTTACCAGTTGCGCACTTTCCGAATGTCGCAAAGCGCAATAACTTGGTCAATGATGTTTTCTGCTTACTTTCTTTGGCCTGTGGTCAACGCTGAACACTGCTTATGTATTCTGGTCTGTGCCTTGGTCGCAGCGTCTTCCCATCTCCTGTCCCTGGTGGTGGGACTTTCTAATACCCCTACTCTCTCAATTCACTGGCCAATGCGTAGCCGCGATTCCAGCGTGTCTGTTCGCCGAATGGTAGTGCAGGTCACATCGTGTTTTTGTCTTTTTGTACGGGTCGCCCCTCGCGGGTAACATATATGTTGATACCCTTATTGCTTGGTTATTACGAGTTACACATTTTTTATGAAAAATCCTGTTTGTGTATCGTTTGAGACACGTCAAGCCACGGTCTCCCGTGCATGCGAGAATTACGCCAACTTTTAGAAGGCGCTAATCGTACACTGCGGCGTTCTCCGGAAGACCGGTTATTGTTCACAGGGACGTGCAAGTGAGTTCGGAGGATGGAGAACGGCGGTAAAGTGGGTTCCGTATTCACTCTCCTGCGGGGAGGTCAGGATGGAGTTATATTAATATGGAGGAGAGCTCGCTGTACCTTTTCTAGTACCAATATGTGAACAGAGAATGGAACAAGTCAAGGACGAGCAGAAAAGATGTCATGCGGTCGTTTGGGGCGACCTTCCCGATGCGTCTCTTCTAATATGTCCGCGGGGAGCACGGACGCTCACCATACGCACGCTGGGGGTGCTTAATTACAAGTTCGGGTAAGAATAGGTCCCCTCTGGCCTGAGGTCGCTTATAGCGCCTCGGCACTTTTTTTCATAGTAAATTTTAAAATCAGTATTTTGTATCGAGTGACATTCCGTAATTTAGAGGATGTAGCAAGAAGAAAAAAGAATTCCTCGGCTGTTTCTCAGTCCCCTCCGTCCGCACGGGCTTACTAAGATATACCTGCGAAACTTAGCCAGCACCTCGCCGCCCTCCTTGGTACGGAATGGGGTGAGGGAAATTTGGTTGCGCGGTCGGATGGAGGTGTGTGCGCGCGGCAGACATTGCGCAATGAAATGTCAAGCGCCACAGGCAGTGATGCGGGCCATTCGAGTCGGGATCGTGTTATCGGCTGTAATCACCGATGAACATGTGTTCGGTCAGAAGTCTGATCGCAATGAGATTACAAAAATACCCTGCCTTTGGTGCCGAAGAGGGCTGAGATTTGGAAAGTGGGCAGCCCGGGCCCAGTAGGTGTTGGATGACGCGCCGTAAGCGACGATTTGGCGAGGTGTTGGCTTACCCTCTATGCATCTATTTTTTCTCACCAAAAAAAAATACGAAACGCCCAGTTGTGCAATCCCATTTGCATCACGAAAATGGTCAGCAGCTCCTTACCAGGGGACTCCTTGGGGATGTGACAACATGTCTCCCACCACTGGAAACATTCCAGAAGCCAACGGAATGTTTCGAGGGGTGGGAGCATGCTGTATTGATGACATGGTCATCGACGGGAAGGTAGTCGAAAGTTGACAGTTTTTTTCTGGAAACGGATGAAAATTGTTTGGATGAGCGTTGTGCAGGATTGAAGAATCACGAGGGAGTATAAGCCAAGTGTTTGGGGGAAAGATTTTGCTGATCGCCCCGATCGCTGCGGCGATCAGGTTGATAGGAACCGTAGGCCATTACCTGTGTGACGGACCGGACAAGGTCATTGGGCTGTTGGACTTGGAAGCTTGATGCGATGCGGACATCAGGCCCTTAAGGCAAGTCGAAGGAAGCGTGCGGGAGTCGCTTCGTGTGATGTTAGCAGGGAAGGCAGCGTACGAAGCTTGAGTAAGTCTCTGTGGCGGACAGTTGGAGGTGGGATGAGAAAGTTGGGGGGGCATCAAGGGGAAGAGTTGTTACTTATACTCGGATTCAAAAAAAGGGGGGGTAGGAAGATACCCCAATCACCGCTGATCTCATCACGACTAACACCCGATATGGTAGATAACGGATCTGGGTTACTTCGATCATCCCCAAGATCATCCCTCCACCTAACTGAAAACATGCGTTGCGCGCCGTGTGTAGAGATTTCTGGATGGAATGGCTGTGCTGTTTGGAAGAGCTGGGTGCAGGAATGGCGGTAATTACACCTTGGTGCCGGACACTAGAGTCTGTGTCGTAGTTGAGTTCATTCTTTGTTACTTATCCCTCGCTTGGTTTGCGCACGCCCACTCCGCACACACTGATTCCGTGTTGACGATGAACGTTGAACGTTGAACGACGAGGCCTACATGGCCATGCAAGCTAATAATATTTCGACGACCAATGGAGCCTATAACGAGATTCTTTTACCATTGCTGTAATACATACACAATGGCGAACCCTTCCTTCGCACCCCATCACGTCGAGGCATGTCATATTCTCCTTAATCGTATCGATAGCGAATTCAGGCAAACGCCGATCGATGGCGCTGATCTTGTTATAACGTGCCTTTAAAGCCCGTGGCCTCCAGTGCATTGCGGCAGTCTTCAAATACTTCTTTGATTGTAGGTTCTGTCGGGTCTTGGGGCTCCAAACCGTACACTTCCCGTTTAAAATTATCACGTCGGGTCTTAGATTCAAGTTGAAAAACTGGCAACGAAAGAAGTTCTAATACGGCGCGCCCAAAACGTTTGTATGATGTTGTTGGCTCGAAGTCTAGGTAGAAATGCATGATACAATACTTTTTCACAAGGCACTTGCGGAAGTCGTTGGTATTGAGTTCGCTAAAGGGCGCGTTACGGATCACTTTGCCACCGTCATAACGGCAGCAGATCCACAACAGCGCCCACACAAACGACTCGCAGTCGTGACGATATAGTCGTGCGATCTTGCTGTCCTTTGCATCTTTAGAGAGCCTGAGCAGATCGAGGGCCATGAAAGGCACAGTGCCTGTGCATTCTGTGTCACTAGACCGTTGTCGCCCATGCAGATGGGCAAGGTCATAGTCGTTGAGAACGCCACAGTCCCCGTTGAGCTTGTCATACATCAGATTGTTCAAGCTGATATCATTGTGCTCTACACCGCCGAGCCAAAGGTGATAATGGCCTAGCCCAGCGATTGAAGGGCGTCATCAGCATCTGTCAACGGAATGTCGGGGTGTACTTACAACGGAAGCATTCCCAGAAAGCCTTCCAAAATGGTTCGCCAATCAAGTCGGTGATGGGATACAATCGACGAAACAACATCACTCGCAGTACGCGATGGCTTTCAGTTTCGATCCCGAAAGCCTTGCGGATTACTTTCGTTGAGTATTCGTCGAAGTCATGTGAACAGATCAAGTCCGGGAGGTGTCCTTTTACATCGTCATTCTGCTGTGCGATCTGGAGAGCCTTCTCAATGATCTCTGCCTCCCCAGCCCGTGATTCTTCCGCCCAGTAAACCTTAACCACAAGCTCCTTGTCTTCTAGGCTCTTGTAAATGCCTCGTGGATCCATTGACTGACTAGTCGCATGCAGCGTTCGTGTCGCACGCCCCACGATCCCAAAGTGATCCCGTATCTTGTTGGTCAGGTTGATGTTGATTTCAATGTCAACAGCAGAAGGGGGAGGACGGAATGACAGTAGACAACTGTCAGCCTCTTTCCCTGAAAATTTAAACTCGGAGACGATGCCCCAATCTTTGAGGGTGAAGCGTTCGAAGCATATTAGAAGAACAAGGAAGTGCGGTAGGTCTTCAACAAAATCGATGCCATAGAATTGGATGGCACTCTCATTGTCGTACCACCACACGTATGCCACCTCATCTACAGTACGGAAGGGATCACGTGAGAATGTGCACAACCGTAACGGCTCGAGATGGCTCACCAACGATGACTAGATTGATGGTGTGGCCGATCCAGATCGCATGGGACATCCTTTTCGCAGCATAGAGAGCATTCTGAACCATCGGTGGTGGCCTTCCCGATGATCGCAGAACAACCTTTATCTTCTCGTTTGTACTTCCTTCCATGTGGTCTCTTTTTCGTTTTCGATTGCTGGAAGCATCGGACAAAGGACTGGACTGTGAGACTGGACACTCCAACCGACGACGTTCAGCTGATTGAGAACAGTCAATGAACTAAAAACTGGTCGTCATTCGCGACTTACCCGTATCGTTTGAAGGCCGCGTGCCTTCATGCCGTGTGTGTAGATCCCCACAGATTTCATGCATGGAGGTCGGTAAGGGTTGTGGGGAATCATTTTTGCAGATTTGACAGTATACTTTTCAGGAGGTGCTGGCAGCTCAGCCTTGATCCGTCTGAGTTCCACCGCAGAGAAAGGGTCACCCTCTGATGAAACGAGGATGATATCTGGTTTGCGAAGTGCGGAGATCTGCTTCGGATCGTTTTTACGAAACAGCAACACATCGTCGTTTGATTTGCGTAACGGTACTTCAATCTCGCGCAGGTCCCGGAGAGCGTGATTGAACGCATGAACAAGTGACCCGTGGCATTCTGCCTCCTCGGATTTGCGTCGACAACTGAGCGAATTATGTCCCGGAGAGCGTGGTTGAATGCCGTGGGTCACCTGTTTACGAACAAAGTTACGCACTAGTCTTTTAAATGAGACCGTACGTTCCCATTGGAGATGGAAGGACGGCGTTAAGACACTGATCCAAAAGGTCTGTCTGTGCATTGTGCACATGCTCTTCGGGTAAGCAAAGCAAGAGCATGCCATTCAGGAAGGTTTCGACAGTGTAACTCTGATGTTCCTTGATGTCAGCGAATATCGAGGGACTGATAAATAAAAATTTAGTAAATCTACTACTCGAATGTGTAGGACATACAAAGTGCTAGACTCGCTGGCGGTGCTGTTGGTTGAGGTGGTTTTAGGCTGGTCTTGGAGCAACGCGGACATCCTCTAAGTGAACGTCGGGACAAGAGAAAGGAAGTTTGAGAGGAAGAGCCAAGCGCTAAGGTCGCTAAGATCCCGTTCGGCGAAGAAAACATCAAAACAAATGATCATGACTCGGAGGACAGCGTGAGAGCACGAGAAAGCGGTACTGTATTCGCCATAATAAATCGAGGATGGAATCGAGACTAGAGGCTCTAAAACGGCAAGATACCCCGGTCACCGCAGATCTGGCAGACTGCGGCACACTCACGACTCTAACGAAACACTCGATATGGATCCCTCAGCACCCTTGGTGGTAGATAACGGAACTGGGGTAGGCATCCCCTCTACCATCATCGGCCTTTCCCTCTCTGAGGCCCTACCCTTCTATAGTTCGTCAAGGTCGGATACGCCGGTTCTAACTTTCCCGAGCATGGTAAGCGCGAACAACCCCCGCAAACATGCCCCGCTCTCTCCTCTCTGCCCAATCATTATCATAATTAAATCATGATCCAGTCTTTCCATCCGTGATAGGACGCCCGATCCTGCGCGCCGAGGAGCGCGTCGGCGACGCGATCATCAAGGACATCATGGTAGGCGACGAGGCAGCGGCACTGCGGAACTACTTGCAGATCACGCAGCCGATGGAGCACGGGATCGTGCGGAATTGGGAGGACATGAAGCATCTCTGGGACTACACGTTCTCGGAGAAGCTGCGCGTGGACCCGGCGGGTCGCAAGGTGCTGCTCACCGAGCCGCCGATGAACCCAAAGGCGAACAGGCAGCGCATGTGCCAGGTCATGTTTGAGGAGTATGGCTTCCAGGGCGTGTACGTCGCCATCCAGGCCGTGCTCACGCTCTACGCACAAGGTGGGTGTCGTGTGAGGTGGTGGTGTGGTGGTTTTTGGTTTTGGTTTGCGCTGGCTGAACGACGGGGCAATGCTGGCACACAGGCTTGACGACGGGCGTCGTGGTCGACTCGGGCGACGGCGTGACGCACATCGTGCCCGTGTACGATGGCTTTGCGCTCCCTCATCTCACGAGGCGGCTCGACATCGCCGGGCGCGACGTCACGCGGTATCTGATCAAACTTCTGCTTATGCGCGGCTACGCCTTCAACCGCACGGCCGATTTCGAGACCGTCCGGGAGATCAAGGAAAAACTCTGCTACGTCAGGTGAGCAATACCTGCCTCTCAATATCGCATCATATGCGTGACGAAAGAGCTCGCCTTTTTTTGTCTTTTTTTCCCCCTCTCTCGAACCTCGTCTTGATCTAGCTATGACCTCGACATGGACACCCGATTGTCGGAAGAGACCACGACACTAGTAGAGAGCTACACAGTCAGTGAGCCGCAGCTCGGAGCCAAACTTACAACCCCCTCTCTGATGACATTTTTTTCCCCATTTCGTTCAGCTGCCCGACGGCCGCACGATCAAAGTTGGTTCTGAGCGCTTCGAGGCTCCCGAGTGCATGTTCCAGCCGCACTTGGTCGACATCGAGCAACCGGGCGTCGCCGAGATGCTCTTCGAAACGATCCAGAACGCCGCAGTCGACATACGCACGGACCTGTACAAGCACATCGTGCTCTCCGGCGGCTCGAGCATGTACCCTGGCCTGCCCAGCCGCCTGGAAAAAGAGATGAAGCAGCTGTACCTCACGCGGGTGCTTAATGGGGACCCATCGCGTTTAAATGTGCGCCTTTGCCTTTTGTACCTTTCGGGGCTCCCTTTCTTCGCCCCTCCTTTGTCGTTGCGACTCACTGAAACTGTGGTCTTTTTTTTCCCTCTAGAAATTTAAAATTCGTATTGAGATCCTCCGCGTAGGAAGCATTTGGTGTTCTCGGAGGCGCTGTGTTAGCGGACATCATGAAAGGACGAGAAGAGTTTTGGGTGTCAAGAGAGGAGTGGTACGAGCAGGGCGTACGCGCACTGGATAAATTGGGTCGTGGAGAAAACTAACAACGAAGCTGTGTTGAGGTAATTTTACCTGTGTAATGATCATCGAGCGTTTTATCATACTTTTTCATGTGTCAAGAGGGGGGCTCCCATTGCCGCAAGCTTTTAGCAAGGTACAAAGTCATCTATATTAGTATATACGTGACTTGATGTTTCACAGATCTATGCACTAGGCTATATGATTCATTAGTCTACGACGAAGACATTTTGTCTTCCTGCTGGATTGCAATCCTACATTCCGCCTGCCCATCACTTGGGCCCCCAGAAATCAGTCCACTTCTTCAACTGTCTCACCTCACCCATGGCCTCCCGCTGAGAATCTTCCGCCCCTGGACAAGACGTAACTCGCGACCGCGCATGCGCCGAATCCGCCGCTCGGGGTCCTTCTCGTCAAGCTCATCGTCCGTAGTCGTGCGCTCGTCTGGCGGAAGCGAGGATGCATATTTTTCCGTCAGGCGGAGTATGGCGTGCGTTTTGGTCAACGCGAGCGAAACGGCGCGTGGGAGAGGCGGAAGGGGGGCCGGCGGGGATGAGGCATCGTAGTGGCCGAGAACGAGCGCAGAGAAGAGATCGCCGACGCCGGAGAAGTAGCCCGAGATGAGTGGTACACACGCAGCGTAGACCGTGGATGGACGGTGGCTTGGCGTGCTGCTACCACCGTCGTCGGTCGCGCGGACTGAGGCAAGGCACAGCAACGACTGCTCGTGGTCGCTGACTGGATAGCGGATATGAGGTGGGGTCAGTCCCTCAACCATTGTTCGACGGGAATCGAACTTATCACGACGTTCGGAACGGAATAAGTTTCGTGAAGAATTGTAAGCGCCTTGTGCAACGAGGCGCCATCTTCGATCTTGGTATCAGTGAGCGTCCTGTCAGCCGAGTGAGTCATGTTTCCGACACCTGCCAGTCAATAACCTTACTCGACTTCAAACCAATTCGGGGTTATAATAGATGCCTTTGTAAGTAAAGAGCGGTAAAGAGGGATGACGTCCCGCGAGACATACAAGCGGTTTGCATCGCCCATCACGGCTAGTTGGTAGCATTGGCTTTAGTCTTGCCACCACACCATAGATTTGGTTACACTCACGATCCAATAAATATACGATATTTGGGTCATTCTGAAGCAGCTTGGTCACGGTGCGTGCAACGATGGACAGAGCTTCTGCACCAAATATGAAGCCTGGGTGGATTGTGAGTATCTATCTATCCGCTGCAAGCGATTGAACGTTATCGGATGGGCCTACCTGTCAAGATCCGCGTGGGCCTGAGAAGGCCGTTCTGCTCCATGACGGAGAACATGCGTTCAAGTTCTTCGGCTGTTGCCTTCGTGCCGCCCATTCGATTATAGCCTGGAAAAAGGTACAATAAACAACGTGGGCAAAACGACATTCTTGTCATTTTTGCTGCGCACCTGAGTGATTAGAAAAGTCGACGGTGTTGACATTCTTCAGAGAGTGGGCAAGACGGGACGACGCAGGGAGAGGCAAAGAGGACGCTTACGTCGACGTCGTAGCCCAGGAGTTGAAGCGGAGGGTGGCAGCCTTGCCACCGACATAGCCGTATGCTACGTGGGACTGGATGCTTAGGACACGACCAGGGTCCGAGTCTGCCGAGGTCATTCCTCACAATTGTGGATGGTAGTTTGTGCGACTTTTACGTGTCTTTGGTTGGTCTCGTGCGTGTCAGGTCCGGACGAACGTGACAAGAACGCGCCGTGGGCCGGCGTCTCCCGCTCTGGACCCACCCCGCAGCGTGGTCTGCACTTTACATACTTTGCTCTCCACCCGTATCATGCATGACGGGACAAGGTCAGTTTATTCGGTTTCTCCTCCTGGAATTTGCTCTCATCGCGGCCTCAGCCTACGACAGGCGTGGTACAATGCACTGAATGACGCGCAGACCTCCTTCAGACTCCTCCTTACCTCCACCTCCTCTCCCGATTGGAAGCGTGTCCCACTTCCAAGAGAGAATGCCTCATTAACTTCCAAGGGAAAGGGTCGCTCGTCCCTCCCCGAGCTGTCCGACGTTATCGTTCATCGCAGGTCAGCCAAATCCGAAGACACTGTGTATAGGGTCGTCCTCGATGTACCGACGGTCGACGACACAATCCCGTTCGATGTCTGGAAATCTATCTTGGCCACTCCAGAACTACGGCAGGAGTGGGATCCAGCAGTCGACGGTGCCGTCTTGCTCGAAATGCTAGACCCCACCACTCGAATATCCAAGACAAACTTCACGTTAGGGTGGCCGGCAAAGTGCGTACGCCGCCCTTCGAAGGCCCGTTCGGTGCTCACATCTCTGATAAAATCTAATAGCCCTCGAGACGCCGTCACGATATCTCGCACTTTTAATGACGCAACTACAATAATAGATGTATCCACATCGCTTCCACGCTCTCCGACGAGCCTGCATACCTTAGACCAAGCCCACCTTCGTGCGCTCTAATGTCAAACGTGAGGTCACTTCTCAGTCGATAGAGAAAATTGGGTTGACTATGTCCACGCAGTATTCGCATGGTGTATTCAGTCTTTATCACCTTCATCATCTCAACCGCCTACTTCTGGCGACTCCTCTGCGCGAAAGGCAAATCCAGGACGCCTGCGTATCACATGCTTCTGGCAACATGATCTTCGTTCATTATGGAATATCGGCACCGTCAGTAGCATGGCTCAGCAGCTGGCCGCCATGGTCCTGGGCCTCTTAAAGACGGCTATCAAGAGGCGGTCACGTGTTCCTTTGGTGACTGGCTATGGGAATGGTGTCGCTGTTTCACGAATACGTTTTGATCTAAACAGGGAATCGCTCACACTCGAGTATTCTATCATTCCTGAGGACGAGGACCACCACTCTACACACTCACCTGATAATCTGCAAGGACTGGACGAGCTACACGCCATCCGTGAGCATCGCCGTCTAACACGGACAGTCGAATTCAGCATCCCAATCAATGAAGGCTGGGATGTGCAGATTTCTACACAGGCATCGTCTGACAAAGTGGCACAGCTCCCATGGTCTGCGAGGGCGTACCGCAATGGCGCTGTGGCGACGGCTTCTACATCTGGTAGTTCCACTTCTGATCCAGATAACTTGCTCTTTCGGGTGAACCACGCAGCTCTTCTCGACGACAACTCCCTCGTCAAGGTTCAAGTAGTTGTAGAGCGTTCGGCATCCAGCGGACTACGCCTAAATGGTCTCCCCAAGGTGATCGAGTCCATCGAAGAGCGGAATCCTACATCGTATTTCATGTCCCAACAAATGCTGCAAGATGCTACCAGCACCGCCGATGCCAGCTTTATCACAACTTCTTCCATTGCCACTGGTAGATCCACAATGTCCGGCTCAAGTGGATCCAGGGCCGTTTTGCATGCGCCACGCCCTGGCACGGGACGATCTGCGGCTCAAGACAAATCGATCCTGAGTCGAATTCGTCGAAATTATATCTACTTCTCCTCACTGCTACAAGAGCCAGAGGCAAAATGGAAACGTAGTGCGTAAAAGCAGCTTTCTTGTCTTACGTCTGTATTTATGACGTCACCAGCCACTGAGGCCCGTGGCGTCTCAGTCACGCAGTTGGACTCGATCGATCCCACGTTGGTTGTGTACAAGGCTGAGGCCACGTTCGTGGGTGTGGGTTTGTGGGATCTCTATGCTGCTATAGCTTCCCCTGGTGCTCGACCGTATTGGGACAAACAACACGAAGACGCGATCTTGTTGGAAGACGTCAATGAGCTTACGGAGCTTTGGCACTTCAAGTCAAGACCGACGTGGCCTGCCAAGTACGGTTTAAATAGTCTTTTTGTGTCGTCCATCGTGTGACCTTGTTCCCAGTCCCCGAGATGCTGTCTTGCTCAAAACTGTCTACAAGTCCCCTAATACCGCACACGTTTTCTCTTTTTCGGCTGATGAGCCAAGCTTGTTCTCTAATATTCCTCAAGTGGAGACCAACACAATCCGCACGCAAGTCGATCTCCAGGGCTTTGCGATAGAGGCACTTTCCCCGACAACTACTCTGCTGACGTTACTCGAGCAATCCGATCCGAAGGGTTGGACCAACAAGACATCCATCCCACAACAGATGATAACAACGCTCGCGGGCATCGGCGAATTTGCGATTAAATGCGGTGGACCACCAGTGACTACGAGACTCGCGGGCGCAAGGGCGACCGAAATTCGGTATGATCACGAGCGGACTTCTTTCAGGATTGAGTACGAGGTATCGACCGTCAAACAACCATTGATGTCTCCAGAGATCTCACCCGCAAATTCGCGATCCGAAATTGAAAGGTCGCCGTCCTCAACGCCAATCGTTGAATGTGAGCTTCGCTGCGATATGGATACCTGGGCTTCCTCGCTCGACATTGTCGTCGATCCACCACCCCAATCAATCTCTTGCCTCCGTCGACATCGCTTGTCATCAGGAGGTGGCGGGCTCTGGCTTACGCTGACGCATGATGCCATCCTCGCCGGTGAGGAACGCCTCATGGCCATCGTGCGACGGGGCCCCGGTCGCGAACGCGGCATCGTTATGCTCAACGGTTCTAAAGTCACCGTGGACGTCGAGGAGCTCCCGGAAGCAGAAATCAAGTCGCTCAGCAAGCAGAAACGCATCAAGCCAGCGCGCATCCCGCTCGATCAACCGCCTGTGCTCGGTGCGATCCGCCGGCGACACAGGAGTACTGGAGAGGGTGATGAATCGAGCACGGAGCCGCCGAGTCCTACGAAGGCGGATGGCACTTCTGAAAGCAGGAACGCGACGTGGTCGAGCGCGGTGCCGAAGCTTCGTAGTCCACTGGGACGATATCTTATGCAGGCCATGGAGCAGGCGGCGACGTCGACGCAGCAAGCTGTCGCTGCCATCTCACCACCATCATCTGGAGACAACTCGGCGTATTCCCCATCTTCTGAGTTTCCCATGGAGTATGCTCTCAACGCGCTGCGATACCTCCAAGAGTTGCATTCGCGATCGGGTACTATCACTAGTGCCCAGGACGGCTGGACGCTCATCTCGGAAAAGGGCTTCCCACTGCACCGCAAAGTCACGCCGGAGATCTCAGCCACTCTGCCAGTTTACAAGGGAGAAAGGGTTATCGAGGGCATCTCAGCAGAGGAGATCGCGGCTGTGGTGACGAGCTACGATGCGCGGAAACAGTGGGATGAAGGTTTGTGGAGGCCCACGTGCTCGAGGCGTTCGCAGGTGCCGGTGGAGCACATACGGCGTTCACGGTGAGCAAGGCGAGCTTCCCATTCCGCGACCGCGGATTTTACGTCGCGTCCATCCTCGCACGTGGCGCACGCGAGAGCAGGGAGGGAAACGCTATCACCAACGCCACCGCCACCGCCACCATTTCCTCAGACGGTCGATCGCTGCCGCTTTTCTGCGTCTCGGCTTCATACCCACCCGAGTTGGTGCGCACGTCCACGGCGACGAAGTCCAAGGTCAACCCTTACAACTTCCCAATCGGGCGGGTGTTCATCGATGGGTGGATTCTCGAAACGCTCGATCCATACACAACGGAGAATTACGCGATCCCATCCACGCGCTGCACACGCGTGGTCGCCGCCGATTACGCGGGCTCGCTTCCGGCCGCGGTCAACGCAGTCACCAACACGACTCTCGTCAGGACGCTGTTGTCCGTCGAGGGATACGTGAAGAGCATCGCGTCGCTGCCCTTTACGCGTCTGCCTGCCGCGGGGGTGCTCCTCGTGAACAACAAGCGCGCATCGGAGGAGGACGAGGAGGAGCAGAAGTCCGAGTCGACGAGCACGAATGCGAACGCGTGTTGGACGCTCAAACGGCGCGACGAGAGCCGCGTGCTGGTCCAGACGCGGTGGACGCCAGACGACCGCGTTTACCGCGGCGTTTTGCTTCTCACGGTCCCTGCTGCCGAGCCCGTGCCTGCCGCTTCTTCCTCCCCGGTATCTCCGAACGTGAGCTCCAAACTCGATCAGACGAAGGTGGTGGCCGTGGTGGCGCAGGGAACATCGGGTTCAACGGGTGATGGTAGCGGTGGCGTTGCGCCGCCCTCGCCGCCAACGCCGGTGCCTGTGCCGTCATTGGACCCGACGACGACGAGTGGGTCATCGACGCTCTCGGTGCGACCGCATAGTCGGTCCGTATCGTCGTCGACGGTAACGCCTACTATGCGACGGCGGGTGATATCGGCTGCAATGGTCGCTGGGGGACGGTCGCCATCAAGCGAGCGTTCGTTACGTGTTACCAGCTCGGCTTTCACGGTGCGCGGTGAGGTACGGCAGGCCGCAGACCTGCTCGTCGCAGAGGTCGTGGTTGATTCAAAGCTATACCCAGAGGGGTACCATGTCCATTTACGTTCCCGGCCACACGATACAAACAAGCTTATTGCGTTACTTCCTACCACCGCCACCGCCGCCGCCACCACCACCCTACCTGCTCCCACAGGAGATATCGCAGTTGCCACCACCGCCGCGGAGTTAGAGCCAACAGATGTGCCGTTTTTACCCCTCACGCACACAGTGCACACGCTGCCGTCTTCACCACTTCATTCGTCCGGGCTGGCAGTGGATCACCCGCCACGGCATCTGCTGCGGTTGATACTTCCAACCGCACAAACGCAGATCTCGACGCTGTTGGACCCGCTGACCGGGGAGACGCGAGCACCACCGCCAAAGCCTCAATGGATGGTCGATTTGTGCGAAAAGGGGGCGGTGATTGAGGTGGAGATCCGACCTGCCACGCAGTCGCTTGCTGTTGAAAGTGGGAAGAAGACAGGAGGGGGTGGCGCAACAGTCACGATCGATGGTGTCATTGTAGAGGTGGAAGGGGAGAAGGAATCACTGACGAGCCTTGGAAGAGAGGAGCTGCAGGACGATCGGGAGGCGTGGATGGCTGTACTATCAAGGTGCGTGAGCTGCATGCGCCGCCATCACGTTTTATTGTTTGATGAATTCCGGGCTGACGAAACGCTGTTGGTGTGGCGTTCTTGTACTCAGGCATTCTAACGAGGGTGAGGAGGATGGCTTGCCGACAGAACTGCGCAAGGCAAGCGCAGTTGCAGACATTCTTCTCGAACCAATTGAGGAATCTGAGGAAGCGACAGTGCCGAAGAGGGAAGACGGGGAGGAGAGTATCGCTGCTGGAGATAAAGACGGAAACGAGGAAACCTCGAGCAAGGCACGCACGATTAATTCCATTTCTGGTGGGCTCACCGTAACTAACGGAACGAGTCAATTTAGCAACCACCGCAGCGTCCTGGTTCACCCAAGGTGACGACGCCGATAGCTAGGACAGGCAGTGGCGGACTATTGCGCGGATTCTTGAACGGCTATCCGAACCCGCTCTTCTCACGGTTTGGCAGCGGTTCCGGTTCCGGGTCGACGTCAGAGTGGCAATCAGAGAAGGCCACATCGCCGGCAGGGGAAGAAGGGGTGACAGGTCACACGGCCGTCGGGGCTAGATTGACCTCGAAGGAGGTTGAAAGGACGGGGATGGGGACGAAGAGATTCACGTTGTGGGGAGTCATCGTGATAGGGCTGATATCGTTCCTCATCGGGTCGCTGTTGCGATCGCTGATATCTCCCGCGGACTTTATCTATGTGGTGAGGGACGTGGGGGAGGTCGGGGAGATGAGTAGCGGGTGGCGAGAAGTGCGGCGGCTTGTTGAGGTGAAGTACATCGCTGGGGGGTGGGATTTCCAGATAGCTGTAGTACGGCGGCACTGAGCGAGGAAGCGAAAAGAAGTGCATACAAATACAATATTTCAATCCCCGACTCTCTCGCACCACGCCCACTCTCCCTCGCTCTCCCCTCCGCCAACTCCCTCTCTCCCCCCTCCCTCGTCCCCAATGGCTGCCCCAGGCCCCCCTCAGTCTATGCCACACTCGTCCTCCGCATCTGCCCCCCAACAACCTCAAATGCCCACACACTCGGACCAAATCACCTGGGATGGCGATAAAATGTAACCCCTCCTTTCTGCTCTTTCATCTCGAGCTGACCCCCCCATCCCCCAGGTTCAACATCTACATCTTGGATTATTGCAAAAGCGAGGCTATCGCAAGACCGCCAACGAACTCGTCATCGAGGCCGACATCTCTCCAGATTCCAAACCCCCCATCAACGCTCAGCAAGGCCTTCTGTTCGAGTCCGTCCCTCCTTGCTCTTTCTGTCGACCCGTCTAATCCTTTCTCTAGGTGGTGGAGTGTTTTTTGGGTCCTATTTCAGGCCAAAAATAATGGTGCTGGATCGGAGGATGCGATGCTTTACCACAAGGTCCGTCTCGTCCACCTCTTCATTTGATCCCCCTCACCTCGTCCTGCTAGCATCAGAACCAGTTGAAATTACGGGCAGGTCAAGTTCCCGCTCCCGGTGTCCCCCAGTCGGCGCGTTATCCCCTCTCGAACGGTGTTCCAGGCCCCGTCCCTCCATTATCCGGTCATATCAATGGAATCGGCCCCGGAGGACAACCTCAATCACTCTCCGGCCCCCCTTCCTATGGCTCCGCCAATCCGGCTGCGCAACCCAATGGCATACCAGGACCTCCCCCTGCCCCTTCTGGCGCACCAGGGCAGCCATTTCCAGGAAGCATGGCCGGGCGCCCACCACTCGGTCCCCAGCAACGTCCTCCCAACGGACCGCCGCAGTATCGGTCTCCTACCATAGCTTCGTCGCCAGGCAATCCTCCACAGCCTCCGTCGGCCGCGATGAGCCAGCTTGGTCGCTCTCCCCATATGAGCAACATCAACAGGACCGGCATGCTTCCTCCAAATGGTCCACAGCACCCACAAGGTCCCGGTCCTGGCTCTGCCCATCCAACCCCACAGCCCTCCTACCAGCAACTTGGCCGTCCACCTAGTAGCCATGATATCTCTTCCCAGAATCCGATGAACACTCACCGGAGTCCAGCTTTGGCTGGACGGATGCCCCCAGGACAAGATCGATTGCACATGGACCCAATTGACAATGAGCTTGCATCCTACCCACCAGATTTGTTAAGAGACGCCAAAGGGCATGCCGGCTTTGGTGAGAGAGATATTCAGTCCCTAAACATCGATGAAAAGGTCCGTCGTCGTCCTCCACTTGCATAACCACTCAGCCATCCCGTATCTGAGTTCTGCCATACAGCGAAGTATATCACAGCATGCGGCGCAACTCAGGGCGAATCCACAAAATAGTGGCATTGCGGGCCCTTCGGGAGCCAACACGCATGGACAATTGCAAAATCGTGGGCCCATGGCACAACAGATGCAACAGATGAACATGACACATCGTATAAAACGGAATAGCACCTCTCCTCCTGAGGAGGTACGCCACTGTTTCTCCAACCATATTATTATCACACCGGTTGACTTGGATTACCGGGTTGTTAGCCCCATGCATCACCCAGAAATGATCAGTCCCCGCCGGACCGTAAGCGCCCACGTCGGACTCCGATCCCTGCGGAGCAGCAACAGCAACAACCGCAACAACAACCGCAGCAGCAGCAGCAGCAGCAACAACAGCAGCAGCAGCAGCAGCAACAGCAGCAGCAACAGCCTCAACAAACACAGCAGCCACCACAGCACCAACCCCAACAACCTCCGATGGCACCCATGGGCCCGCTTCCACCAGGTCCACAGCCTATGTCCGGAACCGGGTCAGTACGGGGGCCTCTACCCATGCCTGGCGGGCAGCCTCCCAATGGATTTGGCGTCCCACCGATGCATCAAATGGGAATGCCGGGGCCTATGACTCCGATGCATGCGATGAGTCCCGGCATGGGGCATCCGCCGATGGGTGTGATTAATCCGATGGCTCAATCCCAGATGCTATACCAGCAGGGCCAATACCGACCAGGTTTGGTGAACCATAAAGGCAATCCCAACATGCCAGTTCCTCCCCTCGACCCACAGTCACAAGCTCACTTGCGCGGCGGTCCAGTGCCCCGGGGACCCGGGGCGCTTGTGCCGACCCAGTCAGGTCAGCCGCCCAAAGGAATGGGAGGTTCCATGCCTCCTCCTGGTCACCGGGGATGAGTGGACCAAAGAAAGAGGGTGAGGGCGAACTCAATGCGCCGCTAAATCCAGCTGGGTCTGCACCGACAACTGGACCGCTTCATAATAGCGCGCCGATGAATTCTCAGCGTCCGCCCACGGCACCGACTCCGTTACCTAAGCCTGCACCTCCACCGCCAGGGCCGGGATCGATGGGGGATCTGTCATTTGATATGACCGACATGTTTGGCAACACTGGCGGGGACTTTGACTTCGGTACAGGTCCACTAACTGATATGGAGCTCTGGTTCGATCCGTCAGCTGTGCATGATGGTTCTATGATGCATGATGGTTCTATCGATATGAAGTAGGCTGCCCACAATTATATATCCTCTATTCCCCGTGGGAGATCGGAGAGCTGAACGCAGTAAAACTTATCTATTAGTTCGACTCTCCTACACCCCATCAGCGCGGTTTTTTTAGGTGTTGACTTGGTTTCATTCGTCTGTCCACTTGTGCGCCTATCTCTCGTCATCCTGCTTTCCGTTCCCGCGTCCCACGTTTTTGTGCCCCTGTCTTGATTGTGCCCATCACACCCCATCGACTTCTTACTTCACGTCTACTGGTTGCTTTTGCCGGGTTGTGCCGCCCAGCACACCTTCGGTATGTATCCTCTTCACTAACGTCATTCCTTTAATTTGTGTATTTATCGTGGTCCCGCGGATACCTCGACGCATACAACCAGGCCATTGTGCCCCTTCTTCCTCCACATTTTTTTGGTTGTTTGCCGTTCCTCCCATTGCCTCTCTTGTTGTGCAATACTTTCGCTTTCCTCTGATCTGCCTTTATAGTCCTACTTTGTGTTTGTTTCTTAATTTGTATAACTGTAATCATGCAATGGTATATCAGCCAATCGGCCTTGCTGCTTCTCGATGTGCAGCGTGTGGGTGAGTCTCGAACGATGGACGTAGGGGTGAGCGCATGGATGACGACATGATAACAACCAGCAAAAGAAACAATGCAACACACAAGTCATCACATTATCACTTGTGACAGTGACCAAAATCTTCTATTCTTCGTCATCGTCGTCACCGTCAAGTGCCTCGAACACTTCTATCATACAGCTCCGATGTGCACATTCCGATAAAGACTCTTTAGAGATCCCTGAATTGCAAGTTAGTCCGTGTAATAACGGAGTAATACATTCACCGATGAAGCGTTTTCGGCTACTGGACTCAGGGGAAAGTACCACAACTGCAGAGAGGGCCAGGCGCGACTTGCACTACGAAAGGAGGGGACGACGACGACGTCAGTCACACAAGCGTCATTGTGTACAACACCGCAGCCCGAGATCAAGCTCCGTGGGCGACGTCAATAACATCGAGATGGATTTTGGACGGCCCGGGGGAAGGCCACTCATGCTCATTCATGCACAGCCTGTTTGCGCAGTGTCGTTGGGCCACCCAGAAGACCCGGACCTGGAACTTGGAGGATCCGTACACCAAATTGGGCGGGTACGGGGCCCTCATCGCCTCGCCACAGGTGCTCCACGCAAATTTCAGTCTGGAGCTGGGACTTGCTTGCTGTTGGGCAGGCCCCGAGCGCCGAGGGTCGACTCGGACCTGATTTCCTACCTACCTTCCAAGCTACCCGTGCCAGCCCGCCGTTGGCGTAAAGTGTATACGGGTCACACTGGGGTTTCGGTCACGGGTTTCAAAGACTGTTGCTGTTACGGTTTTGCTATTTCGAACCGGCGCAAAACTCACAAGTACTGTATAGTACCCTTCAAAGGACCAGCCCCTGCCGGCACCTACCGAACCTTGCTGACTAGCAACAGCAACAATCGCAGCAGCAGCAGCAGTAGTCGTAGCGGCAACAGTCAAAGCGTCAACTTGAACAAAACCACAGCACCCACCCACTCGAACAAAGTTGGCACCCATTGTCCTGCTTCCATCGAATCCGCCTTCTATCGAGTCCATACATGTCCGGAACCCCTTTACCCTTGACCGGCGGGCAGCCCCCTTCCAATAGATTTGGCGTCCCAACCACGCCGATGCATGCGATGAGTCCAGGCATGGGCATGGATCACCGATGGGCGTGAATAATCCGCAGCAGATGGCCCAGTCCCAGAGGCTATACCAGGCCAAAGCCTGCCAGGCTTGGTGGATCCTCATAAAAGCAATCCCAACGTGCAAGTTCCTCCCCTCGACCCTGGTCTAGGACTACCCGGGCCGCTCGTGCCGGCCGAGACACGTCAGCGGATAGGTCAATTGGGGATGAGCGGACCATCAAAATCCTCCAGCGAGGGCGAACTCGATGCGCCGCCGAATCCAGTGGGTCTGCGCCGACAACTAGACCGCTTCATAATAGCGCGCCGCCGAAGGATTCTCAGCTTCCGCCGACAGCAGAACCTGGTCCGTCTGCCCCTGCACCTGGGGCATTTGATATGACCACGTGGTTGGCAGCACTGCCAGACCTTGATTCCGGTCCCGGTTCCTTGACTCACAAGGAGCCCTGGTACAATCCGGCAGCTGTGCATGCACCTCCAGCACCAGTTCCAAGGCCGGTCTCAAGGGGAGATCTGTCATTTGATATGACCACGTGTTTGGCTGCACTGCCAGACCTTGACTCCGGTCCCGGTTCCTTGACTCTCAAGGAGCTCTGGTACAATCGGACAGCTGTACATGAGGGTTGGCATACACCTCCACCGCCAGCACCAGGGCCGAGGTCGATGGGGGATCTGTCATTTGATATGACCGACATGTTTGCCAACACTGGCGGGGACTTTGACTTCGTTACCGGTTCACTAAGTGATATGGAGCTCTGGTTCGATCCAGTATATGATAGTTTGCCTGCACCTGCTCCGCCAGCACCAGAGCCGAGATCAAGGAGGGATCACCAATCTCATATGACCGCCATGTTGGCAGCACTGGTGGGGACTTTGACTCCTGTCCCGGTTCACCAACTGATACAGAGCCCTGGTTAGGTCCGACAGCTGTACACAATGGTTCACCTGCACCTGCACCACCTGCACCAGGGCCGAGGTCGGGGGATCTGTCATTTGATATGACCGACATGTTTGACGGCACTCCCGGGACGGACTTGATCCGAGCTCTGGTCGATCCGACACTTACTGATACCGCACCTAACATCGGATATGACGATTGACCTGCCTGCGGTTCGACCTCGTCAGTCCCTGTGCATGATGGGTCTATTGATACGAAGTAGGCTGCTCACCATTATATATCCTCTATTCCCTGTGGGTGGAGAGCTGGACGCAGGAATGTCCATCTGTTCGCTCGACTCTCATACACCCCCATCAGCGTGTTGATTTGGTTTCATTCGTCTTTGCCTCCACGCCTATCTCTCGTCAGTGACCTCGCTTTCTCGTTCCCGCGTCCCAGTCTTGCTTGTGCCCCATCGTCCTATCGTCTTACTTCACCTGTACTGGTTGCTTTTGCCCGGTTTTCGCGTCTAGTACGCATGATTCTTCTCATGTCATCTCCTATACTGTATTTGTGGTCCCGCGGATAACTTGACGCTACAACTAGCCTGCGGCATTCTTTCTCCATTTGTTTTAGTTGCTCATGCTATTGCCTTTTTTGAGTTGTACAAAACCTTTTTCCGCTTTGCTCTGACTTGTCTCGATTACGTTCCACTTTGTGCCTGTTTCCTGATTTGTATAACTGTAAGCAGCGTATAAGTACACAGTCCACAACGGACAGAGCGCGAGAATGACGACGTGGTAACAACCAGCAAATATGTACTGTGGTGAAAGTATTATTTTCACCCCAACAGAATGAGATCAAAGTCCCTGCCTCAGACTTACTGGAAAAGGCCAAATCAGGATCTCATGAACATAGATCATATTAGGGCCCCCATACGTACGGTACCGCCCAGCAGCACTTACAGTAGATAAAGAAAAAGGGTAGGCATGCAACGAAGGCCCATTTATCTGTGATCGCTCGCGCAACCACCTAATGAACCCCGCTCTCATTTCTTACTTTTGGTCGGGATAGAACGGAGCAGAAGCAACACAACTAATCTATGACCATTGATGAGGAAGAAGCGACTGTGGTTGGGGCGGTGACGTGAACACGTCCTCTACCCTCCGTGACGGCAATTCTCGCCCAACCACGATGCCATCTCCGCTCGCTACGGAGGAGACCGCAGCGTCAGCACCAGCAACCTGCTGCTGCTGCTTCAGCTCCTGTTGCTGTCTTTTCTCCTCCCGTAGCCGTCGCTGCTCGCCTACTTTCCAAATGACGTCCTTGAGTTCCTGTACAACATCTCCTCCAGGGCCCCACCGCTTCTGCTTTTCCGCACCAGCCCCGATCGCATCTTCTCCGTGGTCGAGCGCGAATGTCGACAATCCTAGATCGGACACCACATCGGCGGCGGCCGCGCGTCGGGCTTTAGCGGCTGCGATTCGTTCCGCACGTGATAGTTTTGGGCGGGGCGGCGGTGTGATCTGCTATCGTCATCGGCGTCGGCATCTGCTTCGAAGACCTGCTCAATGCCGGGTGGCGGGAGGCGCTCTAATCCGACGACGAGCACGTCACCGTGCGCCGCTGCGTCCTCTTCCTCGTCTCCTTGCTGCTGCTTCCCCCTTACGAGCACTGCGTCTGTCCGCACGGACAATAGCGGCGGCGGCGACAACGAGAAAGGTGAAGGCGACCGTGCGCGCGTCACATCTTTATCCGAGTCTGAACTCTCCGCGTCCGGGCCAAGCGCAGGTACCCCGTCTTCTTCGTCTTCGTCCGCGGACGGCGGGCGAAGAAGCTCAAGCAGCGGCCCCCGTCCGCGCTCGCATTCACGCAGGGCAAGACCAAGCTCGCGGCGGAGACGTTCGTAAGCGTGCAGAGCAGGGGGGTCTACAACGTCTTGCATTGGAGAGCGGTGGACGTGGGTGCTGGAGTTGGCAGCAGCAGTGGTGGCGTAGTGGTGCTGGTGTCATCGCGAAGAGATGCGACGCAGGATGCGAGGTGCTCGCGCGCGTCGTCCAATGCGTTTGTCATCGCGTCAACGTGAGCTGCAAAGCGCGCGAGGTGGCTCGGCAGTGGCGCGAAGGACGTAAGGCGCGAAGATAACCTGCGTGCTTGCCGTTGTCGTCGCTGCTCTTGGTGGTGGAGTGGAGAGGTGTGGATAGGGGGCTCAGTGGAGGAGGACCGAGAATGTGACGTGCTGGGCGTCGGGTTCTCCGTCCGCAAACGCTCGCGCTCCGCAGCGTCGAGCGCGTCGATGAGAGGGGCAGTCGCATTGGCGAGTGTGCTAGTCAGGAGCGCCATGATCGCACGCACGTCTTCCCAGTAACTCTCGCTCCCCCTCTCGCCATCATCTAAACTATCACCACTCCCAAAACGTAGCGCTAAGAGATGCGACGCAGCGTAGCGCCGCGCCGCGAGTGCACCATTGAGTGCAAGAGTGAGTGAATGTAGAGATAGAGGGTGCCGCGGTATTTGCATGGCTGTGAAACGCGAAGCAGAAAACGAGGAGCGTGGGGAAGTTGGGGTAGTATGCGAGGATTTGCTCCCGAGACGGGTGATGTGTGTTGAGAGCGGAGGTGGCAGGCTGACCGGAGTGTACTTGGGAGGTGGTGAGTGAGTCGGAAGGAACAATGCTTCAATACCCCTGCTGCGCCTCTGCCGCTGAAATTCAAGGGCGGCGGACGCGAACTGTCCGCGTTCTTCAAGTGGCACTGCAGCATCAGCATCCACCTCTTGCTCAGAGAGATCGGACATATCCAAGTGATTGGTTTTCTCCTCCTCGACACCCTTAAGCGACCTGCCACGTTGTGGAGTTGTGGGCGCACTGATAGCTGTTCCATTCGGCCGTAAGAGCAACGCGGATAAATCCGATCTACGCTTCTCCCACCGCTTCAAGGACTGTCGAGACGGGCTACCAGCATTCGCAAGTGCGGTGTAGCTGAATGATATGCCACTAGTCCACGTTGCGCGCTTTTCTGATGGAGGTGTTGAAATGGGAGAGATCCGAGAGGCTGTTGTGGCGGAACCAGAACGCGCATGGAGTGGAGTATGGGGGTTGATGGGGGAAGGCGGCGCATACATCTCAGACAGCTGAGCAAGTGAAGAGGGTGAGGTGAGTCCAACGAGGACCTGCCTGACGCTGTCAGATTGGGTCTGCGTGCTCTGGAGAGCAGCGTGTAAAGCCGTGCGAAGAGGTGAAAAGGGAGGCGAGGAGGGGCTCTGATGAAAAGACGTCAATTTTTAGAGACAAACGATTAGACGGCTGCCACGTACATGCTCTCTTCAACCTCAAGGAGGTTGATGGCTTCGTGTACGGTAGAATCCCATAGGTGTGCTGCAGCGATAAGGTCTTTAAGCGAGCCAAAAGTCTGGGTGGTTAACGTGATTAGCACAAGATTCGATAGAGCCGAGGAGAAACGCCTACTGGAGGTATAAAATCGGGAAAACATCCAGACACGATAGTATCGGATTCAAGACAATATAGAACAGCCCCGAATAGAACGTAGAGCATAAAATAATCAAGGACAAGGGATATTGGACATAAACAAAAAGGAAGAGCGACCATGCAGGGCTCCGATGGATCGCGGGTGGCGTGAGCGACGGAACGGGAAGCGGGGTCGTAGGATTCGGTTCAGAGTCATCAGGAGGGTCATCAGAAGAGGGAAATGAACGTCGTCGAGTTGAGGAGGGCGTGGTTATAGAGGAAGAGAGAAGGGAGGATGATATGACGTCGTACTTGAAGCGCTCAGAAAACTCCTGAAGAGTCGAGTGATGGTTCTGTACTGACGTCACGACAATGTTGAGGAACTGGAAAGTAAAGACATTCAGCACCATAGAAATGATGGGCATCTCAGTCATATAGATAAATGAATGTGAAGAAGTCTAGAGCGAGGGCGAGGTTTATGAAGGATGCGTGGGCGCTGACGCTCGATAGCGATGGCACATGTAGCCGCTCATCTGCTTACAGCAGTCGGATCTACCAACGGAACGCGCTTGGTAAGAAACGTGAAAGGGATAGACTCACTCCGGCGAGGTGTAATGCTGATGTGGGTAACCAAGACCACAGGTTGAGGTCACGCTCCGGTTCCGGATCATCTGTGCATTCGGGGAAAGGACCACAAAGATCGGATATTGCGCCAGGAATGGGTTGAAATACGTCCCCGGATTCTGTGAAAGGGTTCAGGATGTGATGGGAAAGCGGGTGAGAGGTGAAGAACGAACGCCTGAGGTAATCCTGGAGAGGGTGCTCGTCAAATAGAGGTTGGGCCATTGGTGGAATAGTGTATTCTAGTCAATTAGTCTTCTGAGGACGAAATTGTGGGGGAAACAGGATATAAGTTATGAAAGAAAAGAGAGTGCAAGTGGAAGAGAGTAGAATTTAAGCTGGAGCGGAAGGGGGAAATGGCCCTAACAGGCGTGGCGGGGTGTCCCGGCGGTGACCTCTGCGCCACGACCTCTGTCCGGCAATGTCCAGGCGTGTTCACCGCGGCCACACTCTTTCACGTAATCAAGCTGATTTATCACTATCATACATCATATAAACCCTCTCCATTCCACCGCTTACATGCCCTCTCTCCCCAGTCGCCATGTCCAACCATCCAACTCACAATGTCCACCTACTTGTTCTCATTCATGGGATGTGGGGAACTCCACGAAATCTCGCTTCTATGCACCGCATCATGAAGGAAACACGTCTCGAGGCACCCATCGAACCGGATGGAACGGCACTTCATATAATGCTCCCAGAGACTAACCAGGCTGAGAGTACCTATGATGGCATAGACTGGGGGGGTGAACGGGTCGCTGCCGAGGCGAGCATATCTATTCATTGTTGCCTGATAGCATCTTTAATTGCCTTTCTGCAGATCTTTCAAGAAATAGAGAAACTAGAGAGTGAGGGCAAAACTGTAACTCGCTTCTCTGTTACAGGGTATAGCATGGGAGGATTGCTGGCGCGCTATGTTGTCGGGTGTGTCTTGTTGCTTCATTGCCCTTATTAGCCCACTTATTCGATAGGAATCTCATACAGCATTCTCCATCAGCGCGAGTTCTTTGCCACTGTTACTCCAGTCAATTTTAATACTGTAGCAACCCCTCATATTGGACTACTTCGCTATCCTTCATTTTTTTCAAAGCTCAGTTCAATCTTCGGGCCCAGGTTTCTCAGTAGAACTGGGGAACAGTTTTATGGCGTGGATAAATGGTCCAAGACAGGGAAATGTCTGTTAGAAGTTATGGCAGATCCGGGTAAGGAGCGTTTCTTTGACCAGTACTGGCTTACTGATGGTCAGCCCAGAATATGTATTCTTTCAAGGTCTCAAGCTATTCCCCCACATTCGGATATACGCGAATGCGTAAGTCCCTTCATCGTCAGCCACAGCTGGCGCGCGAATTCATTGTGTATGCAGCATCAACGACTTGATAGTTCCCTATATGACCGCATATGTGGATCTCGAGGACCCATTCCTCAACCATAGCACTGATGGGCTCACAGTGTATGTTGCTCCACAGTCCACCAATATGCACGCTCACTCCCCATTAGGGATTATGACGAGAAATACTTCCCAATTATCAAATCTTTCACCATACCCGACACCCCGCCCCCCAAACGTGAAACTGCTCGTCTCTTCTCGTGGGAGTGGTTAAAATCTTACAAGGCGCCCCTTCCGCCACGCTTTCAAGGTTCCTTTCCGTTCAACATAGTGAGTGTACACATGAACGTTGTGCAGACGAGCGATATAAATGGTCCTCTGACAGGTTTCACTGGCTCTGCTCCCGATTTTGTTCCCTACCTTCATCTGCGTTGCACTACTCAGGCTCTCCATCTCATCGCGCAAGTCTCGCACCCGCCTCAAGCTCCTAGAGGCTGAGGATGCTTCAGCAACCAAGCGACTTGTCCATATCTTTGCGCAGCTCGAGCGCGAGGTCGAGGATATCGTTGTTGATATCATCGATGACCCCACTCCCATTCAGTCACAGGAGAGCACGAAGACGTCGAAGAAGAGCCCGCGCGCTACTCCGGCCCAGAGAAAAATGGCAAACGTTCTGAATTCGCTGCCGCAGCTCAAGAAGGAACGTGCGTACATCGCCAATTTGCGCAACTCACACGGGACGATCATTGCGCGCGACATGCAAAAATTCGATTTCCACAAGATCGGAGAGGGTGTATTGAGGCATTGGGCAGATGTTTTCGTCATGTGAATTGATTAGATGAATAAGGCTAGGCGAGCGGGCTCGTTCGGGCGAAAAGACTGATGGACTTGGCTTCTTCGCATACATAGATTATACCGCGGATAGATTTCTTCCTCCTATTAC
This sequence comes from Russula vinacea, assembly GCA_022376525.1. Taxonomy (NCBI): domain Eukaryota; kingdom Fungi; phylum Basidiomycota; class Agaricomycetes; order Russulales; family Russulaceae; genus Russula; species Russula vinacea. The sequence continues at coordinate 184,601 of WTXL01000020.1, read as the reverse complement.
ATAGAATTGTACGCTTCTCCGACCATCAAGCCTTTTTTTATTCCCTTTTGGCGATCATGAGACCTGAATCAGCGTGACACCATGACAACACGACGGCCTCATCGCAATCCCTATCTCATGCCGAAGTACTTCCATGAATCTCTCCGCAAACAATAACCAATTGTTTCCATCGAAGTATCCTACGGGATCATCGATCAACGTCGATCAACCACCGGTCAACCATGCGGCAGCGTGGCGCAACACTCGGATGTTATCGACCTGACTGGGTTTATGTCCGGGAGCGAGGGAATACCACTGGTGGCACATCGTCCACCGTCACACCGTGTGCCCCATTGTACGTCCGTATTCTATTGAAAGATGGATCCACATCGACATTCACCGGTCATCCTTTGTTCTGATTTGTGTCTTTGAACGCGCCATTACTTGGTGGCTTGACACACAAACACCTCTATGGCCAAACGATAAAAAGTATGCTGTCAACCTTCTCATGACCCCTCCCCCCCACGGTCGTCCAACATACACACGAATAGCCCTGCGCCCGCCATGGACATGACGGCCATCACTACCACTGCAGGGGCGACGATGACGACGACGACAAAGGCGACCCCCATTCCAACCTGCTACACTCAGACTCCTTCCCCTCCCCACATCGAGTGCAGCAGCAGCAGCAGCGGAGCCGGCTCCGCAAAGGAATCCCGTCGTATTCTCCTGCTGTGCCTGCGCGGCATCGCTGCCTTTTGCTGGGCCGCGTCGCGGCGCACCTTGGAAAGGATGCTTCTTGCGTATCTCCAGTCGGTCGTCGACAATTCCTCTGGCGCTCGCTCTTCACGGGTCTTACTGGTTCTGGTTCGCGTGGTGTCCCTACCCTGGCGTGTGCCGACGCGCTGGCGGCGGACGAAGCAAGGGCCTTTCGTGATAAAGAGGGTGGTGGTGCCGGGGGCGGCGCATGCGTAAATCAGAAGAAGGTGTTTTGGTCTTATCTGCGTGGTATGTGATAGGATGATAGGCTTATTGATGTTGACCGACTGTTTGGTTTGACAGGAGTCTCCCTCGCCTTGAGCGAACTTTGCCAAGACGGCCGTTACGGAGGTGGACGCATTCCCCTCTCCGCTATCCTGGACCTCAGTACGCGTCGAAATTTCATTCGTGGGATATTGGACTCAACAATGCGCAGTGAGACAGCACCAACGTGCATTTGTCCCGCTTGGACCACACGTGGAGAAAGACGTGCCCAAGCGACTGATACAGCTTGTACGTGAGGTCCACCTTTATTTTACTTATCAAAGGCAACACCCCTTGATGTGTGACGTGTTTGCATTCCATAGGCTAACGAGCACGTTGTGTTTTTCGACCCCTTTGAGGAATATGTCGTCGTTCCTGAGGATACCCGACAAAAGTGGGTGCACACGTTCACTATCTAATTTCTTGACCTGCTTCTTAATTTCCGTGTTGTGTCTAGGTACGTATCGCGACGGCAAGATCTGCTGGCAGAGGGCGTCGACCCAGCCGATCTGAATGTTTTCGGTGCCGCCCTGACGCAAGACCTTTCCCCAAGCAAGAGAGTGACGAATGCTGCCGTAGCGGTATTTTTGCTTTCATTCGGACCCGTTAATCGGACGCTGATCGATGATCTCTGGCCCGATTCTCCCACAGACCTACAAGGAACAGTTCTTGCTCACCCAACAACAAGAACAGAGGCAGCAGCAGCAACAACAGAAGAGGATGCGCAAGCCCCAGTCCCCTCCCACTCGCGAGGAATCACTCATGTCGATCGCCGATGCCATCTGCCCCCTGGTCTGAGATCGGGAATCGAATCGTCCGATGCCCTCGCTCTGTAAGTCCGGATGATGACTAGATGACTTGCTACTTCAGGAGTTACTGACGACAACCTTTCAATCGTCATGGATATAGGGAAGGTGATCGATGGTGATCGGCCGCCGCCACATAAGAAGCTGTGACCGAGGAAACAGTACGAACTGCGTCACGAACTCCGATGTGCAGTCCTGGCAAGGCGGCACCCATGGATGAGGTTGGTTGGACACCCGGTCGATGCCGTCTGTTATGTACTGCAGTTACTACGCGATTATTCAATATTCACCGACGGGATTCTTTGGAGGTTGAGAATGATCGATGATCGTCTAGCGCCATTCTTAGGAGTACCAGCATGTATCATTCCATGTATCATAAACAGTAAAGATTATATTTGGAGTATACGGACTAGTTCCGCCGCTCCAGAACAACAATTGGCCTTGCCACTTTCGTAACAAGGATGCAGTACACCAGGCAATCAACCTGGGATACAAGGAAATAAAAGTGTGGGTCAACTACAAAAGCAAGCTATCTAAAATAAAACACAGTGCACAACAGACTGGTTCTTACAACAACGGGTAGGTCCAGTGTATGTCCACACCGGGAGAAAAAATTCGAGTCTATAGACTCTATAAAGTAAAGAACGTGGAAGGGGGTGGCTGAACCAAAGCAGCTCACCCTACGCAGAATGGTAAGGCCGGAGCCAGGAATGGGCTCTTTGTTTTTCTTGCCATGAACGGGCCGGGGACAGACCCGGGCGCCAGCTCATGATGCAAATGGCATAAGCATGCTCCGGCGTCGAGCGGCCGCTGCATTTAGGAGCACGAAGCCGTCGGGAAGAATGGAAGCGCGCTCGTTGCGGCGCACCGTGCCCGTCATCCGCTTCCACAGGCGTATTAGACGGCGTTCGATGGTAGCGAACGCGGATGTCTTGGACTAAGGATGACAGTGGGGTTAGAAATATGTGCGAGAGAGAGAATTGCAATGGCTTACCGAGGTCGTCGTCACGGTGGTGGTGGGTGGTGGACGAAATGGGCGTGAATGGTGCGTGTGTGACAACTGGGCCAGCCATTGTGTGATGATGAGGTTGGAATGGAAAGTCCGGTGGGTGGGTGAGGGAAAGACTCTTGCATTTGGGCCGCTGTGGGAACGGTGCTTTATACCGGATGCCAGGGATACCTTCTTTTGTGAGATGAGGTGCACAGCTACGAAGGATATTGTGTCACGGCGGTCCACATTGTTTACCCTTCCGAACAAAGGAAGGAGGATACGAAGAGCACGGCGCTACCGTTCGGTTAAGTCGCTGATAAGTCATTGACGTATTGACCCTAGGTTGACAACCAATAAACTTTGTGACAATACATTATTGTTCCTTGCTTTGCGAGCGCCACCCAAGGCGCCACCACTCATTTGAAGGAGGGAGAAAGCAATCGGTCCTGCGGTCCGGACCAGCCTTGATGCCAACACGTGCCGTTGCGAGGGAGTTGTGACCATACGTCCACTCTCATCAGGCTTCTCTCAAGAATGAAGAAAGGTTCATAGTAAGGTACTCTCGCGTATCAAAACCGTGGTACAAACGTTTTTCTACTCAGACTCCCGGAAAGATGCAATGTCGGCCAAAACCGGACTACCATCTAAGGCGGTTGGTGGACTCTGGGCCTTAGCGTTGCAAGGAAGCGCGTACGGTATTGTGATTGAGAAGATGGAAGTGTTATCAAGAATCCCCAACATTAATTCTGGTCTGTGCACAATGTGACAAATAGCACCGATCTGAATTAATGTATCTTACTTGGGGGGTAGGCCCAAGCAAGAACTTCGTGTATCCTGTGGTATGTTCTATACGTCTTACAAGCTCGATCTTCTAATATCTTCGCAGTACGAAATTTGAAAAAGAAAAAAAAAGGCAGTTGGAACGTGGTCCTTTGAATCAGAACACGTTCCAGTTTCGAGAGGGGGTCGCAGGCCTCGTGCGCGAGCGCGTGAGCCCCCGCCTCCATCCGTGAGGACCCCATTCACAACCGCTCGTGTAGGCTAAGTATCATCTATGCATGGACCTGTGACAACAATCATTGGTTGGTAACTAAACAGCAAGAGGCGAAGCTCGTACAGCTACCGAGTCAATTATCTGCGCATACAATCAGCGGAATCGGCGCTATATCGCACCTTTTGTCAGAACAAGGTCCTCGCTACGAACTTTGCGTGTTCTCTTCCTCGAGTGCTGTGCTGTATGGCTGTATGGCTGGAGCCGTTGATAAAATCAGTGTTTCTGCTTCTCTCTGCTTCTGACTACTTTCCGATCAAGCGCCGCGCGAGGCAGGGTTCGAATGCTGGCTCGACAACTCTGGATCAGGCCTGGTATGGGGGATCCCTAGACCAGATGGCAAGATATGGTTTTCCATTAAGGCCGATCAAGCGCGCACTGGTTTCGAAGCTTGTGATGTGTACTTCTCTGATAAGTCTCCGCTGCTGTACCGATATGCAGTGTCCATACAGCTATTCCCAATCATGCTCTTATCACCACCGTTGGAAATTTTCTAAAGTATATGATGGTCCGCCGTTGATGAGGATCAAATCATTTAAGGGCACATGGCGTCTGCCCTGCGAGAGTCGGTGAGTTCATCGATGTTGAATCAGATTCGTAGGGAGCCACCTCCGCCGCAAAGCGGGAGGGTAGTCAAAGATCATGCGTTCTTTGGCCATACAGTACTATGCTGTCTTTCATTTCGTAATGTCCTTCTCTCTAGAGCGCTCTATCTGCAAACAGATACTACTTGAAAGGTGCTAACCAGTATGTAACTTACCGCGTTCGGAAAATGAAATGAAGATTGCCCCGTCAATCTTTGACATCATGCTGTTTGTTGATCATGCTCTCCCAAAACTTGAATCGCGTAAGTTCATCGATGCACTCTACTACGGAGCACACTTGTCACGTCATGTAGTAAATGCGTTAGATGATAACCACCCTCTTATGCTGAACTGACGAGACTTACTCTCACGGCTCCCGGTCATTTTCAATATGATGACCCTCGGCTAGATGAGTCCCGCCTTTTCCGTGACGTGCAACGCCTCGGGAGCATGTCCACTTATGTTCAAGTTTATGCTGTACTATTTTTGTACTTTGTGTCATTTGACTCATTTCATGCCCTCCATACGTGCTGGCCCAAGCGTAATGTCTTGTTGGAGAATTCACCATGGTTCGTTGTCAAGGAGTACTTATGTACGTATGGTGGTTGTTTTATGCTGTGAATGGCCACTCTCGTAACAATGATGGTCATCATAATTACCCTACCATTCATCTGGCCAACCTGCCCCATCATCTTTCTCCATCTCCCTCTGACATTCTATCCCTTTCAGCGAGGCAGGCCATCTGTACCACCCATGGTGTCTATGATGTCTCGCAGCAGTGATCCAACGGGAACAGACATATCTGATCCTGATATCCGGATGATTTATCGGAGCATTTCCCAAGGTGGTACGCTCGATTGGTAACTCCCGTATCCATCCCCGCAGTTGTCGTTACTGACTCACTTCAGGCTCACTCTCACCTATCAGAAGGTCAGCTTTTTCTCGTAATAATGAAAAGCCCAGGCTGATCATTCGGCGATCAATCCCCGGTAGTGGTCCCCTGGATTGAAGCTTTCCGCGGCGGGTCGCAAGGTCTACCCGAACTTAAGCAATCTATTGCGAAATCAGAACGGTCCGTGATTTTTGCCTTCTGCCGCCTTTCTGTCGACGGCGCAGACTGCTTTGCCACAATCACATATATTCCCGAAGGCACATCCGGGTTGCGAAAAGGTGTGGCAATTGAGCCTTATCGTCGCCGTTCTGCACCTTTAACAGCTGTGTAGCACGAACATCCATGACGTCGCGCACCATTCAGTCCTGGTTCAAGGTCCGTCCTATCGTCTCCATGGCTTCACGCATAGCAACCCACTCAAAGTCCGTGCTCAGCGTCCACATGCAACGTTGACCGTCTCACACCTCGAGGATCTCACCGTCGGCACAATACTCGATGCAATGCCACCCCCAGCCGTCTTCATCCCTCCTACTATGACGATGACGATGGTTCGCTCCCATCCGAGGCAGAAGGCCGTGAAAAAGAGCTCCCAAGTGCGCCAGAGCCAGTCGCTCGCACGGCCTCAGAACCCCAACGTTTCTCTCTCAGCGCGGGCCACCAAACTTTGGGGACCCCCGCACGCGCTCTGAGCAGCGCGAGGCTGCACGTCGGGCGGCCGAGGAGGAAGAGCGTGCTGTGCGGCGGGAGGAGGCTCTGCGGCAGGCACGAATCAAGGCGCAGCGCGAGGCGGAAGCGCGGCAAGCCGAGGAGGAAGAGCGAGAGCGGCGGGCGCAGCTGGAGCATGATCTGGCACTCAAGGCTGCTGTACGGGCCGCGCGGGAGGAAGCGGAGCGTGCCGAGGAGGAACGGCGCGTGCAGGAGCGAGAGGAGCGCCGGCGGCGGAGTGCGGAAAAACGGGCTGAGGAGACGCGGAGGATGGAGGATTGGATGCGGGAGGAGGAGCGCAAGCGCGAGGAGGTTGCTAGGGCCGAGGAGGAGCTCAAGAGACGGGGGGGCGAGCGCCGGGAGGCTGCGCGTGCGGCGGCTGCGAAGAGACGTCGAGAGAGTCGACTGGATAGCGATAGCCTGCTCTTGAGCGGGTGGGTCACCGTGCAGACTTCGGAGTCGGTCGCATGGCGCAGGCGATACTTCCAGCTGACGGATGCTGTGATGAGGCTTTACCACCGGGAAGTGGTCAGCAGCTTTCTTTTTCTAAAGAGGAACTATTTATTAATGGATGCACAGGATGTCGGCGGTCTCCCCTCCGACGTCGTCGTACTCAAGAACGCAAGACCCACCTCCAAAGAATGGTACGAGGGGTTTGAGGAACTACGCTCGATCCCTCATGCATTTGCTCTTGCCTTTTCCAATGGCGAGACTCCCATCATGCTCTTCTCCGACTCTGCTCCAGAAAAGGTATGTCCTGTGGGTACCTCCGTGAGCATTGCTAATCCTTTGGCCTTAGGATTTGCTCTCTGGTCTTCTAATGACATGTCCATGATCGTCTGGACCTGTGATCATTATGGCGTCACTATCCGTGATGCATGTGTTGTGTGTGTACCAACCCTATGTCCAGCCTATACTTAGTTTTAGCATGTCAACCTGTATTTATCCCCACTTATGGCCCTATTACTGTAATAGAGTTCTGTCTAAGAAAAAGAAAGAGAGCACGCGGGTTCTGGTCTAGGACAGTCGTGATTTTCTAAAGACGCGTCGAGCTCGCTCCATCGACACGTTCTACTCTCAATTCTTTCAACACGCTAACGCAAAAATGTCGACTCCAGTATTCGTGATGAGTAAGATCGATATGGATATGCAAATCCCCAGCAGGGACTTACTCTGTAATGTACAGATGCCGCACCCGAGCGGCATTCTGGGCGGAAAGCTCAGATCTCCAATATCACCGCTGCAAAAGTGCGTTCTCAGATGCCACTCACACGGGAAGCGCTGAACACCCCATCGTAAATAGACCGTCGCCGATGTCATTCGAACATGTCTAGGCCCCAAAGCCATGCTGAAGATGATCCTCGACCCCATGGGAGGCATATGTGGGTGCCTGCCGTCGAACGTTTTGCTAGGGAGTTCCTAAAACTTTTCCACTTTTCAGTCTCACAAATGACGGAAATGCTATTCTTCGCGAGATCGACGTCGCTCACCCTGCGGCAAAAAATATGATTGAACTCAGCCGGACACAGGACGAGGAGTGTGGAGATGGGACGACAAGCGTGATCGTTCTGGGTACGCCCCCTGCTCGTATCTCTCTGTACGCTCAGAAATAACGACGACTACTCCCGCACGGCTCTATAGCGGGCGAGATCCTCGCCCAGTCCCTCTCGCAGCTCGAGCGTGACATCCACCCGGTCGTCATCATCTCCGCCTACAACAAAGCGCTCCAACCGCGCTCGAGATCGTCTCGCGAATCTCCGTCCCGATCGACACGAGCGACGATGTGCAGATGCTCGCACTCATCAAAAGCTCGATCGGGACCAAGTTCGTCATCCGCTGGGCAGACCTGATGTGCCGCCTCGCGCTCGAGGCTGTCCGCACCGTCTCGGCCGACGAAGTGGGCGGCGTGCGCACGGTCGACATCAAGCGCTATGCCCGCGTGGAGAAGGTGCCCGGCGGCGAGATCGAGAGCAGCCGCGTCCTGTCGGGCGTCATGCTCAACAAGGACATCGTGCACCCGCAGATGCGCCGGCGCATACACAAGCCGCGCATTGTGCTCCTTGATTGTCCGCTTGAGTATAAGAAGGGCGAGAGCCAGACGAACATCGAGATTTCGAAGGAGGCTGACTTTGCGCGCATCAATCAGATCGAGGAGGAGCAGGTCAAGGCGATGGTTGACCGCATCCTTGAGTTCAACCCTGATCTCGTCATCACGGAAAAGGGCATCTCAGGTACGCCCGTTCGTTCTCTGCGGGCTTGCTAGTCGTACGCAGTTGCTGAGTGCTCCCACCTCACGTCAACAGATTATGCGCAGTACTTTTTCGCCAAGGCGAACGTCTCCGCGCTCCGACGCGTACGCAAATCAGACAATAACCGCATCGCGCGCGCAGTAGGTGCCACGATCGTAAACCGTGTAGAAGACCTACGAGAGTCAGATATCGGCACTCGATGTGGGCTATTCAACATTGAAAAGATCGGCGACGAGTAAAAATCTTTTTTTTTTTCCACATATAAACCCGCAAACTCAAACGCCCCACAGATACTTTACCTTCCTGACGGAATGCTCGACCCCAAAAGCATGCACCATCCTCCTCCGCGGGCCGTCCAAGGACATCCTGAACGAGATCGATCGCAACTTGGCGGACGCCATGTCCGTCGCGCGCAACGTCGTCTTCAACCCCACGCTCGTGCCTGGCGGTGGGGCGGTCGAGATGGCCATCTCGGTTGGCCTGCATGCGCGTGCGCGCGCGGTGACTGGTGTCGAGGCGGGGCCATTCCGGGCTGTCGCTGATGCGCTCGAAGTCATACCACGCACGCTCGTGCAGAACGCGGGGGGAACGCCATCCGCGCCCTCACGGCGCTTCGCGTGCGTCTCTTCCCTTCTTTCAAATTCTGCTACAATTTATTTTTTCGTTTAAAAAAAATCTTTCTAGGCAAAACATGCGAATGGGGAGAATTCGTGGGGTATTAATGGCGAGACGGGCGATATCGTAGATATGAAAACGTACAAGTTGTACGAATCTGCCAGTGTCAAGGTTCGTCCCTACCCCTCTCGCGCGCCGTTGCGGTACATATAAACCGCAAGCATCGCTGACTTACCTCGTCATCCCCATTTCTTCTCATACGTAGATCCAAACCCTCAAAACTGCCATTGAGGTACCGCGCTTTTGCATTCTCCTCGATCCTTTTGACTGACCAGCCGCTTTTTTGCCGCGCATGTATAGGCCTCGCGTGTCCTATTGCGCGTGGATGACGTCGTTCAGGCGACGCGGAAAGAACGCCAGCAGGACCAGGGCCCTCCTCCAGAGGAGCAAGTACAGGAATGATAGGCGACTGAGATCTTTCGTGTCGAGGTTCCTCAGCAGTGACCAATTGTAGCATAAATATCTCACCATAGCGATTCTGACGCGATTTCCACGATGGGCAAGAACTTGTTGAGAATGTGAGAGCACACAAAATAAGGGTTGGCAGAGCCGCGCTCTTTGAAGTGAAAGACATATTACTCAATGATAAGTAGACGGTATGGATGTAAACGAATGACATATTCATATTCGTGCTCTAATGGGTGAACGAAAAGTCTCATGGTATCAAACCAGCGTCCTTATATTACCACCAACGAATTTCTGTCCATAACAAGGGCGCAAACACTACGATCGCCGTCCAGAACTGTCCGCACGCATGCATGAAAAAGTAAAATTAGGGATAGGAACCATATAATCGACTGAATACTCACGGTCCGCATTGCGGTGAAGAACAGAACAGGGTATTCTGCCAACGAGGGCCGGACGAGCTCCATTTTTTTGCTCCCAGGAACAAACGCTTTCCGTGGATGTGCCAAGAGAACCCAGGTCGAGTAGAGTGCCACGGTGAAGAAATGGTTGAAGAGCAAGACGGGATCTGCTGCGAGCCTGGTTTTATCGATGTTTTGAGTGATAATATTCGTCGTCATCGTAAACAGCTACACCCACAAGGAGGGAACGAGACTCACCCTGAGAGCAGAGAGACAGGACCTCGGATACATTCACCGCCACGCGCAAAATACTTGAAGCATCCAGTCCGTAGAATGGCGAGGTATTCGTCTGAAATGTTCCACACGCAGATACAGACGTCAGAGCGAATAGAAGGGGAACACGCTGTACGCACCGTCTGCTCCAAAGAGGTCATACAGCGCGACGCTCAAGATGTTGATCGTCGACGCGAGGGGTTTGCGCGCCCAGTGCCACCGGTGGAGACATCCGTGAGCGCATGCCAGTCGGCAAGGTCGGGCTCAGCAGCGATCATTGGCGCGAGGAGCACGACGTCCGCGAGGGCGACGGTCATGCCGCCGCCGGTGAGCGGGTGACGCATATTCCACGCGTCACCGAGGAGGATGACGCCCTCCTTGGTGTGCGGCCCACCCTGCTCAATGGAAGGGAGAAACGAATTGGGCATGCGCCGGAGACGATCCTTCGATAGCGCGGTATTGATGGCCTCGTGAAGCGATTCGGGAAGTTGCGGGACGATGTTGGTGAGAATATGGTTCTATGGAGGGAGCCGAGTTGAAATAAAATTAGCAATCACATGCCTCTGCACTGGGGAGAGCAAATGGTAACGGCGGCTTGCTCACCCTGAGATCAGATGGGAGTGGGTTCTTGACGTCTATGAGGATGCGGGTATCGTGTTCACCGATCTGGTATAAGAGCACAGGGCCATGGCCCTTCACGAGAGCCACCGTGCCATGTTGGGGGATTGGAAGCGAGACATCTTCTAGCACAGCCCCGACAAAATTGCCTCGCACCACTGAGCGCTTGTTGAGCGCGCTGCCCGCCATGACCGTGCTGCGAAAGTTGGAGAAGCAACCGTCCGCGATGACGACGAGGTTGGCGCAAAACGACTCCTTCTGTCCTGCGCCTTCCCTGCGTGCGCGTACCCCAATCACGCGGCGCGTGAGCGGGCATTCGATCAAATCCGTCACCGTTGCTTCGATGACGTCGACGCCGGGGGCAGCCTTGGCGTGTGCGCGGAGGTTCTGGATGAAGCGACCGTGGTGGAATGAGCGGCCCTGTGCACCAGAAGGGTATGGTATATGCACGGTCTCTCCGGCGTCGAGGACTGCGTAGCCGTGCACGGGGACGGCGTCGATGCCGTCAAGACAGGCACCGAGACCGAGTTCGCGTAGCGCAGCAACGCCGCCCGGTTGGAGGAGCTCGCCGACGATGCGGTCGGGCTCAGCGAGGGAGCGTTCGAGAAGGGCAATGCGGAGGGGTGCGGCACGAGATGTAGAGGCTGCGGCGGAGAGAGCGTGTGCGAAGGCGGAGCCTGCGATGCCTGCACCGACGACGACGACGTCGTATGACGGGCCATGGGAGGTATTCTGAGACATCTAATAGGGCACTCACGCTCTTTCGTTGAGGGACAGGGAAGCGAGGACTTAAGAAAGAAAAGAGTCAAAATCGTGTCACTTGTAATTTATTCTCCATCGCTATGGCCTTTTTGGGTAATTGCGCGCTTGCTTCGAGTCCACCGCGGCTACGCGGCTAAGTTCAATGAGCGTCTGTAGTCTCGCCCCCCAATCCGCAACGTACATTACGCCACTCTGTTTAGGCAGTTAGCTTGCGTAAACTGCGTGATCGATAAGAGAGGCTGCATCGACCCTCTACCATATTCCACTATCTAACCATCATCCCCCCACAATAATCGACTTCCCTTCAAACTCACATTTCTTCCCTACCTGCGAAATGAGTGATCAGTCAGGATCGTCTCGCCTACGGTTGCGCTTTGAGGCCGCCTTGCAGGACTACGAAAGGAAAACGGGCATAGAACTGGTCAAGCATCCACTTTCCAATCTCCTCCAGAATCTTGACTCTGTCGATTCCGTAACTTCCGTTACCACCGTACTTTGGGAACAAACACAACCCTTCAGTGACTTCCGGGGAAATGACAAAGTCAAGAAGTTGCTCCAAAATGTCGTATCAGTTCTATATAAACTTTCCGCCGCTGGTGATTTTGGTCAGGGTATTGGGGCGGTACGTCCGTAGTCGTTGATGGGTGTCCAATGACTCTGACCCTCATCCTGTAGCCTGTGAAAGCAATACAAACAGGCCTCGCTATCCTACTCTCTGTATGTGCCCTTTTCCGTCTCTAAGCGTGCGTCATCTTGACATCCAAGGCTATCAGGTTGTCAAAGGCGTCATTGATGGCTGGGATGCTCTGCTCGATCTGCTCGAGTCAATCGCACATTGTCTAAATTATATCGACATCTATACAAAGATTCCTCCTACAGACGCTATGACTGAGATAGTTGTCAAGATACTTGTGGAACTGCTCTCCGCCCTTGCGTTGGCAACCGAACGGATAAAGGGCGGAAAACCCAGTGAGTCCGTCTTCGGTAAGATGCATTGTATTACCTGACTCGAGGCGATGCAGAAAACCTTGTTAAGAGGTTTCTTGGAGATAAGGACGTCAGGGCGGTACTCCAAATGCTGGGCCGGCTCACCCAGGACGGGGCTCGGATGTGCGCTGCGCAGACCCTCGAGGTCGTCCACGGCCTATTCCAGAATATGAGAGTGGTAATGGACGGTGAGCAAATTTACCAAGTTTGTCGCCCTCTGGGTGTTGAGGGTTTTCTTGTCTAGACGGCGAGGCATCGGTCGACCATCTAAGGGACGTCCTCGGTATGTTTTCTGACCCTCAATCAAGCAATTACCGTGTCTGACGGAACATAAGAAATTATGCAGCAAATGACAAGTGAGCCGAACAAGTCGAAGCGTTAGTCATTTTACAATGTTGTGATATCTGACTGGGATAACCGAGATTGTCTGGCAGGTGACCGTTTACAGCGAGATATTTCCAGGTGGCTGTCACCACCTGATCCTTGGAAGAATCACCATATCGCCTGCAAGTCACGCCACCGCGGGTCTGCAGAATGGTTCATTCAGGGCAACACATTCTCAGAATGGAAAGCGTCTGAGGCTGGCAGTTCCCTTCTATGGGTTCATGGGAAACGTCTGTAGTCGCTAGCTTTTTCACTTTTGAAGAGACTGAGATTTTTCGTTATCATAGCGGGCGCGGGAAAAAGCGTTTTTTGGTACGTCAAACTTTTGATATTCCGGTCTCAGGATCTTATCGTGTTGCCCAGCTCCACAATTATTGAGGGCGTTGATGCAATGCGGAAAGCTGGGCTTGCATCATTAGCTTTTTTCTACTTTGACTTTAGGGAGGATCAAAAGAAGGACCTGCGTGGACTGCTCTCATCCCTCCTATTCCAACTCTGTCATCAATCTGACTCCTACTGCGATGTGCTTTTCAACTTCTACTCGGAACATGCCTCGGGTTTGCGTTATCCAAGTGACAATGCACTTGTGGAATGTTTAAAAGACCTACTTGAACTCCCTGGACTAGCCCCCGTGTACCTCATTGTGGATGCTTTGGATGAATGTCCAAGGACATCATTTACATCGCCCCGTGAAAATATCCTAAACCTCATAGAAGAGCTTATCTACTCACAAACATCTAATCTGCGCATGTGTGTCATTAGCCGACCAGAGGTTGACATCAAGGACGTCCTCGATCCTTTAATTTTCCGATCTGTTTCCCTGGATGACGAGAGCGGACAAAGGAGGGACATTGAGGACTATATCAATTTGGTCATTAACACGCATCCAAAAACAGAAAGTGGAAAGCGGGGCACAAGCAACTAGTAATCGACTTCCTCACAAAAAAAGCGAACGGGATGTAAGGCGTTAATACTAAATTCTTGATGCTTCTCACTCATTTCTGTGATGCAGGTTCCGGTGGGTGTATTGTATGGAGATCTACATCCGCGGCTGCATCCCAGCGCGTATCCAAAATGCACTAGCCGAGTTACCAGAGACTCTCGACGAGACATATGAGCGCACCTTGCACGAGATCAATAAGGCAGACTGGGAATTTGCCCATCGCCTGTTTCAGTTTGTTGCAATGGCTTCCCGCCCGCTTCATGTCGAGGAACTCGCCGATCTGCTCGCATTTGACTTCAAGGCTGGACCAATTCCTAGATTTCATGAGAGTTGGCGCTTGGAAGACCCAGTAGACGCGGTGCTATCTACGTGCTCCAGCTTGCTTGCCATGGTTGATGGTAAACATCCTTCAAGAAAAGTCGTGCAATTCTGTCACATTTCAGTGAAAGAGTTCTTGACGTCCACCCGCCTGGCTGAAGCAAGCGACATCACCTACCACCGTTATCACATTTCTGCGACACGTGCTCATACCCTCGCGGCACAAGCCTGTTTGGGCATCCTGCTACATCTGGATAAGGATGTCATCACCAGCGACAGTCTGGAAGAATACCCTCTCGCAGAATATGCTGCAGAGCACTGGGCTAACCATGCCCAGTTCGAGGATGTGTCGCAATACGTAGAGGCTGGAATGAAGCAACTGTTTGACCCAAGAAAACACATCTTGCGGTCTGTATCTGGATACACAACCCAGAAGATCCCACATTGTGCCGAACCAGACGAGCCGAAAGGCCCTTATCACCCACCGGAACCGCCTTGCATTATGCTGCTCTTTGGGACTTACATTTCATAGTAGAGTTCCTCGTCATCGAGCACTCACAGGACGTGAACTCTCGAGGCTTCGCCGACAATGCGACCCCATTGCATGTGGCGTCGAAACGTGGACAAGTGAAAGCTGGTCGCATGCTTCTCGAGCACGGCGCGGATGTGATGGCCCAGAACCGTGACCGGGAGACTCCATTACATGTGGCGTCGCAAGGAGGACAAATAGAACTCGTTGACATGCTTACTGAACGCGGCGCGGATGTGACTGCCCAGAACAAGAATGGGGAAACACCGTTACATATGGCGATTCAGGGGATTCAAGGACAAGTAAAGTCGCTCTCATGCTCATTGAGCGCGGCGCGGATCTATTGGCCCAGAACAAGGATGGGGAGACCCCACTGCACCTGGCGTCGCAAGGGGGACAAGTGGAAGCCGCGAGCATGCTTATCGAGCACGGCGCGGATGCGATGGCCAGAACAGAGATGGGGAGACTCCATTACATCTGGCGTCGCAAGGGGACAAGTAGAAGTTGCTCACATGCTTATTGAGCGCGGCGTGGATCCGTCGGCCCAGAACAAGGATGGGGAGACTCCACTACATCTGGCGCTGCAAGGGGGACAAGTAGAAGTTGTTCGCATACTTATCGAGCGCGGCGCGGATGTGACAGTCCAAACAGAGGTGGGGTGACTCCACTACATCTGGCGTCGCAAGGTGGACAAGTAGAAATCGTTCGCATGCTTATCGAGCGCGGCGCGGATCCGTCGGCCCAGAACAAGGATGGGGAGACTCCACTACATCTGGCGCTGCAAGGGGGACAAGTAGAAGTTGCTCGCATGCTTATTGAGCGCGGCGCGGATGTGACAGTCCAGAACAGAGGTGGGGTGACTCCACTTCATCTGGCGTCGCAAGGTGGACAAGTAGAAATCGTTCGCATGCTTATCGAGCGCGGCGCGGATGTGACGGCCTGGAACAAGGATGAGGAGACTCCACTACATCTGGCCTCGCAAGAGGGACAAGTAGTGGTCGCTCGCATTCTCATCGAGAGCGGTGCGGATGCGGATGCACGGGACAGCGATGGCTGTACTCCGTTACATTGGTCGTCGCAACAGGGCCATTTGGAAGTGGTTCATGCCCTCGTCGAGCACGGCATTGACGTAAATGCTCGGGATCACAGCAACTGGACCCCACTACATGGAGCGTCACAGTATGGGCATTTGGAAGTCGTCCGGTACCTCCTCGAACAAGGCGCAGATGCACACGCTTCGGACACAGGTCGCTGGACCTCGTTGCAGTGGCCTTCGTATTGCGGCGATCTTAAAATCATTCGGGTGCTCCTCGAGCATGGCGTGGATCCGAACACCCGAGACAACAGTAACTGGACACCCTTGCATGGCGCATCGCAACGGGGGCATCGGGAAGTTGGTCAAGTCCTCCTCGAGCATGGCGCAGATGCAAATTGCCGTGACGACAGCGACCAGACGCCGTTGCATCTGGCTTCGCGAGCAGGATTCGTTGGGATTGTACAGCTGCTGGTCGAGAGCAGTGCGAATATTGATGTGCGAAACAACAAGGGCCGCACTCCAGTCGAGGAAGCGTTGGTGAAAGGACACCATGATGTCGTGCAATTACTGTTAGGTTACGGAACCAATGAAGATGCCGTATAATGCCTATAGGATGCGGTCGTAGTATTACAGACTTACAGTACTAGATGCAGCCTTCATTCGTCTCCATCGTATTATATACTGTACCAAGTACCGTACGACAATGTTTAAACCGAGCATGCCCGCCAATGACTATCGATTTAATCAGTGAGCTGATTCAGCATTGTCACGGTTCTATTTTAGTCGATCCTAAGCGAGCGGATGGTAAGAAAGTTGGCTGAGCAATTTGAAGCTACAGAGTCGGCCCACTGAGATTAAGGATTTGTCAGCAAATTTGTGGCCGGTCCGGGACCCCGGGAAGTTGATGAATTTGCCAGGGGCTTTCCCGGAAACCTTTGACCCTTTCACACACTTTGCTTCTTGCTTTGCTTCGTCCTAGGAAATATATTCATTCCATCAACCCTCCTCAAATTGAAGAAATGCCTGGCCGGTAGAGAGCACACACCTTTAGCAGGTCTGTCGACTTCCGTAATCGACAGGTCCAGCTCGGCCTCCATCAAGTTCGATCAGACGGTGCTTACCCGTCGGGATTTCCGCCTCGCGCGTGGAGGCTTCGGGAGCTTGTACGAAACAAGTGAAGTGGAGATCCGTGTCCATTAAGACGGCTGTCTGGCTGCTGGCGGTCGCGGCAGCATGGATAATTTCGAGGAGGTCTTCGGATTCGAGGGACTTGGTCCGCTCCAATGGTGTCTTGTCTGCAAAGAAAGGAGAACCGAGGTTAATAAGAATCGGACGGGTGTTACAAGTTGGTTGGTTGAATCGCTTGCCTTGACAGGAATCGATGAATTTCGGATTGGACTGTCGGGTCGGGCTCATACGCGACTCGGTCTCGATATTGGATCAGATAACACGTGATACAATAGCTGTCTTACTTTTATCAAGGTGCCAATCTTGCCGCACGCGTTGCTGATCTAACCTTGCGATGATCAAATTGAGCAACGCCAGCGAGGCACACGGTCTACTTGACGATCGAGAACACAATACAATCGATAAGCTACTCGACCCATTTATTTTTACTTGTTCTCGTTGTCTAAGCTCTTCGAGCTTACCACAGATGGGGGAAAGCAAAATGACCGCCCTGACGGGCTTGTAAACGAAGTCGAAAAGCTGGAGATCGATTGGAGCCAGGACCGCGCGGAAGTTGTTGCAGATACATACTGAACTGTACATCGTCATCAGGGTCATATACATCTTGGAATCAGATTCGATTACAGTAAGCTTTGTGCGCCCACCGTGTGGCAATTTGAGCGTGAAAAGATTATGGATAACCAAAAATGCAGCAGACCTTGTTGAATAGCTAGAGAAGGACGGATGAGATGTGTGAGATTGACAGTTGGACATCCAACGGAACACGGTTGACGCAGTGTTAACGCTTTAAACGTGTTATCTGACGGGGGCCTGTGGGGGTCCCGTCAGTCATGTTCTCGAGCCACAACCCACCACCGCACACCACCACTCACCACGTCTATCTTCCACGCCCCACCCAAGAAACTATTCGCCCCTCCTCTCAGACCCCCTCCTCGACATTCTTGCCCCGGTCATCGCATATTAACTCACACCGGCCTTCTATCTTCTTTACCTCTCCAACGCGTCCTGGTGAGAATGTGGTTCTATAAAGGAGCCGAGGTTTTGAAAATTTAGCGATGCACAGGGGAAGAATCTGAAAGGCAGCCTGCTCACCTTGAAATCGGGAGAGGGTTCTTGACGTCCATGAGGATGCGAGTATCGTGTTTACCGATCTGGTATAAGAGCACGGGACCATGGCCTTTCATTTTGCGGGACTGGAAGCGAAACACCTTCTAGTACGGCCCCGACGAAGTTGCCTCGCGCTTACTGAATGCGCTACCCGCCATGACCGCGCCCTGCGTGCGCGTACCCCGATCACGCGGCGGCGGCGGGTGAGTGACCATTCGATCAAATCCGTCACCGTTGTTTCGATGACGTCGACGCCGGGGGCAGCCTTGGCGTGTGCGCGGAGGTTCTGGATGAAGCGACCGTGGTGGAATGAGCGGCCCTGTGCACCAGAGGGGTATGGTATATGCACGGTCTCTCCGGCGTCGAGGACTGCGAAGCCGTGCACGGGAACGGCGTCGATGCCGTCAAGACAGGCACCGAGACCGAGTTCGCGTAGCGCAGCAACGCCGCCCGGTTGGAGGAGCTCGCCGACGATGCGGTCGGGCTCGGCGAGGGAGCGTTCGAGGAGAGCAATGCGGAGGGGCGCGGTGCGTGACGTAAAGGCTGCGGCGGAGAGTGCGTGTGCGAAGGCGGAGCCTGCTATGCCTGCACCGACGACGACAACGTCGTATGACGAGCCATGGGGGGTATTCTGGGACATCTAATACGCTCAGTCACCCTTCCCTTACTCTTTCGTTGCGGGACAAGGAAGCGAGAACTGAAGAAAGAAAACAGTCAAAATCGTGTCACTTGTCATTTTCTCCATCGCTATGACCTTTTTGGGTAATCGCGGCTTGCACCACCCGCGGCCAGTGAGCGTCTAGTTGAGCGTCTCTGTAGTTGAGCGTCTGTAGTCTCGCCCGCCGCGGCGCCGCCGTCCCGTGAACGCGCCCATGATCCACAGCGCACATTATGCCGTTCTGTTTAGGCAGTTAGCTTGCGTATATACTGCGTTATTGATAAGAGAGGCAGTGCATCGACCCTCTACCACCGTATTCCACTATCTAACCATCATTCCCCCCACAATAAGCGATCCCCCTTCAAACTCACATTTCTTCCCTACCTGCTAAATGAGTGATCAGTCAGGATCGTCTAATCTACGATTGCTCTTTGAAGCCGCCTTGCAGGACTACGCAAAGCAGACGGGCATAGAACTGGTCAAGCATCCACTTTCCGATCTCCTCCACCAGAAATTCCAAAATCGTGACTCTGTCGATTCCATAACTTCCGTTACCACCGTTCTTTGGGAACAAACACAACCCTTCAGTGACTTCCGGGGAAATGACAAAGTCAAGAAGTTGCTCCAAAATGTCGTATCAGTTCTATATAAACTTTCCGCCGCTGGTGATTTTGGTCAGGGTATTGGGGCGGTACGTCCGTAGTCGTTGATGGGTGTCCAATGACTCTGACCCTCATCCTGTAGCCTGTGAAAGCAATACAAACAGGCCTCGCTATCCTACTCTCTGTATGTGCCCTTTTCCGTCTCTAAGCGTGCGTCATCTTGACATCCAAGCTATCAGGCTGTCAAAGGCGTCATTGATGGCTGGGATGCTGTGCTCGATCTGCTCGAGTCAATTGCACATTGTCTAAATTACCTCGACATCTATACAAAGATTTCTCCTACAAACGCTATGACTGAGATGGTTGTCAAGATACTTGTGGAACTGCTCTCCGCCCTTGCGTTGGCAACCGAACGGATAAAGGGCGGAAAACCCAGTGAGTCCGTCTTCGGTAAGATGCATTGTGGTACCTGACTCGAGGCGATGCAGAAAACCTTGTTAGGAAGTTCCTTGGAGATAAGGACGTCAGGGCAGTACTCCAAAGGCTGGACCGGCTCACCCTGGACGAGGCTCAGATATCCGCTGCGCAGACCCTCGAGGTCGTCCACGGCCTTATCCGGAATATGAGAGTAGTAATGGACGGTGAGCAAATCTACTAAGTTTGTCGCCCTCTGGGTGTTGAGGGTTTTCTTGTCTAGACGGCAAGGCATCGGTCGACCATCTAAGGGACGCCCTCGGTATGTTTTCCGGCCCCCAGTCGAGCAATTCCGTGTCTGACGGAGTATAAGAACTTATGCAGCAACTGACAAGTAACCTGAACAAATCGAGGCGTTAGTCATTTTACAATGTTGTGATAGCTGACTGGGTTAACCGAGATTGTATGGCAGGTGACAATGTACAGCAAGATATTTTTAGGTGGCTATCACCACCTGATCCTTGGAAGAATCACCATATCGCCTGCGAGTCACGCCACCGCGGGTCTGCAGAATGGTTCATTCAGGGCAACACATTCTCAGAATGGAAAGCGTCTGAGGCTGGCAGTTCCCTTCTATGGGTTCATGGGAAACGTCTGTAGTCGCCAGCTTTTACACTTTTGAAGAGACTGAGGTTTTTCCTTATCATAGCGGGCGCGGGGAAAAGCGTTTTTTGGTACGTCAAACCTTTGATATTCCGGTCTCAGGATCTTATCGTGTTGCCCAGCTCCACAATTATTGAGGGCGTTGATGCAATGCGGAAAGCTGGGCTTGCATCATTAGCTTTTTTCTACTTTGACTTCAGGGAGGATCAAAAGACGAACCTGCGCGGACTGCTCTCGTCCTCTTAGTTCAACTTTGCGGTCAATCCGACTCCTACCACGATGCGCCTTTGAAGCTCTACTCGGAACATGCCAAGGGTATGCGTCATCCCAGTGACGATACACTTGTGGAATGTTTAACAGATCTACTTAAACTCCCTGGACTAGCCCCGTGTACCTCATTGTGGATGCTTTGGATGAATGTCCAAGGACATCATCCGCCCTTCCATCGCCCCGTGAAAAAGTCCTAAGCCTTATAGAGGAACTTATCAAGTTACAATTTCCGAATCTACACATATGCGTCACTAGCCGACTGGAGACTGACATCAAGGATGTCCTCGATCCTTTAATTTTCCGCTCTGTCTCCCTGCATGACCAAAGTGAACAAAGGAGGGACATTGAAGACTATATTAAGTCGGTCATTAACACGCATTCACGAAGCAGAAAATGGAAAGCGGAGCACAAGCAACTAGTTATCGACGTCCTTAAGCAAAAATCCGACGGGATGTGAGGCATCAATAATAATTCTTGATTATTCTCGCTCATTTCTGTGATGTAGGTTCCGTTGGGCATATTGTCAGGTGGTCTACATCTGCGGGTGCATCCCAGCACGTATTCAGCACGCACTGGCCGAGTTACCAGAGACGCTGGACGAGACATATCAGCGCACCTTGCGAGAGATCAATAAGGCAGACTGGGAACTTGCCCATCGCCTGTTTCAGTTCGTTGCAGTGGCTTCCCGCCCGCTTCGTGTCGAGGAACTCGCGGATATGCTCGCATTCGACTTCGAGAATGCATTAATTCCTACATTTCATGAGGATTGGCGTATGGAAGACCCAGTAGACGCGGTTCTATCTACGTGCTCCAGCTTGCTTTCCATCGTCGATGGTGGATATTTATCTGGAAAAGTCATACAATTCTCTCACATTTCTGTGAAAGAGTTTTTGACGTCTGTCCGCCTAGCCAGCTTGAAAACAAGCGACATCGTCACCGGCCGTTATCATATTTCCATGACACCTGCTCATACCCTCGTGACACAAGCCTGTTTGGGCATTCTACTACACCTGGATAACGATCGCATCGCTACCGACGGTCTGAACAAATATCCTCTCGCCGGATATGCTGCAGAGCACTGGGCTGACCATGCCCGGTTCGAGGATGTATCGCGAAATGTTGAAGATGGGATGAAGCAGCTGTTTGATCCAAGAAAACCACATCTTGTGGTCTGTGTTTGGATACACGACCCAGATGTTTCTTCGTGGTGGAGAACCAAACGAGCCAAAAGACCTTTACCACTCACCGGAACCCCCTTGCATTATGCCGCTCTTTTGGGCTTACGCACCATTGTAGAGTTCTTGGTCAATGAGCACTCACAAGACGTGCACTCCCAGTTCTTCACCAACATGGTTACTCCCTTACATCTAGCATCGAAACGGGGACATTTGGAAGTCGCTCGTTCCCTTCGCGAGTACGGCGCTGATGTGACAGCCCAAGACGAGAGCGGGTGGAATCCACTCCATCTGGCTTTATCTGGGGGACATGTGGAACTCGTACATATGTTTACTGAGCACGGCGCCCGTCAGATCACCCAAGGCAAGAACAAGTGGACTCCATTACATCGGGTACCATTCAAGGAATATATTGACGTCGCACAAACTCTTTTCAATCGCAGTTTTAAATCAACAACCGAGGACAGACACGGGTTGACTCCATTGCATCTATCGTCTGGGGTCATGTGAAGCTTGCACTCCTTCTCAAGAGCGCAAATATGACGGCCCGGCATTGGTTGGGGTGGACTCCATTGGATCTAGCGTCATCCTGGGATCATGTGGAATTGACCCGCATCCTTCTTAAGCGCGGCGCAAATGTGACAGCCCAAGACAAGAACGAGGGGAGTCCATTGCATTGGGCGTCATCTGGGGGCGATACAGAAGTTGCTCGCATCCTCTTCGAACATGGCGCAGATGTGGATGCACGGGACAATGACAACTGCACCCCACTACATTGGGCGTCGCAACAGGCCCATCTGGAAGTGGTTTGTTTCCTCCTCGAGCATGGTGCAGATGCGGATGCACGGGACAACGATAACTGCACTCCATTACATTGGGCGTCGCATCAGGGCCACCTGGAAGTAGTTCGTGTCCTCGTCGAACACGGCGTAGATGCGGATGCGCGGGACAACGATAACTGCACTCCGTTACATTGGGCGTCGCAACAGGGCCATTCCGAAGTGGTTCGTGTCCTCATAGAGCACGGCATAGATGTAAATGCTCGGGACCACAGCAATTGGACACCACTGCATGGGGCGTCACAGTTTGGGCATGTGGAAGTGATTCAGTTCCTCCTCGAGCATGGTGCAGATGCGCACGCCTCGGACCAAGGTGGCTGGACCTCGTTGCAGTGGCCCTCCCATAACGGAGATCATGAAATTGTTCGAGTACTCCTCGAGCATGACGTGGATCCGAATATCCGAGACAACAGTAACTGGACGCCCTTGCATGGGGCGTCGCAACGGGACATCGGGAAGTTGTTCAACTTCTTCTCGCGTATGGCGCAGATGCAAATTGCCGTGACGACAGCAACCAGACTCCGTTGCATCTAGCTTCGCGAGCAGGACACGTTGGGCTTGTAAAGCTGCTGGACGAGAGCAGCGCGAAGATTGATGTGCGAAACAACGAGGAACGCCAAGAGGAACGCATGACAGATTTAGGTCCGCCGGAGAACGCAGACGCGCATTACGCGCGTCTCCCGGGCTCGTTTCCTACGAGCCCACAAACCTTCATGGACACCCCACCTTCAGACGAAATGTTTTGGTTTTGTCATATATTGTAATTCCTTTTCGATCCTAAGTAACAAGCGTCGTTGAAGCGACTCGGATGCGTTATCCGCATATGGTACTTGGTTTTGAACTTTTTCATATTTTGATATCGTCATGTCTCACGTCACAAAACCCAATCCTACTGGTGCAGTTGTATCGTATAAAAACCACAGTCATGAACAAAAAAAGAGCAGCGTGTTTACACGCGATAAACTCCCTCGCGTGACTGTCCTCGTCCCTATCTGCGGCAATTCATCGATTCATCGGCTGGCTGCATCCCTCAGACTCGGTCAGTCTTAGTCAAGCGGGTTGTATATTCATACAGTACAATAAGTAGGCCCCGCGTCCACCGCTACCGCAAGGTCGAAGACCACCCACCTTACGGCATCATATTATCTCAAGCGCAACGCGACGCTGGTTTACACCAGGGGAGCACTCTTCTATATTTCTAAAGCAACCACCGGATCAAAGGAGATGGGCAGCTATATGTATATTTCAGATAAAGTGCTACGTAAGGTTCTGTACCTCAGGCGCACTAAAATGGAATCAAAAAAAAAAAAAAAAAGTAGGCCCCGCTCGGCCGCCATCCAGTTTGATAAGACGGCGCTCGCCTGTCGTGATTTCCGCATCGCGCGCGGAAGCTTCGGGAGCTTGTACGAAACATGTGAAGCGGGATGCGCGGCCATGCGCTTGGGACAGCAGTCTGCCCGCTGGCTGCAGTGGCAGCGTCGATATTTACAAAATGGTTTTCGGATTCGAGGAACTTGGCCCGCTCCAGTGATGTCTCGTCTGTAAAGCAAGAAGGAAAGCTGAGGTTGATGAGAATCGGACGTGGTTGACAAGTTGGCTTGCCCTGCGACTACGGCAGAGATGCGATATTGGATCAGATAACACATAATACAGTACTGTAGATATCTGATCCGTCTCACTATAACGTTTATCAACTCATGTACAAGGCCGATCGTGCAACACGCATTGCTGATCTGACCTCGCGATGATCACTCTCTATAATCGGGTGACACCAGCAAAACTTACGGTCAGCTTTATCCAGAACACAGTACGGTCGATAGGACTTGACCTTTATTTTTCTTTCTTGCCCAAGATCTGCGAGTTTACCACGGACAGGGGAAAGTAAAATGATTGCCTTGCCGGGCTTGTCGACAAAGTCAAGAGTCCGGAGATCGAGTGAGCGATTGAAGCCAGGACCTCGGAAATCGTCGAAGATACATACATCATAAGGCCACTCGCGTCTTGGAATTTAACATCAGATCCGATTAAGCCAGTCTGGTGCGCCCACCGTGTGGCGATCGAAAAAATTATGGATAATAAAAATTGCAGCAGACCTCGTTGAAGCCAGAGACCGACGGAGGAAGTTTGATGAAGGTTCATCGAAGGATATGTCAGATTAAGATTGGTCAGAAATACCTCTGAGTTGTTTTCGAGGGGGATCCAACGGAACACGGTTTGACGCTCTAGACGTGTTATCCGTCGGGTGCCTGTTTCTGGGGGCCCGTCAGTCGGATTCTCAAGCACAACTACACCACTCACCGCGTCAGAGCACCCATCTTTCACGCCCACCCAATATACTAGTACTCCCTCCTTCCTCCTCTCCTCTCTCTCAGACCCTCTCATCGCCATCCTTGCCCCAGTGTCCGCCCGCATGCTGGCTTACAGCACCCTTCATCTATCTCCTCGACCTCTCCACACGCCCCGGTGAGAATGTGGTTCTATAAAGGAGCCGAAGCTCTGAAATTTTAGCAACGCACAGGGGAAAGATCTAAACCACATAGCCTGCTCACCTTGAGATCAGACGGGAGAGGGTTCTTGACGTCCATGAGGATGCGAGTATCGTGTTCACCAATCTGGTATAAGAGCAGGTGACCATGTCCTTTCATGAGTGACGTGCGATGTAGGGGGCTCGGAAGCGAAATATCTTCTAGACGAAGTTGCATCGCACCAATGAGCGCTTGCTGAACGCGGTACCCACCATGACTGCGCCGCGAAAGGTGGAGAAGCAACCGTCCGCGATGACGACGAGGTTGGTGCAAAACGACTCCTTCTGCCCTGTGTCTTCCCTGCGTGCGCATGGGTGGGGCTCGATCAAATCCGTCGCCGTTGCTTCGATGACGTCGACGCCGGGAGCAGCCTTGGCGCGTGTACGGAGTTTCTGGATAAAGCGACCGTGGTGGAACGAGCGGCCCTGTGCACGAGAGGGGTATGGTGTATGCACGGTCTCTCCGGCGTCGAGGACGACGTCAATGCTGTCGAGACTGGTACCGAGACCGAGCGAGCGTAGCGCAGCAACGCCGCCCGGTTGGAGAAGCTCATAGATGATGCGGTCGGGCTCTGGGGAGCGTTCGAAGAGGGCAATGCGGAGGGGTGCGGTGCGAGATGTAGAGGCAGCGGCGGAGAGAACGTGTGCGGAGGCGGAGCCTGCGATGCTTGCACCGATGACGACGTTGTCGTATGACGGGCCATGGGGGGTATTCTGAGACATCTAATAGGGCGCTCACTCACAGTTTCCCTTACTCTTTCGCTGAGGGACAGGGAAGTAATGGAAAGAGCCGATAGAGCGCGTGATCTAAGCGATAAGCGAGATACGCGCGTAAGTTCAGAGATAATAAGAAGCTCTTTATTTGGTATGCGTTACCTAAGCGATAAGCGAGATACGCGCGTAAGCTATATCACGCGTTAGCTACAGTAACACAACGCTAGAAGATAAAATACTCACTTCAGAGATAATAAGAAGCTCTGAAGTGATAGAGACATAATGAGTGTGTTTAAATACGAAAAGTAAGAATAAAACTATCATATGAAAACGAGTGTGTAGAGCTGGCAACATATTGCTCAGCGATAGTTGGTATGTAAAAGATTAGATCGATCGGAAAATAAATAGATAAGAAATTGATCTAATAAGATCGAATCACTTGAATCAAAAGTAAATTAATCTAATCTAAAATTGTCTTTATCAAATCATGCGCGGTTACCCCGCAATGGAATAAGCGGAGCCGGCTTGTTCCGACATCCCCCCGTGATCAAGACGATCCTGGATTAGATCAGATAAGACCCAACCCAGTAATGAAATCACCAAGTTGCACATGAGAGTGCGGCTTAGTTAATCCATCAGCGAGCATCTCGGAGGTAGGCGTTCGTATGAGCGTGATGAAGCCATCCTCAATGTATTCGCGAATCGCATGAAATTTGATAGGGATATGCTTGGATCTTCTCCCGGTGACAGGATTGAGCGCAAGATCTACAGCGCCTTTGTTATCACCATGTAAGGGGATCGGATCTTCCACATCATAGCCGATCTCGGAGAAGAAACTCCGATACCACGCGGCCTGATTTGCTGCGTCGGTTATTGCCATATATTCCGCGTGCGTAGTGCTCTGTGCCACTGTCTTTTGCTTCCGCGACGACCATGAGATCGCGGCGTCGGCTAATAAGTAGACAAAACCGGACGTTGAGTGATAATCATCCGGTTGATCCCCATAGCTGGAATCTGAGTAGCCGAAGAGACCACTACCACGCGCGCCGTCATATCGCAGAGATAGATCCGCGGTGCCTTTAAGATAAGATAGCACATATTTGGCGAGACGTAGATGCTGTGAAGAGGGGTTGGAGGCATACTGCGCGAGTCGCCCAACAGCAAAGGAAACATCAGGACGAGTCCCGATCT
Source organism: Russula vinacea (assembly GCA_022376525.1). Lineage (NCBI taxonomy): Eukaryota > Fungi > Basidiomycota > Agaricomycetes > Russulales > Russulaceae > Russula > Russula vinacea. Next base: position 157,645 of record WTXL01000020.1, on the reverse strand, counting down.
GAACATACAGAAGGCTGCCAATAATTTGCTGGTAGTACTTTATTTCATCAGCAGAGGCCTGCCCAGTGTGTTTGACTAGAAGCGCTTCAGCCCCGGAGGGCAGAGGAGTGCGCGCGGGATTACAATCCGCTAATCCGAAGCGATCCACGATCTCCGAGATGTAGCGAGACTGATCAATATCTAGCCGCTTGATAGACCTGTCGCGTTTGATCCGAACTCCTAGGTAGGATTCGATCTCGCCTAGATCAGTCATTTCGTAGCGACCGGCTAAAGTAATCTTGAGATTTTTGACATCTGCAAGCTTATCGCCTAAGATAGTGATATCATCGACGTAGAGGATTATGATTAGAGTGGATCCCCCCGCGTCTAGGCGATGATAGACACCAGCATCAGAATGAGTGCGCTTGAACCCAAGATCTATAAGAACTGAGTGGAACTGTAGATTCCAAGCGCGCGATGCTTGTTTGAGGCCGTAGATTGCCTTTCGAAGTAGGCATACTTTGTCCGATTGGTCCGGCACGATGAAACCGTAAGGCTGCTCCATAAATATTCCTCATCCAGTAGACCGTTCAGGAACGCCGATTTGACGTCCATCTGATGGATCTCCCAATCCGATAGCGCGGCCAACGCTAGAAGTAGTCGCAAGGACTCAAACCTGGCCACTGGAGAGAAGGTTTCATCATAATCTATACCCTGAATTTGAGTGAACCCTTTTGCAACCAACCGCGCGCGAAAGCGTCCATCTGCTTTGCGCTTGAACACCCACTTCGACTTGACGGCCTTACGGCCCGTCGGCAAATCCACAAGATCCATGTCCGATTTTTAGCAAGCGCGTCGATCTCATACTGACACGCGGCACGCCATTCATCGGCATAGTCCGATGACATCGCTTGCTTGAAAGTAAGCGGATCTTGATATTCAGCAGCAGCCAATAACGCGATATGCGTTACTTGCCCGGAAGTCCGCTTCCGCTGCCCAACGCCCTTCTCCGCTACATTGTCCGGCCCGAGTACTTAGGGTTAGGTCGCGGATTCTCTCTCAATTGTCTGGTCGAGGGTACAGTCTTGGGTGGACCACCCGGAGGACCGAGGAGAGGGCCAGGGAGTGAGGAAACAGGAGCGCGCCGCGAAGTACCCTTAGCGGGGATACGGATAATAAGTTTGCGGCTTTGCGGCTCAGGTTGAGGCGGATCCGGAGTCGGAGAGGGCTCCGGAGTTGGGGACGGGTCCGGCGTCGGAGTATCAGCCGGAGGCGGCGCTGAAGGAGGCGTGTAGAATTCCGTGTTACCACGAGATTCTGGAGGACGATTGGCGGGAGTCTTAGGAGGTGGGGGTTGTTCGGAGGTGGGGGTGGCGGAGCCGGAGCTTTCTGGGCAGCCGACTGTGGAAGCGTTGGTTGTGCGGTCTGTGGAGCTGGCGCCGAGGGCGCGGGCCCAGCAGGAGGGTTAGCAGGCACGGGGCCATGCTGTGCACTCTCAGGGTTAATAGATATTATTACCGGTCCATCAAGGACCGCAGGACGCGTTGGCGGAACAGACGGCGGACTGCTCGCCTTCGCCGGAAAGGAACGCTCGTCGAATGTCACGTCGCGAGACAGTACGATCGTCCGGGTATCGGATTCCAGAATCTATATCCTTTGGAACCCGTCTCATACCTGATAAATGTCATAGGCTTCAATCTAGGATCTAGCTTCTGACGCTTACCCTCAGGCACATGTACATATGCCTTGCATCCGAAGACGCGAAAATAAGAGACATCCGGAACTTTATTAGCCCAGAGCTCATAAGGTGTGCGCCAACCCAGAACGCGAGTGGGAGTCCGATTGTATATATGGACAGCAGCATCAGCCGCCTGCTCCCAAAAGCCTGCAGATAATCCTGCATGATGTATTAGAGCGCGCACCTTGTCAAAGATCGTGCAGTTCCAACGCTCTGCTACTCCGTTCTGTTGAGGTGTGCCTGGCATAGTTAACTTATGTTCGATCCCCCATCTTTCAGAAGCTCTGCAACGCGCGCGAAATGTATTCCCCCCCGCGATCGGAGTGCAACGCAAGAAGCTTATCCAAGGTTTGGAGCTCAGCCCAAGCCAGGAACTTCTTGAACGCGTCCGCACATTGATCTTTAGTGCGAAGGAAATAAACTACTCCGTGACGGGAATAGTCATCAATGAATGTCGCGATGTAATGTGCGCCGTGCAGGGACCGGACCTGGAGTGGCCCGCTAGATCGCTATGAACGATCTGTAATCGCTTCTCGGATCGCTTGTTCGACCCCGGAAAAGGAAGTCGCGTGTGCTTGCCGAGTTCGCACCCGGGGCACGGAGATGATGAATCGTGATCTGATGGGGAATCGAGTGATAGTCCGCTGACCGCAGAAGTGTAACGCCGGAGCGCGGGAATGGACATATGTCCCATCCGCTGATGCCAGATTTCTGTGGGTTGGACAGCCAGATGCGCGTTGAGGGAAGCCATAGACACATCCAGCCAATATAGATTGCCTTCAAGGTATCCCTTCGCGACTTCGATTTTGTCAAAGTGTATAGTAACCCAGTCCGATCGAAGGTCAGCGATCCGCCCTTCCGGGTAAGCGCGCTTACGGAGAAGTAACGCGCTTGTGCCTCGGGGACGTGCATGACTCCGTGGAGGGTTACTCGGACGTTTCCGTCTCCACCGGCTGGCTTGACAATAACCGAACCGATACCGATCTGCTTGATCTCGGCGTGGCCACCAAGGCTAACGACGCCCGGAGCCTGTTTGTACGTAGCGAAGTCGGATCTATGCGGGGTGATGTGATGAGTTGCCCCAGAATCGACCATCCAGCGCGATCGCACAGCCGAGTAAAGCGAAACCCTGATTTCTTCATCGTCATCGGCTATCTCGGTAATCGTAGCAGTAGTAGGTACTACGATATGGGTATTGACCGATTTGCCGGAGGATCCGGATTTATCCTTATCCTTATCCTTATCTTTCTTATCCTTCCCGCTCTGCTCCTCATCATCCCGCTTCTTCTTCCGGCACACGTTGCGCTTGTGTCCGGTCTTCTGACAATAATAACATTTGATCTTGGATTTGTCAGATTTGTCGCCCGGCTTCTGGACCGGAGCGATCTTGTTAAGCGAGGCGGGATCAGTGCGCCGGCCTTCTCGTTGATGAAGCGATCTTGCAACATCTTCGGAGTAAGTTTGTCGGGCGCGTGAGCAGCCAGGATAGTGGAAGCGACGGTGGAATAGGATTCGGGTAGCGCTTTGAGTAATATGAAACAATATTGTAGATCGGTGATTGACATGTCGTTATCTTCAAGAGAGCGACGAATGTCATTAAGTTTCTGGATCTGGGTATGGAAAGGGGTATTCTCATCCAGTTTGGTACTAGTCAGGGAGGTCCAGGCGTTGAACGTAGACATAGCCCCTACACCTCCATAGACGCGTTTGAGTTCGTCCCATTTGTCCTTCAGTGCGGGAAACTTGTTATCATCCGCGACTGTCAGCCAGACACTCTTCTGCACAAAGATCTCCATATAACCGAGCAACTTCTCTTCGGCAACGGCCAGATCGGATCATTAATCGGCGGAGAAGAGTCGGTTATGTGATGACGTGCGTTATTACAGCGAAGAAGCGCCTGCGTAAACGACGCCCACGAGGCCCAATTGGTCCCGTCAAGGGTTTCCATAACAGTGCCAGGGGGGAAGGACAAGACAAATTGAGGCGGATATCCAGATCCGGTAGGGGCGCCAGTAGCGGTACCCCCAGTAGTAGTTGCACCCGCAGTATTAGCGGTGCCTTGTGCGACGCTTTGATTAGCGGCCTGACCCGCGGAGCCAGCAGGTGCCGCAGACATTGAAGATCAAAAGTGGTTGTTGATTATATTAGCAATGAACAGAGGCTCGGCGCGGAAGGGAGAGATAGTGAAACTGTGGGGAAGTCTTCGCGCGAGCGTGTGTGATATGATTAGATGATCTTCTAGATTTAATCGAGCTCAGGGCCCATAACCTAATGGAAAGAGCCGATAGAGCGCGTGATCTAAGCGATAAGCGAGATATGCGCGTAAGCTATATCACGCGTTAGCTACAGTAACACAACGCTAGAAGATAAAATACTCACTTCAGAGATAATAAGAAGCTCTGAAGTGATAGAGACATAATGAGTGTGTTTAAATACGAAAAGTAAGAATAAAACTATCATATGAAAACGAGTGTGTAGAGCTGGCAACATATTGCTCAGCGATAGTTGGTATGTAAAAGATTAGATCGATCGGAAAATAAATAGATAAGAAATTGATCTAATAAGATCGAATCACTTGAATCAAAAGTAAATTAATCTAATCTAAAATTGTCTTTATCAAATCATGCGCGGTTACCCCGCAATGGAATAAGCGGAGCCGGCTTGTTCCGACAGGAAGCGAGGACTGGAGAAAGAAAATACTCAAAAATCGTGTCACCTGCGATGAGCGTCTGTGGTCCCCGCCACCGTGCTGTGAACGCGCCCATTCGCACGCACATTACGCAACGCTGTTTTGACTGTTATTTTGCGCTTGCGTTATCGAATTAGATGCATGCATTGGCCCTCTAACACCGCATTCAACACACTTACCATCATATCCCCATTGTGACCGACTGGCAACTTCCCCTTCAAACGCCCATTCTTTGCCTTGTTCTTTGCTACCTGCAAAATGAGTGATCATTCAGGATCGGTTCGGTTTCAAGCGTTGTTCGGGGCCTTGCACGAATACGAAAAGCAAACGGACATAACATTGCTCAAACACCCACTCGCTGAGCAGCTTCAGCATTGTGACTCCGTCGACTCCATTACCGCCATTCTTCAAGAGCAAGTACACGCTTGCAGTAAACTTAGAGGCAGAGATAGAATTATAAAGTCGCTCTATGGTGCCGTATCAGTTCTGAGTAAGCTTTCTGCCGACGTCAACCTCGGCCTGGTACGGCCGAAAGCACTGATCGGGTATTCTATGTCTCTGATACCTATTTTCATTCTATAGCTATCCTCCCTTGCGAAAGCAATATATGCTGGGCTTGCTGTCCTACTCGCTGTACGTCCCTTTCTCTTGTTCCTACATGTATCTATGTGACATCCAAGTGTTTTCAGACTGTCAAGGATGTTGTTGCACATGGTCCACTCGTTGAACTACTCGAGTCGATCGAGTCCTTTCTGAAGCATCTTGGCATCTATACCGAGATATCTCCTACAAAGGCTATGACAGAAACTGTTGTGAAGACGCTTGTGGGGTTGATCTGTATCCTCGGGTGGGCGACCAAACTCATTAAACAAGGACAGCCAGGTGAGTTCCTCCTCGTTGATGGTTTAACTGGACTCAATGTGATGCAGATAAAATTGTAAGGAAACTTTCTGAAGGGAAGTACGAAGAAATGGCGTTGGAAAGGCTGGATCGACTCACCCTGGACGAGGCTCGGATGACCGCAGCGCAGATTTTCGAGGTCATCTATCGTCTTGTCCAGAATACGAGGGTGGCCATAATTGGTGGGCAAACGGCCTCGGCTTGCCACCCGCTGTTTGTTGAGTTTTATTCCCTCTAGACGGCATGGCATCGATCTACCGTGTCTGGGCTGCCCTGGGTAAGTTTATTAGTGACAGTTGAGTTTGTTCTGTGTCTTACTGGGCATCAGAACTTATGCATAACATCTTGAGCGACGTGAACAAGTCGAAACGTTAGTTATTTCTTAATGTTACGATTGCTGACAGAACCTCACTGAGATTGTCTGGCAGGTGACAATTTGGGACAAGCTATTCGAAGCTGGCTCTCTGTACCAGAACCACGAAAAAATTTCAACGTTGCCCGTAGATCACGCCATGGGGAGACCGGAATGTGGTTCGTCCAAGGTCACACCTTCACTGAATGGAAGTGGTCTGGACCAAGCTCTCTTCTATGGATTTATGGAATCCGTTCGTTGTCTCCAGCTCTTACGCTTCTGTAGAGATTAATGGGTTTCCTTTTTTAGCGGGCGCAGGAAAGAGTGTCCTTTGGTATGTTGAACTCTTAATATTTCATCTTGAGAGCTTATTATGCTGGCTAGTTCCACAATCATTCAGGACATTGACACTATGCGGAGAGCTGGGCTCCTTTCCCTGGCATTCTTTTATTTTGACTTCAGGGAGGAGAAAAAGAAGGGCCTACGTGGACTGGTCTCGTCTCTGCTAGTCCAGCTTTGTCGTCAATCCGACTACTACCATGACAGCTTTTCAAGTTCTACTTGGAACATGCCCCGGGTTTCCATTGTCCCAGTGATGACACACTTGTGGGATGTCTTAAGGACCTACTTAAACTTCCTGGACTAGCCCCCGTGTACATCATTGTGGATGCTTTGGATGAATGTCCAAACATACCTGCCGTCCGATCTCCCCGTCAAGAAGTTTTGAACCTTATTGAGCTGCTTATCAAGTCTCAATTTCCGAATCTGCGGATATGTGTTACCAGCCGACCAGAGACTAACATCAAGGATATCCTTGACCCTTTAACTTTCCGCCCCGTTTCTTTGCCTAGCGAGCCTGGACACAGGAAGGACATTATGAGCTACATCAAATTGGTCATTAACATGCATCCAAAAAGCAGGATGTGGCAAGAAGAGCACAAGCAACTGGTTATCGAGGTTCTCACAAAAAATGCTTACGGGAGGTAAGGTATAAATACAGAGTTCTTGACGACTCGCTCAAATTTATGATTTATCACATAGGTTCCGATGGGCGGAATGTCAGCTACTCTACATTTGTGACATCATCCCGGAACGTGTCCAACATGCACTAGCCAATTTACCTGCGACGCTGGACGAGACATATCGACGCACATTGCGAGAAATTAACAATGCAGAGTGGGAATTGGCTTATCGCTTGTTTCAGTTCGTTGCAGTGGCGTCCCGCCCACTTCGTGTCGACGAACTTGCCCCGTTACTTGCGTTCAATTTCGAGGCAGTATCGATCCCGAATTTTCCTCAGGCTCGGCATTTGGAAGATCAAGTATACGCAGTGCTGTCAGCATGCCCCAGTTTGCTTGCCATTGTCGATGGTGGATATCCTTTCAAAAAAGTAGTACAATTCTCTCACTATTCGGTGATGGAGTTCTTGACGTCCGCCCGCCTTGCTGAAGCCAGCGACATTACCCACAGCCGTTATCACATTTCTATGACACCTGCTCACACCATTGCGGCACAAGCCTGTTTGGGCATTCTGCTACACCTGGATAAGGATGTCATCACTAGCAGCGGTCTGGAAGAATATCCTCTCGCTGAATATGCTGCAGAGCACTGGGCTGACCATGCTCGGTTCGAGGATGCGTCGCGAAATGTTGATGATACGATGAAACGACTGTTTGACCCAAGCAAGCCACATCTTGCGATCTGTGTCTGGATACACGACCCAGAAGTTCCTACGCGGAGGCGAGCCGAACGAGCCGAGAGACCTTTACCACTCACCGGATCCCCTTACATTATGCCGCTCTTTGGGGCTTACGCGCCATGGTAGAGTTCCTGGTCATCGAACACTCACAGGACGTGCACTCTCAGGATTTCACCAACATGGTGACTCCCTTGCACTAGCGTTGAAATGGGGACATGTGGAAGTCGCTCGATCCCTTTGCGAGTACGGCGCGGACGTGACAACCCTAGACAAGAACGGGTGGAATCCACTTCATCTGGCGTTATCCGGGGGACATGCGGAACTCGTACGTATCTTTACTGAAGACGGCATACGTCAGATCGCCCAGGGCAAGGACAGGTGGACTCCGTTACATCGGGTACCGTTCAAGAAATATATTGACGTTGCAGAAATCCTTTTCAGCTATGGTGCTGATGCAACAGCCGAGGACAGACGCAGTTTGACTCCGTTGCATCTAGCGTCTGGGGGTCATGTGAAGCTCGCACTCATCCTTCTTGAACGCGTTGATTCAATGGCCCAGGATTGGTTTACTCCATTGCATCGAGCGTCGTCCAGGGAACATGTGGAGTTGACCCGGATCCTTCTCGAGCGCGGCGCAGACGTGATAGCCCAGGACAAGAACGCGGGGAGTCCGTTACATTGGGCGTCATCTGGGGGTGATGCAGAAATTGCTCGCATCCTCTTCGAGCATGGCGCACATGCGGACGCGCGGGACAACGACAACTGCACCCCATTACATCGGGCGTCGCAACAGGCACATCCGGAAGTCGTTTGTTTCCTCCTCGAGCATGGTGCAGATGCGGGTGCACGGGACAACGATAACTGCACTCCATTACATTGGGCGTCGCAGCAGGGCCACCTGGAAATAGTTCGTATCCTCATCGAGCACTGCGTAGATGCGGATGCGCGGGACAACGATAACTGCACTCCATTACACTGGGCGTCGCAACAGGGCCATTCCGGAGTGGTTCGTGATCTCGTCGAGCACGGCGTAGATGCGGATGCGCGGGACAACGATAACTGTACTCCATTACACAGGGCGTCGCAACAGGGCCATTCCGAAGTGGTTCGCGATCTCATCGAGCATGGCGCCGATGCGGATGCACGGGACGACGATAACTGCAATTCATTACATCGGGCGTCGCAACCGGGCCATTTCGAAGTGGTTCGAGTCCTCGTCGATTACGGCATAGACGTAAATGCTCAGGACCACAGCAACTGGACACCGCTACATGGAGCGGCACAGTATGGGCATTTAAAAGTGGTTCAGTTCCTCCTCGAGCATGGTGCAAATGCGCACGCCTCGGACCAAGGTGGCTGGACCTCGTTGCAGTGGCCTTCGTATAACGGAGATCTTGAAATTGTTCGGACGCTCCTCGAGTATGGTGCAGATGCGAATACCCGAGACAACAATAACTGGACACCCTTGCACGGGGCGTCGCAACAGGGACATCGGGAAGTTGTTCAAGTTCTCCTCGCGCATGGCGCAGATGCAAATTTCCGTGACGACAGCAACCAGACCCCGTTGCATCTGGCTTCGCGAGCCGGACAACTCGGGCTTGTCCGTCTGCTAGTCGAGAGCAGCGCGAATATCTATGTGCAGAACAACGCGGGCCGCACTCCAGTCGAGGAAGCGTTGGTGAAAGGACACGATGATGTGGCGGAGTTACTGATGGGATACGGAACCGGAGTATGATGATGTTGGCATTTACAGACTTACTGTACAGTAGATAGATTTGACATTCATCCATCTAGCCTCTATATATTACCTTATGATATACTGTACGGCAATGTGCAACGCGATGCGACGCATCACGAAATTCAGAAAAAAACTCGGCCGCGAAATCACACCGGACATCGTTCTAAATCCTCCTGGTCCCTCCTCAGAAAACCTACCAGCTAGCGCAATCATACAAAAGTCCGAGCTTGACGCCTTGGGGAAGATCTGCTCCTTCATATACTTGGCTATGTCCTGGTTAACATACTCCCAACCCTCCTCTAATTGAAGAAATGCCTGGCTGGCAGAAAGTATGCAAGTCTGTCTGCTTGCCGCGATCGACAGGCCGCCATTAAGCTCAATTCTAAATGCGCTCGCCTCGCGCGCGGAGGTTTCGGAGGCTTGTATCAAACACGTGGAGTGGAGATCCGTATCCAAGTCTTTTGGTACGGCATCGAGCCGCTGGCTGCGGCGACAGCATGGATATTTGCAAGCGGTCTTCAGATTCGAGGGACTTGACCCGCTCCAGTGGTGTCTTGTCTGCAACGGAAGAAAGACCGAGTAAATGATAATCGGACGGTGTTTTACAAGTTGATTGGTTGAATCGCTTGCCTTGACGACTGGAATCGATAGATTTAGTGATTGGATGTCCACGACCTGTGACTGCGGCAACAATGCGATATTGGATTAGATAACACGTGATACTGCAGATATCATATCTCTCTTACGTAAAAGGCCAATCGTGACGCGTTGCTGATCTGACCAAGGATCTGACCTTGCGATGTAGTCGAGCAACGCCAGCGAGACAGTCTGCTTGATCCAGAGTACAGAAGGATCGATACGCTACTTGGCCCATTTCCTGTCTCCGCTTTTTCTTGTGTTCTAAGCTCTTCGAGTTAACCACGGATGGGGAAAAGCAAAATGACCGCTTTCGGCGCTTTGACGGGCTAGTCGACAAAGGTGAGAAGCTGGAGATCGAGTGGACAATTGGAGCCAGGACCAAGGAAGTCGTTGCGAGTACATACAGTACATTGTAGTCAGGGCCATATACGTCTAGGAGTTAAGCATCAGATTCGATTAATCCTGCCTTTGTGTCCACCGTGTGGCGATCTGAGAGTAAAAAGACTACGGATAACCAAAATGCCTCTGGTTTTCTCTCGAGGAAGATCCAACGGAACACAGTGACGCAGTGTTGATGCTCCAAACGTGTTATCTGCTGTTATCTGTCGGGTGCCTGTGTCAGGGATCCAGTCAGTCATGTTTTCGAGCCACAACCACACCACCGCACACCACCACTCACCGCGTCAAAACATCCCATCTTCCACGCCCTCCCGACAAACTATTCGCCCGCCCACTTGTCCCCTCAGACACGCTCATCGGCGTTCTTGCCCAGTCCCCGCATGCTAGCACACAGTGGCCTTCAGAGTTCTTTCATCTCATCTTCCTCTCCGATGCGCCCTGCTGAGAATGTCTTGAAGAATGTGGTTCTATAAAGAAGCCGAGCTTTTGAAAATCTAGCAACACATGCCCACGCATAGGGGGAGGATTTAAACGGCAGCCTTCTCACCTTGAGATCAGACGGGAGAGGTTCTTGATGTCTATGAAGATGTGAGTATCGTGTTCCCATCTCTGGTATAGATTGGGTACGCATTGTACATATCCTCATGTCATTCATCAACAAGTCTGACAAGTCGGAGGTGAAAGCAATCCACCTCCTGGCTAGTGACTCCTCGGACTTGTTGATGAACGACATGGTGCTCAGGAAAGAGGATATGCTCCCAGCTCTTTGTTTACAAACGCATTTACAATGCGTTCGTAAACAAAGAGCTGGGGGCAGGTGCAACTTTTGTCGAGTGTTTCGCGTGTCAGCAGGGCACGTGCGATCTGGTAGGCGGGATCACGCCACTTCATCACGTACCGTGCTTCGGATGGGACGCGCAAAACGTACTTGACAACAATGCTTGACAAAGTTGCCCCGCACCGCTGAACGTTTACGAAGTGCATTACACGCCACCCGCCATAACCACGCTGCGAAAGTTGGAGAAGCAGCAGTCCGTGATGGCGACGAGGTTGACGCAAGACGACTCCTGTTCCGCACAGTCCCTCCCCGCGCATACCCCGATCACGCGGCTCGTGGGCGGGCATGCATTCGATCAAATCAGCCACGGTTGTCTCGATGGCGTTGATGCTAGGGGCAGTCATAGCGTCTGCGCGAAGGTTCCGCACGAAGCGGCCCTGCTGGATAGGCACGGTCTCTCCTTCGAGGACCGCGTAGCCTTGCACGAGACGACATCAATGCCGCAGAGACAGCCGCAGAGACCGAGCGAGCGCAGCGCAGCAACGCCGTCCAGTTGAATAGGCTCGGCGACGATGCAGTCACGCTTGGTGAGGGAGCGTTCGAAGAGGCAATGTGGAGGGGTGCGGCGCGAGATGAAGCCGCGGCGGAGAGAGCGTGTGCAAAGGCGGAGCCTGTGGTGTCTGCTGGCGACGTCGTCGTATGACAAGCCGAAGGATATTCGGGGCAAGATTCGGGGACATCTAACACCGTACTCACTCTTTCCCTTGCTCTTTCTCGAGGGACAAGGAAGCGGGAACTCTCATCACGACGGCCTTCTGGGGTAATCGTGGCTCGCACAACCTGCTTCCAGCTCGGGAATCGTCTCCCTCTGCTTCCCTTGAACGCACATTATGCCATTCTGTTTAGGCAGTTAGCTTGCGTACGCATGCGTTATCGATGAACGAGGCAGTGCACCCTCTACCACTGCATTCCACTATCGATCCACCATCCCGTCACTGTCTCCCCTTGAAACACATTTTTTCGCCACCTACGAAATGAGTGATCATTCAGGATCGCATTTTCAAATGTTGTTCGAGGCTTCCTTGCAGGAATACGATAAGCAGACGGGCATAACATTGGCCAAACACCCGCTCGCCGAGCAGCTCCAGCGTTGTGACACCGTCGAGTCCGTCACCGCCATTCTTCAAGAGGAAGTACGCTGCAGTGAACTCAGAGGTAGCGATAGAATCACCAGGTCGCTCAATAGTGCCGTATCAGTTCTGTATATGCTCTCTGCCAGCGTCAACTTTGACCTTGACCGGGTATGTCAGAGCCGAGGGTGCTGATGGCGTGTATTATGTCTCTGATGTTTAATCCATAGCCATTCACCCTTGGGAAAGCAATATATGCTGGACTTGCTATCTTACTTGTCGTATGTCCCTTTTTGTGTTCCTACGTGTGTATCTGTCTGACATCCAACTGTTTCAGACCGTCAAGGATGTTAATGCACTGGCACACGACCCACTTGTTGACTTACTCGAATCGATCGAGTCTCTTCTGAAACACCTCAACATCTATACCAAGATCCCTCATACAGCGGCTATGACAGAGATTGTCGTGAAGACGCTTGTGGAGCTGTTCTCCATCCTCGCGCTGGCGACCAAACTCATCAAGCAAGGACAACCAGGTGAGTTCCTCCTCGCTGAGGATTTACTTGGACTCAATGCGACGCAGAGAAATTTGTAGGGAAGCTTCCTGAGGGAAAGACGAAGAAATGGCGCTGGAAAGGCTGGATCGACTCACCCCGGACGAGGCTCGGAAGACAGCAACGCAGATTCTTGAGATAGTCTATGGTCTTGTCGAGAAAATGAGGGTAGTCATGGATGGTGAGCAAACGGACTTGGCCTGCCACCCGCCGTCCATTGACTTTTCATACCTCCAGACGGCAAGGCATCGATCGACCGTGTCCAGGATGCCCTGGGTATGTTTGTTAGTGACAATGAATTAGTTCTTTGTCTGACTGGTTAGCATTAGAAGCCATGCATGAAATTGTGAGCGACGTGAACAAGTCAAAACGTCAGCATGTGAAAGTTTCCCTCTCCCATCTCGATCGCGATGCGGATATTGTAGCCCAGAACAAGGATATGGAGACTCCATTACACCTGGCGTTGCGGAAGGGACAAGTGGAAGTCGCTCACATGTATATTGAGCGGGGCGTGGATGTGCAGCCCAGAACAAGTCCGGGGAGACCCCATTACATTTAGCCTCGCGGAGAGGTCAAGTGGGAGTTGCCCGCACGCTTATCGAGCGTGGCGCGGATGTGACAGCCCAGAATGAGGATGGGGAGACACCTTTACACCTGGCATCGTTTCGGGGACAAGTAGAAGTCGCTCGCATGCTTATCAAGCACGGCGTGGATGTGACAGCCCGGAGCAAGTACGGGGATACACCGTTACATTGGGCGTTACTTGAGAGACAAGTAGAAGTTTCTCGCATGCTTATCGAGCGTGGCGCGGATGTGACAGCCCAGAACAAGAAAGGGGAGACTCCATTACATCTGGCGTCGTTTCGGGGACAAGTGGAAGTCGCACGCATACTTATCGACCACGGCGTGGATGTGACAGCCCAGGACAAGTACGGGGAGACCCCATTACATCGGGCGTTACATGAGAGACAAGTGGAAGTCTCTCGCATCCTTATCGAGCGCGGCGCAGATGTAACAGCCCAGAACATGGATGGGGAGACTCCATTACATCTGGCGTCTTCTCGGGGTCAAGTGGAACTCACTCGCATGCTTATCGCGGGTGTGACAGCCCAGATTAAGTATGGGGAGACTCCATTACATCCAGCGCTACACGAGGGACAAGTAGAAGTCGCTTTCATGCTTATCAAGCGCGGCGCAGATGTAACAGCCCAGAACAAGAATGGGGAGACTCCATTACACCTGGCGTTGTTTCGGGGACAAGTGAAAGTCGCTCGCATGCTTATCCAGCACGGCGCGGATGTGACAGCCAAGAGCAAGGATGGAGAGACTCCATTACATATGGCGTCGTTTTGGGGCCAAGTGAAAGTCGCTCGCATACTTATCAAGCTTGGCGCGGATGTGACAGCCCAAAACAAGTATGGGGAGACTCCATTACATCGGGCGTTACATGAGGGACAAGGGGAAGTTGCTCGCTTGCTTATTGAGCGCGGCGCCAATGTGACAGCCCGTAACAAGAATGGGGAGACTCCATTACATCTGGCGTTGTTTCGGGGACAGGTGGAAGTCGCTCGGATACTTATCGAGCGCGGCGCGGATGTGACGTCCCGGGACAAGCGCAAGGAGACTCCATTACATCTGGCGTTGCGGAAGGGACAAGTGGAGGTCGCTCACATTCTTATTGACCGCAGTGCGGATGTGACAGCCCAAAACCAGGATGGGGAGACTCCATTACATATGGCGTTGTTTCTGGGACAAGTGAAAGTCGTTCGCAAGCTTATCGAGCGCGGTGCGGATGTGACAACCCGGGACAAGTACGGAGAAATTCCATTACATCGCGCGTCGCGGATGGGACAACTAGAAGTCGCTTGGATGCTTATCGAGAGTGGCGCGGATGTGACGTCCCAGAACAAGTACGGGGAGATTCCGTTGCATCTAGCATCGCGGATGGGAAAACTGGAAGTCGCTCATATGCTTATCGAGCGTGGCGCGGATGTGAGAGCCCAGAACAAGCATGGGGAGAATCCATTACATCTGGCGGTGCAGATGGGACAACTAGAAGTCGCTTACATGCTTGTCGAGCGCGGCGCGGATGTGACAGCTCAAGACAAGGACGGGTGGAATCCAGTCCATTTGGCGTTATCCTTGGGACCTGTGGAGCTCGTACGCTTTTTATAGAGCTCCTAGAACGCGAGATCGCCCAGGGAATGGATAAGTGGACACCAGTACAGAGGGCATCGTTTAGGGAATATATTGATGTCGCACAAATTCTTTTCGACCTTGGCGGAGTTGGCGCCGATGTACTAACAGCCCAGGATTCTGGCAGACGCCGGTTGACTCCATTGCATCTAGCATCTGGGGGACGTGTAAAGCTCGCACTCATTCTTCTCGAGCATGGAGCGGGCGCGAGAACCCATCATTGGCTCTGGTGGACTCCACCGCTTCTGGCGTCCGGAGAAGGTGTGCAATTAACTCGCATCCTTCTCGAGCGCAATGCAGACACGAATGCACGGGACCACGATAACTTCACTCCATTACATTGGGCGTCGCAAATGGGCCATTCTGAAGTGGTCCGTGTCCTCATCGAGCATGGTGCAGATACAGATGCACGGGACAACGATAACTATTCCCATTACATTGGGCGTCCCAACAGGGCCATTCGGAAGTAATTCGTGTCCTTATCAAGCATGGTACAGATACGGATGCACGGGACAACAATAACTTCACTCCATTACATCAGGCATCACAATTGAACCATTCGGAAGTGGTTCGCGTTCTCATCGAGCTTGGCGCAGATCCGGATGCGCGCGACAACGATAACTACACTCCATTACATCGGGTGTCGCAACTGGGCCATTTGGAAGTGGTTCGTGTCCTTATCGAGCATGGCGCAGATCCGGATGCTCGGGACCACAGCAACTGGACCCCACTACATGGAGCGTCACAGTATGGACATTTGGAAGTCGTTCGGTTTCTCCTCGAACACGGTGCAGATGCGCATTCTTCGGACCAAGGTGGCTGGACCCCGTTGCAGTGGCCTTCCTATAGCGGAGATTCTGCCATTGTTCGGGTGCTTCTCGAGTATGGCGCGGATCCGAATACCCGAGACAATAGTAACGCAACACCTTTGCATCTTACCTCACAACAGGGACATTGGGACGTTTTTCGGATTCTTCTCGAGCATGGCGCGTATGGGAATTCCAGAGACAGTAATAACCAGACACTCTTGCATCTTGCGTCGCAACAGGAACGTCGGGACGTTATTCGATTTTTCCTGGAGAATTACGCGTATGCGGATTCTAGTAAGCGGACATTCTTGCGTCTTGCGTCGCAACAGGGACATTGGGACGTTTTTCGATTTCTTCTCGAGCATGGCGCGTATTGGAGTCCAGAAACAAAAGAAACCGATACTCTTGCATCTTGCGTCGCAACAGGAACGTTTGGACATTGTTCAATTTTTCCTCGAGGATGACGAGTATGCAAATTCCAGCAACCGGACACTCTTACGTCTTGTATCGCAAAGGGGACATTGGGACGTTTTCCAATTTCTCATCGAGCACGGCGCGTATGGGAATTCCAGAGACAAAAGAAACCGGAAACTCTTGCATCTTGCGTCGCAACAGGAACGTTTGGACGTTGTTCAATTCCTCCTCGAGAATCACGCGTATGCGGATTCCAGTAACCTGACATTCTTGCGTCTAGCGTCGCAACAGGGACATTGGGACGTTTTTCGATTTCTCCTCGAGCATGGCGCGTACGGGAATGACAGAGACAACAGTATCTGGACACTCTTGCATCTTGCGACACAACAGGAACGTTGGGACGTTGTTCGATTTCTCCTCGAGAATGGCGCGTATATGGATTCCGGAGATAACAGTGACAGGATACCCCTGCAACTTGCATCGGAACAAGGACATTCGGACGTTGATCAAGATCTCTTCGAGATTGATGATGACTCATAAGAAGATTTTGGTAAGTTAACTACAGCAGCTAGACCCCGTTGCATCTTACGACTAAACAGGACATTAGGAAGTTTATTGAAGTTCTCCTCAAGTATGGCGCGGATGATTCACGTGACGACAGCAACCAGACTACGTTGCATTTAGCTTCGCGAGCTGGATACGTTGGGCTTGTACAGCTGCCGGTCGAGCACGGCGCGGATATTGATGTGCGGAACAACAAGGGCTGCACTTTGCACGAGGAAGCGTCGGTGAAAGGACGCCACGATGTCATGCAGTTACTGTCGGGTTACGGAACAAGGGTCAGGACTCTATACTGTACGACAGTGTGTAATGCGAGCAAGCCACCAGGGTATCGATTTAGCCACTGTGCCGTGGATTCAGCAGCGTCATGGTTCCATAATGTTAGTCAATCCAGAGAGCTTTACCATATCAAGGCGGGCGATGACGCGATGACGGGACCCGCATCACGGTGAATCGAAAAACATGGGCCGCAAATCTACACCTGACACTCTTTTCATTCTTATTCATGATAGTACACTGTTTATACTCCTCCACTACCCCCCTCAGGAAATCCGCCAGCTAGCGCGATCATACAAAAGTCCGAGCTTGGCGCCTTGGGAAAGATCTGCTCTTTCACATACTTTGCTACGTCCTAGGTAACATATTCACACCATCAACCCTCCTCAAATCGAAGAAATGCCTGAAGAGTACACACCTTTAGCAGGTCCGTCGACTTGCCGCGATCGACAGGCCCGCTCGGCCACCATCAAGTTCGATCAGACGGCGCTCACCCGTCGGGATTTCTGCCTCGCGCGCAGAGGCATCGGGTGCTTGTACGAAACAGGTGAAGTGGAGATCCGTGTCCAGGTCCTTTGGGACGGCAGTCTGGCCGCTGGCCGCGGCCGCGGCATGGATATTTGCAAAGAGGTCTTCGGATTCGAGGAACTTGGCCCGCTCCAGCGGTGTCTTGTCTAAAAAGAGAGAGAAGGCCGAGGGTCAATGGGAATCGGAGGGGTTTGGTAGGCTGAATCGCGTGCCTTGACAGGAATCGATGAATTTCGTGATTGGACTGTCGGGCTCATACACGACTTCTGACTACGGCACGGGAATGATGATGCGATGTCGGATCAGACGGCATGGAATAGATATATGACCTTCTTACGTTTATCAGGGCGTGTAAGAGGCCGATCGTGCCGCACGCATTGCTGATCTGACCCCGCGGTGATCACTCTCTGCAGTGGGGGGCAACACCAGCGCGACGTACGGTCTGCTTGATCCAGAACACAGTAGGATCGACGGGCACTTGGCCCTTTTCCTTTATTTTTCTTCTTCTTCTTGTCTGAGATCTGCGAGTTTGCCGCGGATGGGGAAAAGCAAAATGACTGCCTTGACGGGCTTAGCGACGAAGTCAAGAAGCTGGAGACCGACCGAGGTGAGCAAGTGAGAGCCATGCCGCGGAAGTCGTTGTGAATACATACCTCGTCATCGAGGCCGTATATGTCTTGGAATTCAGCATCATGTGCAACTAAGCCGACTCGTGCGCCCACTGTGCAGCGACGATCTGAGCGTGAAAAGTTTTACGGATAGCCGAAAGATGCAGCAGACCTCATTGAAGAGCTAGAAAGCGGTTGAAAGATGGGTAAGATTGAGGTGGACGGAACGTACCACAGGGTTGCTTTCGAGGGGGATCCAACGGAATGACATGGTTGACGCTGAGATGTCATCTCATGTGATGCGTTGTCGTAAGGGTCAGGGTCACCGGGTGCGTCATCAGGGGCGCCCACCGTCATGTTCTCGAGCCACAACGACACCACTGCAGCAGCGATACCCCTCCTCACCGAGCATCACCCGCTCTTCCACGCCCACCCAATCTACCACTCCTCCTCGCCCTCCCTCCTCCCCTCCCTCTCCGACCCGCTCCTCGCCGTCCTCGCCCCAGTCCCCGCCTACTGGCTCACAGCCGCCTTCTTCCAGCTCCTCGACCTCTCCAACGCACCCTGGCTCCTCCGCTATCGGATCCACGACTCGGCAGAGGTCGCGTCCCGCAACCGCGCCTCGCGCTCGAGGTTTTCCGCGCCGTTATCGTGCAGCAGGTCCTTCAGACCGCCCTTGCCGTCTGGTGGGTCTCTGAGCCCGAGGGGCGCGTAGACCATGTCGCTGCCGTGCGCAGCATGGCGCGTATCATTGCGTCATTCCCTTTTTTTGGCTCGCTCGAAAATACTGCCGCGGTGGCAGCGCCTCTCGCCTACCTCCTCTATTGGTGGGTCATCCCTACCGTGCGGATGCTTCTTGCCATGTACGTCGAATTCCTCCCCCGCGGACCTCTTTTATCCACTCAATTGCTAATGAGACTTTTTTAAATTGCATTAGGGTGGTGCTTGACACGTGGCAGTATTTCCTTCACCGTTTGATGCATCTCAATCGGTTTCTTTACAAACACCTCCATTCGGTCCATCACCGGCTCTACGTTCCTTACGCTTACGGCGCGCTCTACAACCACCCGATCGAGGGTTTCGTGCTTGACACGCTTGGCGCCTTACTGACCGAGACCGTCACAGGTCTCTCGGTCCGCCAAGCGATGCTTTTCTTCGTTCTCTCCACCTGCAAGACCGTCGACGACCATTGCGGGTACAGCCTCCCGTTCGACCCTCTCCAGATGCTCAGCGGAAACACGGCCGACTATCACGACATACACCACCAGGCCATCGGCATCAAGTCGAACTTTTCTCAGCCGTGGTTTGTCCACTGGGACGTCATCCTTGGCACCCGCATGACACGGCAGGACATCGAGGAGCGTCGCGCAAAAGTCAAGAAGTCTTAATTCTGCTCATGGATTTTTGGTACTGTCCTTGATCGAACTTATTACTGTACGCATCTACTATTAGTTCTTGCATACTCGTTCACTCTTCTGTGCGGATCTAATTCCGGCTACTTTGTCTCATTGTTATTCCCATTTTTTTTCGTTGCGACAAAGGTGTCATGTTGGGAAAGCACCCATGTCGTGATTAAATCTAGCGTTGCGCAAGGGCCCAACACGATGATATCGACAGATTAATATATGCGTGTACATACTTCTAGAGTGGTGGTGGCTGTGATGGTGCGATGAGAGTGACAAGAATGTGTCATGCGTGCTTGCAACAAAACAGGTTGTGATGCGAGGACAAATGTTAGTTTTTGAGGCGGACCCATGGCGATGTGGTCCAAGTGAAAATGGGAGGTTATAGATATGCACGCCCCGACCGACGCGCCATCTATGTTCGTTCAAATCCAGTCATCAGTTCCCGCCCATAAAGAAACAGAAAAAACGGCGAACCTCGATGACTTTCCAGCCCCCGGTCAGCTCGTTCTCAAGATCCTCCTCAACGCGCGTGATCACAGCCGCATAGTTGCACTGCTCGACGCGGTCCTCGGCGCCAACGAGGACTTCGCGCGTCTTGCGGTCCCGGAACAGGAGGACCTCCTGCGTCGTGAACGTGATCACGTACACGGGCGTGTTGTCCTCCAGGAAGCGGCCCGTGCTCACGTCCACCTGCCGGATGTCAAGCACCTTCGAGTCGGGCGCAAGCCCCTGTCGGAGATACTGCTCCATCGTTGCCCAGAGTACGTTGTAAGTCTATAAGAAGAAAAAAAGGAAATCAGCAACACTGTCCCTCGTCTCTTGGTTTGGTGGACGAACCGCTTCGGAACACCACGATTTGAGCGCGTCGTTGTCTGCGCTCAGGTAGGCGTCCACGACCTCGGGCACGATATATTCGCGGAGCTCGCGCTCGAAAGACTCCATTGAGAAGCTCGGGTCGAGCAGCTTCATGCTCCGCAACACGCGCGCCGTCTCGTTCTCGTCGAACCACGACGCGACGGTGGACGTGACCGAGCGCATCGACGACACCACAGGGTTCTCCGATTCCTGGTAGGCCTCGTGCAGAGCCGCGACCCTGCGCAGAATCGGGTTCGTCTCCTTGAGCTGCTGCCAGCGCTCTTGGCGCGGAGAAGAGGCATGCAAGACGAGGGATTCGCCCGCTCTGCAAGGATGCGGGTCATTAAGAGTAAGAAAAAAAGGGGTGGGTCATGAGGTTGTGGAAGAAGACGTACTCGGGGTCGGCAACGATGCGCGCCTTGATGCGACCCTCTTTGCCCGCCTTGGCAAGTCGCAGTTGCCGCCGCGCCCTCCGCGCTTCCTTCTCCTCAAACCCGGCATGTTTCGCCGTGCCTGAATCATCGAGTGCGTCGACGACTGTCTCCGCGAGGGTTTTGTATGCCGCGGTGTTGCGAATGGGCTCTGTCGTGGAGGCAATCGTCGAGGAGACGGCCGCGGTCGCCCTGGATATCTTGAGAGGAAATAAAGGAATATGAGGGATGCGTCGGAAAACAGATGCTATGGCTGAACGGCATACCGCGCGAGCGAGGTCGCTTTCTTCCATCGTCCTGAGTGCTTCAGAGACCGCGTCACCGACTTTGACGCCGCGCTTTTTGAGTTCCTCGGCGGCAGCACGCAACCGCGGGTTCTCTTTGATGCTCGAGGTAAGCTATATAATAAAAACACCCTCACCCAAATCAGCAACTCTCGCGAACAGAGGGGGAGCACTTGGAAGAAAGACACGGACCCTTGCGCGCTCATACGCGGCCCTGGCCTTTCTCATCGCCTCGGAGTCTTGGAGCTTGTCCACGTCGCCCTGGAGCTGCTTCACGTTCTCCTGCAGCTCCCTATTTTTCCGCAGCTCTTCCCTCAGAACGTCTACGAATGTCTGGAAGGGGGATTTGGGCAGCTCGTCGCTCCGGCGAGAGGTGTGGTGGAACGTCGCTACGGACCCTGCGGTCGGGCGGTAACGCAGGGCTGCGAGCGGTGCATGTGGACGGAGTGGTGTTGTGAGCAGGCGGCGTGCGGTGGGCGCAGGGATGGTACGACGAAGGTGACGGGGGAGCATTGGGCAGCGAGATGCCTCACTTGTCTGTCAAATAGCCCCTTCCTCCAAATTTCGTGGCATCTCGGCTTACCGGCCCGGATAGCCAGGAATCACGTGACGTGCCATGACTCGCGTGGTTGTCTATCCTTCGCAGTCACCTGTATTGTTCCGTCGTTACTTTACTATGTGCATCTCTCAAACTAGCCAGACGATACTGACAATCGAGTACAGAATGTGTCTGGGAGGACGTGATAAGTTGAGAGGGTGATGGCCCACATGGAGATGACCATGGTCGTATGTCTAAGGCCGATGGCGCTCACGAACCGAGCCCGATATTGGGCATGGCTCCGGCCATCCTGACATTTGCGACTGAACTGGCGGCAGCAACAGCACGAGGAGGTACACAGGGTCTGAAAACTCTGAACTTTCGATGCTAACCTCTCCTAAAATCGGCGGCAGGCGACTCCGCTGAAGATCAGAACACCATGCTCTCTAACACTCACGCACGAACAACCGCTCGCCGTTCGTTGGAAACACGTTCCAATGAGATTGATAAGTGCACCCAGATCTGGCATGAGTTGCCTCGTGCTGTCACTGCAATTTGCCCAGAGGGCCATCTTCAGATAAGAACAATGTCTTTGCGTTGGGGAACGTACTGCAGGGCTATCTGTTGAACGCCTCCTCGAATGCACTTGGACCCGGTGACGGGAAATGAGATCACGCCGCCGGGAACAAGGTGATGGCTGGCCACGACAGTGCCCAGAGTGGGTCACAGAAGTCGGGCAAACGCTTGTCGTAATCATTCCGGGGTGACTGGGCACAGAGACAACATGTAGTGCTTGATAAAGCATACCAAACTGCTTTGTCGAACACTATATATTGTCACCGTGCCCCGTGAGACGATTCCCGCCGGGAATAGTGTAATGATGTCCCACTCTTGGATTCCGAACATTTATATTGACATGCCGGCAAGTCCAGAAGACAGGTGGACAGAAGAGGGATGTGAAAGCGATGCAACCAAAACAGAAGACAACGATGACCGATGCACAGGATAGAATCACGTGTATATATCGACCTAACGCTTCGAACCTACGCTTCCCAGTATACGACCTAGCAAGCCAGAACTCCCACCCTGTTTGTCTTCGGCGAAACTAAGCGAGACCGAGTTTACGCAGTGCCGCTCGTCGGCTGCACAAAAACCGGAGTCAGTGATCTCGCCAAAACAGCAAAAGAAAAGAAAAAAGAACGCGGACTTGGTGTTCTGTAGCCCTCCCCTTTGAACACATGCCCGAGGTGACCCCCACAGGCAGTACAAATGATCTCGGTGCGTTCGACCCCCAGAGAAAGGTCCACATTGCGAGTTACAGCGCCCGGGATGGCTGGATGGGGACAGACCAGTCAAGTCAACAACACAGCGAGACACACATCTAGAAAGAAGTCAACTTACCATCGAAAAAGGCTGGCCAGCCGCAGCCACTGTCGAACTTGGTGGTGCTCTTATAGAGAGGCGTATTGCAACCCGCGCAGGAATAGACCCCGGCCGCGTTGTTATGCTCATACTCCCCCGTACAGGCGCGTTCTGTGCCCTTCAAACGGAGCACCCTGAACTAGCACACACGCTCGCATATAAGCCCGAGTCCATTCCCGAATGCGATGAGGGGAACACACCTGCTCTGGGCTGAGGACCGCCCGCCATTCCTCCTCAGACTTGCCTTTGTTCGAATCGGACATCTTTCGGATGGTCAGGAGCTTGATGGAAGTTGTTGGTGTGATAGAGAGTATGGGACGAGTAATAGAGCGGGATGATGAACGGGCTACGTTTATTAGTGATGGCAATCCCGACGTCATGTGCACAATCGCACAGCCTGAGTGATCTGCGTTGAGCGTGCCACGTGAACGGGAGAGAACATCAGTCATCCTTTTGTTTCACTTGTCTCCGAGCTGCCCGACCTCATTGGACCCTGTAAAAGGGGAACACCGTACATTTTCCGAGTACGTAGCTGCCAAAGCGCTGCTCATGTCTGCAATTGGTATTGCCGTTACGCCTTTGGCCGTACTCGTGCTCCGTTCCAGCGCCTTCTTGCTTATTGGTACGCCACCATCACTTTCCCCTTCAGACCCATTGTGCTACCGCCATATCGATGGGAGTAATGAACAACGAACAGAGTTGGGGCGAAGTAGATCTGCAGAGAAGCCATGTTGATGAAGAAACGGAGACTTGCGTTGGCGTACGTGATGTCCTAGAACCCTTGCCAACGAGCGAGTTTTATAATATAGTTTTTGAAAATCTAGGATGAGGACGACAGTCCCAACATCCCCCCTACCAACTACCTCCACATATCAAAACCTGAGCGAATGATCAATGCCCCAGTGAACGGGCAGTACATCCTCGACCTCGCCTTGGCGCCACCGCCACTGCCACCTGGCATCGCCCCAGATGCAGTCCGCAAGAACCTCACCCTCCATACGGAGAACGGACACGTCAATGCTGAAATATGGATCAGACACGATAGGAACGCAAGGTCAAAGCGGGTCTCCTTGGACATGTACAGCGGCAACGGCGCAGTGCGCGCATAGTGGTACGCCGCACTCTTCGATTCTAGCGTCGTTCCCTGTTTTTTAAAGGGTGAGAACGATGGGATTTTACCACAACAGCACGACAGTTTGTCCCCCAAGGACGGAAGCAACCGTGTACTTCCATTCCTCGACATGGCGCTGCGCGCCAACTACGGAGACGTCTACCTCTCGCTCCGCGCTGCTTTCGCGGGCCAATCACCATCCGCACCGGCGACGACCGGATCGCCTTTTCTCCTGCATTCGCAAAGCGTGCGGGTTTGATGTCGGACGTCGCAGGCGTCCGGGTCTACTTTGTCGGCGACCGACCGCGCGGCGGGAAGTGGGGCAGCAGTACTAGTAATGGCGGCGAGGCTGTGGGAGAAGACTTGTTGTTGGATGAGATTTCGGTCGATGGGAGGTTCACGAGCGTGCGGATTAATTGGGATGGCGGGGATGAGGAGGTGCCTTTTATGATGCCTGATCCTTGGAAGGCGTTCTGTGGCGGTACTGAGAGATTTTTCACGAGTGGGCGAGTATGCTGATGCCGTCGTGCTATACATTACCGAGACGTCCAATTTTTGTGCTTGCCTATATGCCATCTTTGGGGAACTAGATCGGGGTTCTGTTTTCGGCTTCCATCGTCTGTACAGACATCCATCCACGCAGCAGTACATCGTGCACCGGTTTCCTTCAAAATCCTTCCCTTCAGAATATTTCTTTCTGACAAATTGTTGCACTCTTGATTTTGTCCAAGTCGCTCTCTTTCGCTTATTCGACTTCACATGATGGTTTTCCGTCCTAAGGCCTGAGGCCAGCCGAAAGGGTGAATGCGTCTAAAGTGAGGAAAGATTTCTCAGGTTTGCTGATGGGTATGCCACCTGGTGTGCCGCTCTGAGTCCTACAGCCCTCCCAATGACGTTATTCATCCAGGCAATTCTGTCATTTCACGACTCGAAAGGCTTTCATTCAAGCCGGCCGGGATCGTTCTGTCATCGAGCTCACCTGAGATCTGAGATCCGAGATGTCACCGCGTCACCTCTCCCGCTTACCAAGACACACTCCCTTCTATCTTGTTCTCTGAGATGTTGGCCGCCTTGGCGCTACTCATGCCTGCAATTGGTATTGCTGTTACGCTCTGGATTGTACCTGTCCAGACCTTGCCCAAGCGCTTCTTTCCTTTTGGTGCCACACCATCTCTCCCTTTTAGACGCATCGAGCTACCGCCGCACCAATGGTACTGATTAAAGATCAGAATGCTTGGGGCGAGGTAGATCCGCAGCAAGGCAACATCGATGAAGAAACGGAGACTTGCGTTGGTGTACGTGGTGTCTCAGGAACCTTTGCCATCGAGCGAGTTTTATAAAAGCCTTTGTTTCCAGGACGAGTTCGACGGACCCGACATTCCCGCCACTAACTTCCTCCATATATCAAAACATGATGCCCCAGTGAACGAGCACGTCGTCCTCGACCTCTCCTTGCCGCCACCGCCGCCGCCACCTGGGATCGCCCCTGATAGAGTCCGCAAGAACCTCACCCTCCATACGACGAACGGACACGTCACTACTGAATTATGGATCAGACACGATGGGAGCACCGAGTCAAAGCGAGTCTCCATGGCCTTGAGCACCGACAGCGGCGCAGTGCGCGCGACAGTGGTACGCAACTCTCTCGATTACAGCACCGTCCCTTGTACTCAAAGGGCGAAACGGGGGAAAAATAAAAAATACAAACACACAACAGCACGACCGTTCCTCTTCTGGTGACAGGAGCATCCGTACACTTCCATTCCTCAACATGGACCTGCGTGCTGATCATGGAGATGTATATCTCTCGCTTCCACGTTGCTTTCGTGGGCCAATTACCATCCGCACCCGAGACGACAGGATCGCATTTTCTCCTGCGTTCGGAAAGCGTACGGCTTTGATCTCGGACGTCTCGGCGACCGGGTATACTTTGTTGGTGACCGACCGCGCGGCTGGCGTAATGGCAACAACGGCGACAACAGCGAGACTGTAGAAGATTTATTGGATCAAATTTCGATCGATGGGAAGTATACAAGCGTGAGGGTCAGATGGACGGCGACGAGGAGGTGCCTTTTATGCTGCCCGATCCTTGGAAGGGGTTCTGGAGCGGTGCAGAGAGATTTTTCGCGACTGGGCGAATAATATGACATCCTCTCGATGGCCTTCTATATTTTTCGTGCTTGTTGATAACGTTGGACTCACACATTCTTGTGAAAGTTGTTATCTGCCGATTTGGGGTCACCATTGACTATGTAAACAAATCATCATGTACCAGCCCAAACATTTATGAGACAGAATGCAGAGAGCACTTATCAATCGTCACCGTCCCAATTTCTTTCCCAGTGTCGCATGGAAACAAACCGCCCAATGCCATTGCCTTCCTGAATTGGCTGGAGCTACTCAAAACAATGACAACACTTATTTTGTGGAGGTGGGACGTCATAGATGTAGAGGCCCTCCAACGAGGAAAGGGGAGTCAACCACGAGGTACAGACCTACTCCAGAGACGAAACTTGACAATCCTACTCGCTGCATAGGACTTTCACACTGAGGTCTCCGTAGTCAGATGCCTGTGGCGAGAAAACGACTCTAGCGGCGCCATCCTCAATATAAAACACAGGCTGTTCTTGAGTCTTCGATGCTGGTGGACGACTGATGATTTGGATGAATTGCCGGGCTGTGTCAAATCCTATTTGCTTCAAGAAGGATTATATGCAAGTCGTCGAGTCCAGAGGCATCGATCGATGGAGGCCACGAGGTCGCCCAAGTATCTCCTGTCCTCTCGGAACTCCAACTCAGTGAGAACAGGGGGAGGACAGAGCGTGTCGGGGAGGTGGACGTCGGCTTGCCCGGTCAGGGTGAGATCCGAAACAGAAGCCAAAGTGACTAAGGCTGGTCACTGAACGGCTCAGATCACTATGGCACGTGGAGGGGAAGTGGCGATAGCCTTGGATGCAAGTAGTATTCTGAATGAGGAATGATTCCGGAAGATGAAGCCAGACGAGGCGATCAACGAGCCTTCCGAACAGAAATCTATTAGGACGATGAGACAGGTATGGTAGCGGAGACTTGATGACGACCCGCATTTGAGCGGGACTTCAGTACGACTGTACGGAATCCACAGGGCTTTCGTTAGCGTGTGAAAACAAAATCCTTGATAGAAACGTGGACGCAAGCGTCAAGTTACGTAATGGCTCGGATCATGTCAGCTGTCACCCGTCACCGTTCAACGTTCAACGTTCAACGTCAACGCTTGGTTAAACGTACGTTAAACCCTCACAGCCCTCACATCTCAATGTCTGAAATTGAAGACTCCGATAGGGGAAGCGAGCCAGGTGCGTTTTTACCTTTGAAATCCCGCGGTTCACAAACGTATAGAAATAGACGACTCCCTGCTGCCACTGGCAGCAACGAATCCGCCATCGCGAGAAGAATCCAGCCTTGGTGACAGCTCTGGACAGCTCTTCTCCACATACTCCAAAACCGCAGAGGAAGAGGACAACAAGAACGCAGAGCGTTGGAAAAGCGATGCCGATGGCATCCTCATTTTTGTGAGTCCTCGTGTTGCCATTCATGTTTGTCTGGCATAAACTGGAACACTATAGACCGGTCTATTCTCTGCCGCCCTCGCCGCACTCCTTGCTGTGACCGTCCAGGACCTGAGGCCAACCAGTCAGGATACCTCTGCATTCTATCTTGGGAACATCTATCAGGTTCTCGCTGACCCGAACGCAACACGTGCTTCCATCCCATCCCCTGTCGCTAAACCACCCCCGTTCTCTCCTCCGAGATATGCGGTCTGGGTGAATTCCCTCTGGTTCTTGAGCCTCGTCATGAGCCTCAGCTGTGCTTTGTGGGCGACTACACTGCATCAATGCGCACGTCGATATTTCCGCCTTACTCTTTCTGCACGGGGCAGTCCAGAGAAGCGAGCACGAACGCGCGCATTCTTAGCAAATGGAGTGGAGAAGATGCATATTTCGTGGGCAGCTGAAGGATTGCCAACGCTGATACATCTCTCGCTGTTCCTCTTCCTCGGCGGACTGGTCATTTTCCTGTTCAACGTCGACCGGGAAGTCTTCACCTGTGTGGTTTGGTGGATCGGGCTTTTCTCAATTGTATACGGATTGATCACACTCCTGCCATTAATTCGGCAGGATAGCCCATACTATTCACCGCTTTCTATACCAGCCTGGTTCCTGTACGCCAGCATACAATATGCAACCTTTCAAATTCTCGCATTCATCGCCCTTAGTCAGGGTTGGGATGAGACCTGGGATCGCTTTGATGACTTGGTGGACCGTTGTCGTGGTTGGATGTTAGGGGGTGTTGAGAGGAAAGCGGAGGAAACGGCAGAGGAACAGTCACCGAAGATCGACATCGGGATCTTGGGCTGGACAATCAGTAGTCTGGGCGACGATGACTCGCTGGAAAAGTTCATCGAGGCCATCCCTGGCTTCTTCAACTCAAAGCTGGTCAAGGATCTCCGAGAACATCTGCCCCATGACCTTTCGGAAAGGCTCACATATTCACTGGATGGATTCGTGGTCCGTACGTTCTCATCCGATTTGGTCATGACAAGGTCAAACTTCATCGACTCGACATCTCCTTGAGTGCAATGAATCTCATACACGTTTCCGGTCTTTCGTCAATCCTTAGAGGCATTTTATTCAACCAATGGGATCAAATGCCAAAAACGGTCGATATGGGGCACACTCTGGCACGATGGTGCACTAGCAAACATCGACGTACTGCCCAGTATGCGCAGGCCCTAGTTGCCAAGATCCTTGCGACTGTGCGGGAACGCGGTGACCGTTGGGTCGGACTTGCTGTTCTTGTATCTGAGCGTTACGTTGGGGACATTGTCACCCGTCATGATGACAGTGTGTTACTCGCCCTTTTAATCCAAGTCACTCGCAATGCCTTTCGCTTCAGTCTTGATCCGGACGCTTTGAGGGCATTTACCCAAACCAACATACGCAATACTCTTTCAGGACTGCAGCATGACTTCTGTACTCTCTGGAACGAAATTGTCCAAGAAGCAAAGAAGCAAGGGTCCTACCGTCATGTCCCATTCTCCGAGAGATTCGCCATCATTACATCGCTTTGCATCAAGGTCCCGATGCTGCACCAACCACGTTTTCCCTTTCCGCCGACAACATTCCGTGGCATCTATCCTTGTATCCATTGTGCGACATTGCCAGTCATCGCCCTGCTGATTCGCCCGATGCCCTGCCTGGCCATTCTACCTCTGGCGGTGCACCGCGTCACCGCAAGTTAACGAGGCAACTATTTCGCACGACCCCCTCCACTATCTAGTCCGATAATACCTAGCGAAATTGAAGACAGCTCTCAGGCCACTTCACACGCGTTACCAGTTCACACCAGTCCACGTCCCACAGATGTATCACCACAGGTGCTGTAGCTGCCGCGCTGCAAAACACACCCCCGGCCGCCACATTGTCTCATCCTCCGGAAGGAAATACACAGCGGGATATAGCCGCGCCATGCACAGAACCAGACATTACTGAAAAAATTCCAACCGCGTCCTTGCCTGCACCTGCACGTGCCCTACACTTGTACCAGTTCCAGCTTCCACACCACCTGTTTTAATCAAGTCATTGGAATCTTGCGACGCAGGTGCCGCCCCTACCTCCAACCCCTTGCTCCCTGCTTCGTCCGTCTACGGTTTCTCCATCCACGCCTCTCCTCCACCATCACGCATCCCGCCGCTGCTAGATGCGGAGTCCCTTACCTTCCTCAGCAGCACGACACCCTCTCGTTCAACCGGCAACGCCACATTACCGCGCATACGTGCTCGAGGACTGGTGAATACCAGGAGTATGTGCTTTGTGAATGCAGTGTTGCAACTGCTTGTTCATTCCCCTCCATTCTGGGACCTATTTAGGGAACTGGGTGATCTGAAAGGGACGCGCGGAGCAGGGCTTTCGGAGACAAGTGATGGCGTGATACCACTTGTGGATGCTACGTTGAACTTCTTGAGGAATTCAGGTTTAAGGAGAAGGAACGGCCACAAGAACCGCCGCAACAGGTTGCAGGTGGAAATGTGAGGGAAGATGAAGAAACGCAGAAAGATATCTACGCTGATTCATTCAAACCAAGTTACATGTATGATGCCATGAAGGAGAAGATTCAGCTCAAAAATTTGCTGGTACGTTTCCGTGTGACGTACCGCCCTGCTGTTATTGATCCATGCTGGCCTAATGTGTAGGAGGATGGCCAACAGCAGGACGCGGAAGAGTTTTTTCGTCTCTACCTTGACGCGCTTGATGAAGAGCTCGCGCTGCTTGCTCCTACCAGTGGTCACAAGCCGGCTGCTGCTGCACCCAGAGCAGAAGAGCGCGACTCGGAGGTGTCACAGATAGGCCAGACCGACGTGGGAAAACGAGGCATCATGGTACGCTAATTATTTCTCCTCTCTGCGTTGAGCTGACGGACGCATGGTCATGATTAGGTCGAGTCAGTCGAGTCGCCACTGAAGCGTATATTCGGTGGAAAGTTCTGCTCGACCGTGCGCGCGCCAAACAAGATTGACAGTGTCAAGATTGAAGATTGGCGATCACTCCAACTCGACATCCAGGTCCGTTTTCTCCCCTCCAATTCCACCCACACAATGTCCCGGTGACTGACATCGAAACACTCCAAAAGCACGATTCGGTAAACGCTATAGAAGACGCACTCGCACGCATCTCACACCTGCAACCTGTGGTCGGTCCGTCTGGCCTCGGCGAGGCGAACCAACAAGTGCTCATAGAAGCGCTCCCATCTGTTCTCGTGCTCCATCTTAAGCGGTTCCAGTATGATGTGACCGCGGATGGCATAGTTAAGATCAACAAGCCTGTTCGGTTCGCGCCAGAGCTCGATATCCCACTCGGTACGAAGTTTTCCTTGGTTTCCCCCGTGCTAGCCATGGCTGAGTAATTGTTCCTGGTTCGGTTACTCTAGAAATCATGACACCCGTTGCCGGGAAATCTGCGGAGCTGGTGCACTACAAGCTCTATGGGGTGCTTTATCACCACGGCGAGTCTGCGGGCAGCGGGCACTATACGGCCAACGTGCTCCACCCGAACGGAGACAGCTGTGGTGAAGAAGTTTGGTTGAACATTGATGATGAAGCTGTGAGCGCGGTGGGGCACGATGACGTGTTTGGAGAGCATGTAAATGAGCGGGTGGACAATCGGTGTGCTTATATGCTGCTTTATTGTCGCACTGCTTCTACTCAGATATAGTGACTGATTACTTATTTTTCTTTTCTCTTGCTCTTTTGGACATCTACCCTTCTTGATACTGATTTTTGTCTTGTTTTCCGTATTTGTCTTGACTTGTTGAGGTGTCCACGCTTCCTGTTACAAGATCGTCATTAGTCTATAACGACTGTCGCGCTTACCTTACCTGATG
Source organism: Russula vinacea (assembly GCA_022376525.1). Classification (NCBI taxonomy): domain Eukaryota; kingdom Fungi; phylum Basidiomycota; class Agaricomycetes; order Russulales; family Russulaceae; genus Russula; species Russula vinacea. The sequence goes on along the minus strand of WTXL01000020.1, from coordinate 126,192 downwards.
ACATGCTCGCCTTGATTCGCACTGTGGCGTATACGCTTGTCGAAGAAGCATCAGTCGCCTTTCAATGACAGGGAGATCAGACCCCTCGTCCCGAAGACTTGGACCACCGATCCCGTACTCCACCAGATTCCTTGACATCGCTCAAGTCGATAATGTAAAAATCAAGAAGCACGGAACGCACAGATAGAGCACTTGCAGTTTTCCCTCAAGCAATCGGCAGACATTTGAAACCGCTTGCGTATTCGGAACCCCAAGGAGCTAAAGTTAGAGAAAACAGGTTTGCGGCAGGTCTTCTGCTGAGTAAGCATGCACGTGATGTCAACTCAACGGTACGATTCCCGGATCGGTGGGAAGCTGTCGGCTTGTCGTGTCCAAAATTGCTGACTGGTAATATCTTCACGCGGGAGGCGGTCTCCCACGCGGTCTCACAGTTTGTCTTATAAGTGTGGGGCATGCTTGTGGCGTAACGGCATACCGTACCCACCACATCCACAGTGTTCATGCCCTTGCTCCGAACCCAAAAGTTTCCAACTTGCAGCGGTTTCATAATTATGCGGAATCGTTTTGTGATTTCATCTCAAACTAACCATGGAGACGTATATCTCTCGCTTCCCAGCTGTTTTCACAGGCCAATTACCATCCGCACCCGTGACAACAGGATCGCCGTTTCTCCAGCGTTTGGAAAGCATACAGCTTTGGGTGACCGAGTATACTTTGTCGGTGATCGACCAGCACGCTGTGGGAAGTGGGATAATGACGGCTAGACTGTAGAAGATTTATTGGATGAAGTTTCAGTCGAGAAGCGTAACGATCAACTTGGATGGCGACGAGGAGGTGCCATTTATGCTGCCCAATCCTTGGAAGGTGTTTTGGAGTGGTGCAGAGAGGTTTTTCATGACTGGTCAGTAGTATGTCATCCTCTTGGTGGTCTTCTCTACTTGTCGTGCTTGTTGATAACTTGTTGGACTCGGTCATTCTTATGAAAGTCGTTATCTGCCGATTTTGGCTCACCGTTACTGTACCAGCCCAAACCTTTATGAGACAAAATCATGCAGAGAGCACTTATCAATCGTCATCCTCCCAATTTCTTTCCCAGCAGTTAACGGCTATGAGTGATGGCGAACTGTCGCGCCGCAACAAGCCGCCCAAAACCATGGCCTTCTTGAACGGTCCCAATAGCTGGAGCTGTTCAAAACATTGTCGATTGAGCAACACTTCTGTCGTTCTGCCTTCAACAAGGTCACGCAGGGCACGCACGATAGTTGGCACCACTTCCTCTGATAGATAGACGTTCTTCGTAGCGGTGTATGGGTGTATTAGCACGTTCTCGATGTTGCCTTGCTATTCTGGAGGTGTGGACGTCGTAGGTGCAGAGGTCCTCCGGCGAGGAAAGGCGAGGCAAGTACGAGGTACAGACCCGCTTCAGAGACGAAACCTGCCGATACAACTCGCTGGATAGGGTTCTGACACTGTGATGAGAAGCCGACCCTACTAGCGGCGCCATCATCAAAATGAATACCGTGACAGGCTTTTCCAAGCGCCTTCAAACTTTGGTGTGCGACTGAGGAATTGGATAAATTGTGGTTTGTCGAATCCGATTTGCTTGAGCCTTGAAGGAGAAGGTTACATACAAGTTTTCGAGTCGAGGGCATTGATGGAGACCACAAGGTCGTCCAAGTATCCCCTGTCCTCTTGGCACTCCAACTCGGTGAGAAGAGGGAGGGACAGAGCGTGTCGGGGAAGGTGGACGTCGCCTTGCCTGGTCAGGGAGAGATCGAGTGGATTCAAAAAGGAAGCCAGAGTGATCTGAGGTTGGTCACTGAATAGCATCAGATCGATTTGGCAACGTGGAAAGGGAAATGGCCATCGTCCCGAATGAAAAGTACAGTATCCTGATTCCTGAATGGGAATATTCCGAAGGTGGAAGAATGACGAGGTGAGTGGCAAAAAGAAGTACAATAGTTTCGGCAAACCCAGAAATGGAAAGCTATAGTACCATCTGGAGGAATAGCAGTCTCACTGTAGAGACTAGTCTGTGTCACACTACATACTGTACAGAAATCTGCAGGCCTGCTTCCATTCGCAATTTCTTGTGTACGTAAGCGCTCGATGCGTTTTCCAACTGGCACGACTGGCACGCGGCAGCACTCTCTCGGCTCGCGCGCCTTTATCGAGTCATCTCACTGTCATCTGTAAACGGCCTAAACGTCTAAACGATCTAAACCCTCACATGGTCTCACAGGCCTCACATCTCCTCAATGCCTGAAACTACTCGCCAAGACCCCGAAAGGGGGAACAATCCAGGTGTGTTTTATCTGTCGTTTTGACATGTCCAGTTCACAAACGTTTATAAATAGAAGGTGACCAGGCACAGCCAGCACCGAATCAGCCATCCCACCCATCGCAAGCACAATCCAATTTTGGTGACAGCTCCGGACCACTCTTCTCCATATACTCCAAAACTGCAGAGGAAGAGGACAACAAGAACGCAGAACGCTGGAAAAACGATGCAGATGGCATCCTCTTCTTCGTGAGTCCTCGTGTTGCCATTCAAGCTTCCTTGTGCATAAACTGGAACACTATAGACCGGTCTGTTCTCTGCTGCCGTTGCTGCACTCCTTGGCGTGACCGTCCAGGACCTCAGGCCAAACAGCCAGGATACCTCTGCATTCTATCTTGGGAACATCTATGGGGTTCTCGCTGACCCGAACGCAACATGTGCTTCCATCCCCTCCCCTGTCGGTAAACCACCCCCGTTCTCTCCTCCGAGATATGCTGTGTGGGTGAATTCTCTCTGGTTTTTGAGCCTGGGGATGAGCCTTAGCTGTGCTTTGTGGGCAACATCATTACAACAATGGGCTCGTCGATATATTCGTGTCACCCAGCCTGCGCGGTGCAGTCCAGAGAAGCGAGCGCGGATGCGTGCATTCTTCGCAAATGGCGCGGAGAAGATGCATATTCCGTTGGTACTTGAAGGATTACCGACTCTGTTACATCTGTCGCTGTTCCTTTTCTTTGGCGGACTGATTATTTTCCTCTTCAATGTTGACCAGGAAGTCTTCCTTTGGGTGGTTTCGTGGATCGGGTTTTTCTCAGGGGTGTATGGGCTCATCACACTTTTGCCATTAATTCGGCAGGATAGCCCGTACTATTCACCGCTTTCTATACTAGCCTGGTTTTTGTACGCCGGCATACGATATGTAACCATCAAATTTTTGGTATCCACCCCGATCATCTCAATAACTATAAGGCCTGGAGGCGCTATCACGACTCGAAGAAGCTATATCGTGCTTGGATGTTGGGGGGTGTGGAGAAGAAAGCGGAGGAAATGGTGGAAAAACAGTCATTGAAGATCGACGTCGGAGTCTTGGGCTGGACAATCAGCGCTCTGGGCGACGATCACTCACTCGAAAAGTTCATCGAGGCCATCCCTGGCTTCTTTAACTCAAAATCGGTCAATGACCTCCGAGAACATCTCCCTGATGACGTTTCAAGAAGGCTCACAGATGCATTGGATGGATTCTTGGACCGCTCTTTGTCATCCAATTCGGTTATCGACTCTGTCAAGCTACATCGGCTTGACATCTCCTTGAGTGCAATAAACTTGTTACGTCCTTTCCAGGTTTGGTTTATCCTTGAACAAATATCATACCGGGATCAAGTGCCAAAAACCGTTGAAATATGGCACACTCTGGCACCTTGGTTCACCAGCAACAATCAACTTATTGCTCGGTATGCGCGAGGAATAGTTGCCGAGGTCTTTTGGACTGTGCGGGAACGCAGTGACCGTTGGTTTGAACTTGCTGCCCAGGTATACGGCCTCCCGGAACGTGACCTTAGGGACATCACCCATGATGATAACAGTATGTCGCTTGCCATCTTTATCCAAGTTACTCGCAAAGCCTTTCGCTCCGATCTCAATTTGGGTGTTTTGGAGGCATTCACCCAATTCGACATACGCCATACTCTTTCTGGACTGCAGCATGACTTCTGTACACTCTGGAACGAAATTGTCCAAGAAGCAAAAAAGCGAAGGCCCTACAGCCTTCCTGTCGCAATTCTCCGAGAGATCCGCCATCATTACATCGCTTTGCATCAAGGTACCGATGCTGCCCCAACTGCGTTTTCCCCTTCCACCCGTTCTTTCGATGACATTCTGTTTGAGCCATCGTCGTATCCATTGTGCGACATTGCCAGTCATCGCACGGACTGTGTTCCTCTTCCTCTTTTCACCCAACCTTTTCATTCGCCCAATGCTTCGCCCCACCACTCTATCTCTGGTGGTAGCACCATTTCACGGCAAGTAAACGAAGCAACCATTATCGCACGACCTACTTTGCCGTCTCATGCGGCGATACCTTGCGAGATCGGAGACAGCTCTCAGGCTCCCACAGCTACTTCACCCGCGTTACAAGATCACACCAGTCCGTGTCCCACAGATGCATCACCACCAGGTGCTGTAGCTGCCGCACTGCAAAACATCTCCTTAGCCGCTACATTGTCTCATCATCGGGAAGGAACTACACAGCATGATATTGTCGTACCATGCACAGAACCAGATGTTATTGAAATTTTGTCTACCGCGTCCTTGCCTGCACCTGCACCTACACCAACCTCTACCTCCGACCCCTTGCCCCCTGCTTCGTCTATCGTTGGTTTCTCCGTCCCCGCCTCTCCTCAACCGTCACATGTCCCACCGTTTCCCAATGCGGAGCCTGCTACCCTCCTCGGTAGCGCGACACCCTCTCGTTCAACCGGCAACGCCACACTCCCGCGCCTACGTGCTCGTGGACTTGTGAATACCGGGAGTATGTGTTTTGCAAATGCAATGTTGCAACTTCTCGTCCATTCTCCTCCGTTCTGGGAGCTATTTATAGGACTGGGCGATTTGAAAGGGCTGCGCGGAGCAGGGGTTCTGGAGACGAGTTCTGGCGCGACACCACTGGTGGATGCTACGTTGAGGTTCTTTGAAGAATTCAGGTCTAAGGAGAAGGATCAACCTCCGGCACAAGAACCGCCGCAACAGGTTGCAGAGGGAAAGTCGAGGGAACAAGAAGCGAAGAAAGAGGAAAGAGTTGATTCATTCGAATCAAGTTACATGTATGATGCCATAAAGGAGAAGATCCAGCTCAAAAACTTGCTGGTACGTTACCGTGCTACGTACCGCCCTGCTGTTACTGATTCGTGCTGGCCTTGTGTGTAAAGGAGGGCCAACAGCAGGAGGCGGAAAAGTTTTTCCGTCTCTACCTCGACGCGCTCGATGAAGAATTGATCGCGCTACTCGCTTCTACTGGTCACAAGTCAGCTACTGCTACACCCATAGCACGAGAACGCGGGGTGTCTCAGTCGGGCCAGACTGACATGGGAAAACGAGGCTTCGTGGTGCGCCAAATATTTCATTTCTCTCTACGCGGAGCTTGGAATTGCTGACGGACGCATGGCCATGAATAGGCCGAGTCAATCGAGTCGCCCCTGCAGCGCATATTCGATGGAAAGTTCCGCTCCACCGTGCGCGCGCCAAACCAACCCGATGCTGTCACCATCGAAGATTGGCGATCACTCCAACTCGACATCCAGGTCCGTTTTCCCTCATCCCATTCCACCCCACGCATGTGTCCTAGTGATTGACATAGCAACTCTAAAAGCACGATTCGGTGCACGCTATCGAGGATGCTCTCCCACGCATATCACACCTGCAACCTGTGGAGCTCGGTCCGTCTGGCTTCAGCGAGGCGAGCCAACAAGTGCTCATAGAGGTGCTCCCATCTGTTCTCGTGCTCCATCTTAAGCGGTTCCTGTATGATGTGGCCGCGGGTGGTATAGTTAAGATCAACAAGCCTGTTCAGTTCGCACCAGAGCTTGTTATCCCCCTCGGTACGAAATTTTCCTTGGTTTCCCCCGTGCTAGCCAAGGCTGAGGAATTCTTCATGATTCGATTGGTCTAGGAATCATGGCACGGAAATCTGCGGAGCTGGTACATTACAAGCTCTATGGGGTGCTTTACCACCATGGCGAGTCTGCAGGCAGCGGGCACTATACGGTCGACGTGTTCCACCCGAACGAAGACAGCGGTGGTGAAGAAGTTTGGTTGAACATTGACGATGAAGCTGTGAGTTCTGTGGGACACGAGGACGTGTTTGGAAAGCATGACGATGAGCGGGTGGACAACCGGTGTGCTTATATGCTGCTTTATTGTCGCACTGCTCCTACTCAAATCTAGTGACTGATTACTTATTTTACTTTTCTCCTGTCTCTTGGACACCTCCGCATCTTGATACTGATTTCGCCTTTTTCTCCGTCGTGTCTTGACTTGTTTGAATCGTCCACGCTTCCCGTTGAAGGATCGCCTTTAGTCGATAAAGACTGTCGCATTGACGTCACCTGACTCGTCCCAAAGAGTGGGACCATCAATCCCGTTACTCCATCATACCAGATTCCTTGACATTGCCTGAGTCGATAGAGGCGTAGATAATGCAAAAATCAAGAGGTACGGAACGCACAGATAGAGCCTTTGCAGTTTGCTCTCGAGCAATCGGCTGAGATTTGAAACCGTTCGCGGGTTCGGAAGTCCATGGAGTTGAAGTACGAGAGAACGGGTTTGTGGCAGGTGGAAACATTGGGGCACTTTCAGTTCAAGTCTTTGAGTCGGAAGAGATGCTGGCTCTATTGGTTCTAAGGGTGGTCTTCCGCCGAGTAAGCATGCACGTCATGTCAAAATACCACAAATTTCAACAGTACAGTACCGAATAGGTTGGATCTCACGTTACGATTCCTGGATCGGCAGGAAGCTGTCGGTTTGTAATATGTCTAAAGTTCCGCCCACTTGCATCCAGTGTAAGCTGAGACGGTGGGTCGCTGCTATTCTCCGATGTTCAATTTCGATATGCTGAATAGTCCAGGCCAATCCCTGTTGAAAATGCGGGAATGGAACCGTGAAACTCCACCAGGAAGCACAGTGGTTCGGTGTGAAAGACCGGGGCCACCGCCTGCATCCGCCTATGCACCACCACCTGCACCATCACATCCGATGTCCACGGCCCCGTCGAAGTACCAATCCTCCTTGCAGCTGCGCCCGAACTCGCGGTCGAGGAGTAACCCGGACTCACTGCGTGGTCCTTGGAATTCAACAGGCTCTTAAAGACATTCTGCGACATCTCATGCGTTGTCTGTCTCGTCACTTGAGGCAGCGCCGGTCCAATGCCGCCACCGCCTTCCATACTGGCTGGCGGGCGCTCAACCGCCGGCAACGATAAGGCCGACGAACCACTGGGTTCGACGGTGCGTGCAGTCTGCACCTGCAGAACCGAGGCGTCCGCGGGATTGCAGTGAACGGCATGCTTGTCGCGGTCGGCACGTCGCGCGTTCTCGTCGTAATTCTTCGCGAGAATCAGCACAAAGCTACTAGGAGAATGGAAAAGGCGTGCCTCAGGGCCCTCCTGCAGGCGCGCCGTGCACTGTTTCCGCTTGCCTGTCCCTCCATCGTCAACACCAGACTCAAACGAGGGGTCGTGCCTCCACACCCGCACGCTTTCGCATCGAAGCCGGTATCGTAGGACCGTGAAACGGGGTCGCGTGCTGGTGCAGCTACGCAGTCGAACACACCGTCAGAAGCTGGAGCGGGAGGTACGAAGAGGAGGTGCAATGCGTACGGACGTAGGACATTGCGCGTTGTCGGTTGCGGCGTTGTGAAGAATAAGCCCATGCTATCTGTTATATAATAAAGACAAATAAGAGGAAATCAGTCATGAATATTGGGAGGCGTACTGTTGCGGCAGATTCTGTGCCGTATCTCCATGACCCCATCTAAGTTATGCCTTCATCCCACTCTGCTCCCTTTCTCTTGATCATAGATAAAAGATATCAATCCCCTAAAGCAACTGTGCGGACAATGTCATTGTTATCATCGATCATGTGAACACGATAATGATTGGCACGCCTGCTGCATTCTGCGTGGACGTCCCTGGGCCTAGAGGGAGGATAGTTCCGCACTGAACGTCGCAAGAAGGGGCCTGGTGGACTGCTCTGGATAGTGCTGGAGGTGTGCCCGACCTACCATGACGATGGGAATAGGTCAGTACTGCCGAAGGGCGAGACGGACCAGAGACGGACGCACAGCTTTCAGGGTGTTCTCCACAGTAACCTCGAACCCGCGTAATCCGTATCCTTGGACGTAGTGTTCGATCCAGACGACGCAGGTTTAGATCCTCGAGTAAGGACCACGGCCGTGTCCCGCCCAGAACGACTATGGCGGAAGTGTGAGGGAGAGCGAATTGAGAGGGCAAGCGTGACAAAAGGACTGTACATGAACGAGCGGATGGCGGTGGTGTATATGGATAATTAGGCAAGGATATCTATGTGTGTAGAGGTGGCTGCGTTGTTGGCGTGTGAGATGCAGAGCCAGGCGAGGGACAGACCTTCATCTCGTTGGTCGTGTATGTCAGCCTAGTCGTATCCTAATGCAGAATATGTGCGTGGCTCACCTTTGCTGGCATCAGCAGCTGGTTGAGGTGGTGGATACGAGGGAGGTGTTGCTGGTTGTACTTTCGCCTTGGCGCCTTTTCTGTATCGTATCTCCAGTTCTCCACTAGGGCAATTAAGACAAATAGTAGGGAGACTTGAGGACGGCCCGGGGCCTAACAGGGGCATTCAGAGTAATCAGCGTCGCAAGTGATGTGGGCGACGCCTGGCGACAGCATTCGAGTCTCTCCGTTGAGTCCCCGTTGAGTCTCCCTTAAACCCACACATATCTTCTATGCCTGAAACCACTCAACAAGACCCCGAAAGGGGGAACGACCCAGGTGTGTTTTACCTTTCGCTTTGACCTGTCCTGCTCCAGCTCACAAACGTTTATAAATAGAAGGCGACCAGGCGCAGCAAGCACCGAATCAGCCATCCCAGCCATCGCAAGCACAACCCAATTTCGGTGACAGTTCCGGACCCCTCTTCTCCATATACTCCAAAACCGCAGAGGAAGAAGACAACAAGAACGCCGAACGCTGGAAAAACGATGCAGATGGCATCCTCATTTTCGTGAGTTCTCGTGTTCCCATTCATGCTTGCTTGTGCATCACTGTAACTGGAGCACTATAGACCGGTCTGTTCTCTGCTGCCGTAGCTGCACTCCTTGGTGTGACCGTCCAGGACCTCAGGCCAAACAGCCAGGATACCTCTGCATTCTATCTTGGAAACATCTATGAGGTCCTCGCGGACTCAAACGCAACACGTGCTTCCATCCCCTCCCCTGTCGCTAAACCACCCCCGTTCTCTCCTCCGAGATATGCTGTGTGGGTAAATTCGCTCTGGTTCTTGAGCTTGGTCATGAGCCTTAGCTGTGCTTTATGGGCAACATCCCTACATCAATGGGCACGTCGATATATTCGTGTTACTCAACCTGCGCGATGCAGTCCAGAGAAGCGAGCGCGAATGCGCGCATTCTATGCAAATGGTGTGGAGAAGATGCATATTTCGTGGGCAGTTGAAGGATTGCCGACGTTGCTACACCTCTCGCTGTTCTTCTTCTTTGGCGGACTGATCATTTTTCTTTTCAATGCCAACCGGGAAGTCTTCCTCTGGGTGGTTTCATGGATCGGGTTTTTCTCGCTGGTGTATGGGTTTATCACACTGCTGCCATTAATTCGACAGGATAGCCCGTACTATTCACCGCTTTCTGTACCAGCCTGGTTTCTGTACGCCGGCATACAATATGTAACCTTTGCAATTCTCGCCCCCATCACCTATAGTTGCGGTTGGTATCAGATCTGGCCTCGCTTTGATGACTTGGTGGACCGTTGTCGTGGTTGGATGTTAGGGGGTGTGGAGAAGAAAGCGGAGGAAATGGCAGAGGAACAGTCACCGAAGATCGATATCGGGATCTTGGGCTGGACAATCAGTGCTCTGGGCGACGATCACTCACTGGAAAAGTTTATCGAGGCCATCCCTGGCTTCTTCAACTCAAATTTGGTCAAGGGCATCCAAGAGCATCTCCCCAGGAACCTTTCGATAAGGCTCAACTTCGCATTCCGTGGATTCTTGAGCCGCACGTTGTCATCCAATTCGGTTATCGACTCGGTCAAACTTCATCGCCTTGACATCTCCTTGACTGCAATAAACTTGACTCGCTTTTTCGGTGTCTCAAGTGCTCTTGAACACATTTTAATCAACCACTGGGATCAAGTGCCAAAAACCGTTGAGATATGGCATACTCTGGCACCTTGGTGCACTAACAATAATCAACTTACCGCTCAGTATGCGCAAGCCATAGTTGGCAAGGTCCTTTGGACTGTGCGGGAACGCGATGACCGTTGGTTCGGGCTTGCTGCCCGTGTATATGGCCTACCGGAGCGTGACCTTAGGGACATCCTCACCCGTGACGATGACAGTGGGTCACTTGCCCTCTTAATTCACCTTACTCGCAGATCCTTTTTCTTCGATATCCACCATAAAGTTTTGGGGGCGTTTACCCAAATCGACATACGCAATACCCCTTCTGGACTGCAGCATGACTTCTGTACACTCTGGAACGAAATTGTCCAAGAAGCAAAAAAGCGAAGGCCCTACAGCCTTCCCGTCTTAATTCTCCGAGAAATTCGCCATCATTACATCGCTTTGCATCAAGGTACCGATGCTACCCCAACTGCGTTTTCTTACACCGACTATGACGACGACATTCTATTTCACCCATCATCGTATCCATTGTGCGACATCGCTAGCCATCGCCCAGACTTTTTTCCTCTTTTTGTTCTCGCCCAACCCGCTGATTCGCCCGATGCCCCGCCTGGCCATTCTACCTCTGGCGGTAGCACCGTGTCATGGCAAGCCAACGGAGCAACCATTATCGCACGACCCCCTCCACTATCTAGTCCGACAATACCTAGCGAAATTGAAGACAGCTCTCAGGCCACTTCACCCGCGTTACCGGTTCATACCAGTCCACGTCCCACAGATGCATTACCACCAGGTTCTGTATCTGCCGCGCTGCAAAACACCTCCCCGGCCGCTACATCGTCTCATCCTCTGGAAGGAAATACACAGCGGGATATAGCCGTACTATGCACAGAACCAGACATTACTCAAAACTTGTCTGCCGCGTCGTTGCCTGCACCTACGCTTACACCTACACTTGTGCCAGTTCCAGCTTCCATACCACCTGTTTTACTCAAGTCATCGGAATCTTGCAACGCAGGTGCCGCCGCCGCCTCCAACCTCTTGCTCCCTGCTTCGTCCGTCGTCGGTTTCTCCATCCCCGCCTCTCCTCAACAGTCCCGTGTCACACAGTTGCCCAATGCGGAGCCCCTTACCGTCCTCCGCAGCACGACACCCTCTCGTTCAACCGGTAGCGCCACAGTGCCGCTCCTACGTGCTCGTGGACTGGTGAATACCGGGAGTATGTGCTTTGCGAATGCAGTGTTGCAACTGCTCGTTCATTCCCCTCCATTCTGGGACTTATCAAGGGAACTGGGTGATCTGAAATGGACGCGCGGAGCAGGGCTTTCGGAGACAAGTGATGGCGCGACACCACTGGTGGACGCTACGTTGAGGTCCTTTGAAGAATTCAGGTTTAAAGGAAAGGAACAGCCACAAGAACCACCGCAACAGGTTGCAGGCAGAAATGTAAGGGAAGATGAAGAAACGAAGAAAGATATCAACGCAGATTCATTCGAACCAAGTTACATGTATGATGCCATGAAGGAGAAGATTCAACTCAAAAAATTGCTGGTACGTTCCCGTGTGACGTACCACCGTGCTGTTACTGATCCGTGCTGGCCTAATGTGTAGGAGGATGGCCAACAGCAGGATGCAGAAGAGTTTTTCCGTCTCTACCTCGATGCGCTTGATGAAGAGCTCGCGCTGCTTGCTTCTACCAGTGGTCACAAGCCGGCTGCTGCTGCACCCAGAGCAGAAGGGCGCGAGGTGTCTCAGATAAGCCAGACTGACGTGGGAAAACGAGGCATCGTGGTGCGCTGATTATTTCACCTCTCTGCGTTGAGCTGACGGACGCATGGTCATGATTAGGTCGAGTCAGTCGAGTCGCCACTGAAGCGTATATTCGGTGGAAATTTCTGCTCGACCGTGCGCGCGCCAAACAAGATTGACAGTGTCAAGATTGAAGATTGGCGATCACTCCAACTCGACATACAGGTCCGTCTTCTCCCCTCCAATTCCACCCACACAATGTTCTGGTGACTGACATTGAAACACTCAAAAAGCACGATTCTGTACATGCTATAGAAGATGCACTCGCGCGCATCTCGCGCCTCCAACCTGTTCAGCTCGGTCCATCCGGTTTAGGCGAGGCGACCCAGCAAGTGCTCATAGAGGCGCTCCCATCCGTTCTCGTGCTCCATCTTAAGCGTTTCTTGTATGATGTGGCCGCGAATGGCATAGTTAAGATCAACAAGCCTGTTCGGTTCGCGCCAGAGCTCGATATCCCACTCGGTACGAAAATTTCCTTCGTTTTCCCCGTGCTAGCCATGGCTGAGGAATCCTTCGTGGTTCGATTGGTCTAGAAATCATGGCACCTGTTGCCGGGAAATCGAAGGGGAGCTCTGCGGAGCCGGTACACTATAAGCTCTATGGGGTGCTCTACCACCACGGCGAGTCAGCAGGTCGCGGGCACTATTCGGTCGACGTGCTCCACCTAAATGGAGACAGCGGTGGTGAAGAAGTTTGGCTGAACATTGACGATGAAGTTGTAAGTGCGGTGGGGCACGAGGACGTGTTTAGAGACCACGACGATGAGCGGGTGGACAATCGGTGTGCTTATATGTTGCTTTATTGTCGCACTGCTCCTACTCAGATCTAGTGACTCATTACATATTTTACTCTTCCCTTGCTCCCTTGGATATGTCCACTTCTTGATACTGATTTCGCTTTGTTCTTCGTCGATTGTCTTGACTTGTTTGATGTATCTACGCTTTCCGTTACAAGATCGCCTTTAATCTATAAAGCTATATAACGACTTACCTGATGGCATGCTCGCCTTGAGATTCGCAGTGTGGTGTGTGCACTTGACATGTCAAAAGCATCAGTCGATTTGCCAAGACAGGGAGATAAGACTGATAAGAACACACGAGTCACAGCTAGGAAGTACAGTATTGTCTGGAAATGGAACCTCGTCTAAAGGAGTTGGGCCACCGATCCCGTACTTCGCCATCATGTCATACCCGACTCCCTGACATCGCCCAAGTAGATAGAGGCATAAAGTATGCAAAAATCAAGAAGTACAGAACCCACAGATAGAGCCTTTGCAATTTGTCCTCGAGCAATGAGTTGCGATCCGAAACCGTTTGTGTGTTTGGGAGTCCAAGGAGCTCAAGTCCAAGGCGACTGGTTTGCGAAGCATTAGGGAACCTTTAGTTCATCTTCAAGTCGATTCAAGTCGACAGAGAACGGTGGCTCTAATGGTTATACTCTGGTGCAGCGGTGGTCGGGTTTCTTCTGCTGGGTAAGCACATCGAAGTACCAGCCTTCCCTGCGGCTGGCGCAAAAGAAATCTTGACTCACAGCGCGGTCCTCGGTGTTTAACAGGCCCTTGACGACATTCTGCAACACCTCGCGTTGTGTCTGTCTCGTCAGGCTCGGGGCGGCACCGCGCGAGAAGGTCGACGAACCCAGTGGCCCGATGAGGCATGTGGTCCACGGGACTGCAGAAAATGCCGCGCGGGTTGTGGTCAGCACGCTGCGCGTTCTCGTCGTCGTTCTTCGGGAGGAAGACTTTCTTCCGGTATTGGATTATTGAACGGTGGGAGTAGGGTCGCCTATGCTAATCACCATCGGCATCAGTTCATTGGTGCAAAGTTATTAGGGGGATGGAAAAGGGCGTGCCTCGAGACCTTTGTCCTGCCGAGCGCCGCGCACTGTTTTCGCGTGCATGCTTCGCTCCCTCCATTATCAATGCCAGACTCGAAGGAGAGCTCATGCTCCTACGCCTCATCCCACGCTTTCGCATCCAAGCTATCTCGTAGGACCGTGATTTTCCACGGTCCACCCCGCGGGGCGACAATTCCGTCTCGACCAAGAGTGTTTAGCATGTTTAAGAACGGAAATGGGGTCGCGTGCTGGTGCAGCTACGCCATCGAACATACAGCCGGGCATTGGAGCGGGAGGTGCGATGAGGGCGAGCAGCGCGAACGGGTGCAACGCAATGCGTGTTGTCGGTTGCCAGTGTGGCATTGTGAAGAATAAGCTCACGCTATCTGTTACTTAACGAAGACAGATAAGAGGAAATCAAAGTGATGAATATTAGGAGGCGTACACGTGAGGTAGACTGCGCGCAGTATCTCCATAACCTAATTCTGTGCCCTCTTCCCACTTCTTCCCCTTCCCCTTGACCATATTGATATTTGATATCAGGCCATCAGCCCAATAGAGCGGCTGCGCCGACTAGGGTTACTGTTATTATTGATCAAGTTTGACTTGGTGCACACGATGATGATGTGCACGCCTGCTGCGATTCTGCGTGAACGTGCCCGGGCGTAGTGGGAGGAGGGTACCTTGAAACACAGAGTCGGAGGGGGACGGTGCAGAAAGAGACAGACGCAAGTGGTACATATGCTCCTGTACTATGAGGCGCACTCTCATATATTCTAGAAGAGAGACGGATACACAGCGTTCACAGTATTACCCACCGTGATAGATAACCTCGAGCTCGTGCGTTCCGTCCCCTTCGACACAGTGCTCAATCCAGATGCGACAGGGGTTTGGGTCCTCGAGGAACGACCATGGCCGTGTCCTGTTCGGAGTGAGTGTGGCCGCACTGTGAGGGGGAGCGAACTGAGGGCGGAAGAAGTGTGACAAGAGGGCTGTATGTGAATGGGCGGATGACCAGAGCAAAGAGGGCTGCGTTGTGAGTGTGTAGTGTGATGCGGGGCCAAGCGAACAGACCTTCATATAGCTTCATAGCTTCATCTCGTTTGTCATGTATGTAGGCCCAGTCGTATCCTGCAAAATCTGTGCGTGGGTCGGCTTTGTTGGCGTCGGCAGCTGGTTGGAGACCGGGAGGAGGTTGGTTGCACTCCGCTTTGGCGCTTCTTCAGTACTGTATCTCCGTCTGGTCTCCGCCGGTCCGCCTATCGACAGTGGTTGAGATTTGCGTTTTCACTCACTTCCTCACAAATATATTCTCGGTAACTTCAGCGTGGTGCACAATTAGTGCTATTGGTCTCTCAAGCCACGCAGCTTATGAGGATCTTTAGTGATAGTGTATGCCATATCCTTTGATAACAGATCCGATAGAACATTATCGGGAAGCATGTCAAAATGTCACCTGGCCTGAATCATTCCTCAAGTTAGCGGTCATTGCAAATGCGCAAATGACGTTGCTCGATCAATTACTTGCTAGGAAAGTATCCCTGAGCAATTCTAAGAATCGGCGGGGGAAAGATACTGAGGGCCGGTATTCGACGTTCGACGCTCGCGACGCTCAATGAAAGACGATGTGTTGCGCGGCGCTACTACTGAATATTACTGAATAGCTGGGTATTGGATTTTCGACGCCGAGTACGTCGGTCAATCTTTTGGGACCCAAGTTATGCCCAAAGTAAAGGAGATCAGTCTGTCAATCGCTTCAGGGGACATTATTCCTGAGGACCCTAAAAGTGATTCATGATGCCAGGAAGGTCCATCGCCACCAGTGGGGGAGAGCTAAAATGGCTTCGTTCGCTCCGCTCGAGACGCTGACAAGCAACCGGACCCTAACCCAACCGCGCGTGGGTCACCCGACCGTGGGACGCTCACGTAAGGTCACCAGCGCGTCTGTGGCCACCATTCGAACCCGTTATACAATTCAACCTTTTATACAATTCATACACTGTTCATGCATACCCCACGCAAGCCAACTCCTCTTAATGCACAAAATTCACATGACATTCACGACCTCACTCCCAAATCTCGGAAAAACACCAGTCTCAGCCAACACCGATCCGACACTGATGGCAATCGAGCTGGCAACCCCAATGACCGTCAAGACTGGATTGATGAATTTCGAACTCATTACGTGGTACCTGAAGTTAATGTAGCCGGGTTCCTGCATGAATATCTGCCAAGCGATACCCCTTACCTCGTCGATCCCTCTTCCGTATCAAATGTGTTTGATGGAGTCCCGTTGGATAAGCTAGAATCTGACATGTACAACCCGTTGGTGAGTATCCTTTTGATGCTGCCCCAGTTTGAATTCTAACATTCCACAAAGGTTCGCTCTCTCAACCAGCTAACCCAGTCGTTCCCTGCGAATCGAAAGCCTACATTTGCCGATACTTCCACGGCGACGTTTCCTCCCCTCAGCAAAACCGATCATGCAACAAAACCTGACATTACAATCACACACCCAAACATCAATACTCCTACCGCCTCGACCGACTGGAAATGGCACCTTGTTGCTTCCATAATCGAGGTCAAACGTAAAGCCAGCAGTGATCCATTTAATGATAAAGGTAAATACAAAGACATACACACCCACGACGAGATCATCGTCCAGATCTCAAAGTACGCTCGTAACCTGCTTCAAGGGAACTCGAGTTGCTTTGTGTTTCTCCTTGGTGTGTACGGCCATAACGCACGGATTTACCGCTTTGATCGTTCGGGTGTCATCGTCTCGAAAGCCTTCAATTATATCTCCTCTCCCGAATTTCTGGGCGAGTTTCTCTGGCGGCTCGTACACCCCAAGAATTCGAGTCCTGGTATCATAGGATCGGACACCACCATCACACGACCGACGAGTCAGGAAGCACAGAGAATGTTGGACGTTGTCCGGCGGCACCATCCAACCTTGGAGATCGATGACGCTAAATTTCGGCAAGATAGCCGTTGGATGGAAGCTTGTTGGTCTCCTCTATGCGAGGGCCATGACTCGTCCGTTCCACGTGGTCGTACGCGTTGCTTCGCTATTGGTCCTCCGCTGTGGCAGTCGACGAACCTTTTTTCTCGTGCAACGGTTGTCTGGAGAGTCGTTATTGAAGGGCACGAAGGCGAACTATATGCGTTGAAGGATTCCTGGCGCGAGTTGTGCCGAGAGCCTGAAGTATTCTTCTACGAGCGTATCCAGAAGTTCAAGGGAGAGTCGAAGTGGGTCGGATTGGCGGAGTTCATGGGGAGCCTTAATCTTGGAGAGGAGGAGGAAATGCTGTCGCGACATTGCACATGCTCTGCCACTCTCCGTGGAGGCCAAGGCTCTGATTTGCAAGACAGGAGTCATGTGCGTACTCTTACCTATCCAGTCGGCCATCCGCTCTCGACCTTCACGAGTACAAGACAAATGGTTTTGGGACTGCGAGCCGCGATCGAAGGTCTGGTTTTTAATTTGTCGTCCTCAAATATCCTTCTAAAACCGTTGTAGGGCATCGTTTTGCTTTTGCCTCGGGAGTGCTTCACCGCGACATCAGTTCAGGAAATATTTTATTCTCCGATCAGGTCGTCGGCGGTGGATTTCTTCATGATCTTGACTACAGCGAAGTTGTTCTGATGCCAGGAGAGAAACTTGGAAGTAATTCGGAATCAGAGATCTTGAGAAGTTTAAAGACCATGACGGTGAGCAGGATTTTATTACTTTTGTGGCGACTTTAAACGATTTTTTTACAAGGGTACTTATCAATTCATGGCGATTGATGTGTTGATGCACAAAATGCACGAGCGTAAACACGATCTGGAGTCCATCTACTGGCTTCTCATCTGGATAGTACTTCGTCACGTCAAACACGATCAAAGAGAAGAGGCATGCGGCAAATTATTTGATGTCGATGATACGGGATTAGCTGCTGCTGCGAAAGCAGTGTGGCTCTGGACCTCTGACCTCCGCATCAACGATAACGAGCCTCTCACCGGACTTCTCGAATTATTGAGAAGACTATTCAGGAAGCAGTTGGGCGATAAAGACACTGCCAGTGTCGAGGTCACATACGACGATTTCTTGGCCGCCATCGACAATGCTTTGAGTCTGCCTGGTTGGCCAGAGGACGACAGTTTCGTGGCTTTCGAGTCGTGTAGTGGGTCCAAGTCTGTCAAGAACGCATCTTAGGCGTCAAGCGGAATCTAGGGCGGTATCAACGAGTAGTAAGAGACAGAGGGCCTCTGCCCAGCTTAGTTTGTCCCTGACGGAATATGGTGGTGATGTCGAGCAGGTCAGCCTGAATTCTTTGGTTACCGCTTTATTATTAGTAAAAGTCCTATTAGCTTTGGGTTTCAGTCCCATCGGGATCCATAGTACAGTTTTCATGGTGTTAGATTCACTATAGCATATAGATGCAATGTAATACGGTGCTAGGTTCATGGTACTACTTGGAACGTCGGAAAGTCGGAAAATGTAGCTTCGACGACAAAACAAAACGTTGAACTCAAAGTGTAGGGGCGACGGCAATGAGATGCAGCGGCGACATTCTTCACGCCTGGCTTCAACTTACTTGTCCTTCTCGATGCATTGTAACGGTCCCAAGTTGAGAAGGAGTCGGTCGCAATCATCCATGAAAAGTTTTAGCTTGGAAAAGTGCGACGACGAAGGTTGAGACCAGACGCAAATTTCTTGGCTCCGAGCATCAGAGATGACTGTCACGCGATCCATAGTCATTCCCAGTGCCCTGTGCGTGTGATGGCCCAGGCCAAAGTAGGCGGGACGCCCTTTATGTTGCCACCCCACATTTAAGTGATTGGGGCCACGGAGGGATGTTGAGGCAACAGAGCGGGTCCGCGATACCCAGGAAAGCCGACTATGAGTACGCGAGCGTCGCCCGTCTACAGGTTTGACGATCCTCAGGCTGACGATCCTGCGGCACCCGCCGTTCACCAGGTCGGCTTCAGCCCACAGATTGGCAATCATCATGACCTCTGCGCCGACAGTATATACAGTAGTTTGCGGACCGGACCGTCTCCAACTACTCTCCGACCAAGTCATCTTCGTCGTAGCTGCACAGACCGTCGTCGCTCTGCGCGATTCGCATGAAGGGAGAAAAGGAAGTGAGTCCATCATCAATCGTAATTGATTCGGTTCTCCATGTCGTTTGTAGCGACGGCGAATTTGCCGGTGCCCGCGTCGAAAACGGCGTTGTGCACTGCTAGTAGACCGGAGCAACTTCGACGAAAGGCTTTAACGTCTCTGTCTTCGTATCCAGAAGCACCGTCCAACGTGAAGCTCTTGAAGCTTGAAGCCTGAGGCGCCATAGTCTTTGCCGGAACCGCGCGTTTGCCTCCAGACGAAGGATGGATTACCAATAACTCCAAAATGTGGATCACAAACGTGTATGAAACCAAAGTATTCGTCTTCAGTAATGCGTGCGCGTCATGGTTTCATGTAACGATCATTTTACCAAATATTCCTGGCAGATCCATCTGAGCAAGCGCTATAAGGTATCACCTATTTCCTTACGACAAAGGAGTTGCTGCGGGTGCTTCAAGTTCAAGTCGTAATTTCTTCTGCTAAGTAAGCATGCACATGATGTCAGGACGATGGAATTTCACGGATCCTTTATCGTATTTTAAAGAGACCAGCCTGCATTTTTTCAGTACATTGAAACCTCTCATTTAACCCGGAAAATTTACGCACTGGAACGCGATGATTACCCCAGCATTTCGCTGGTTCATGCCAAGTTCGGCGTACAACATCATAAGATTCCGAGCCCCGTTGTACATTGGGACAGCTGTTACAGTCTCATATCCCATACCCACCCGTCCTCTGTGAGGCTCTGTCCTATGCCTGCGCGCCACCTCACATGCACAACCATTATCGCCCGATGTCCTCGGCCCCGTCGGAGTACCGGCCTTCCCTGAGCCGCACCAGGGCTCACAGCCAAGAAGGAACCCAAACACATGACATGATCCTTGATGTTCAACAAGCTCTTGATAACATTCTACAACACCTCATGTTGCGTCTGTCTCGTCAGACTCGGGGCAGCACCCGCACGCCCACTGCCGCCCATCCCGGCGGGCGCGCCCAACCGCGTTCTTCGGGAGGAATGCTTATTCCGGTATTGGATTATTGAGCGGTGGGCGCGTGGTCGACTATGGTAGTCAGCATCGGAGCCGAGGCGTCCACGGGGCTGCAGAGAATGCCGTGCGGGTGGTTGTCAGCACGCCGCGCACTCTCGTCGTAATTCTTCGCGAGGATTAGCGTAAAGTTATTATTGAAATGGGAAGGGCGTGCCTCGGGACCTCGGCCCTGCAGGAGCGCAGCGCACTGTTTACGTGCGCCTGCTTCGATCCCTCCATCGCTAACACCAGACTCGAACAAGAGACTCCGCGGGAACGGCAGTTTGATCACAATCAAGAGGGTTTAACCTGTTTAAGAACGGAAATGGGGTCGCGGGCCGGTGCAGCTGCGCCATCGAACACACCGTCGGAGAGCCGGGGTGGAAGGTACGAAAAGGATGGGCAGCGCGTACGGACGTAAGATATTGCGCACTCGGTTGCGGCGTTGGGAAGGATAAGTCCGCGCTGTCTGTAATTAACGAAGACAAATAAGAAGAAATCACAGTCATGAATATTAGGGGCGTACTGTTGCGGCAGACTGTTCGCCGTATCTCCATGACCCCATCTGTGCCCTCCACCCACACCGCTCCCTATCCCTTAATCGTATTGATATCAGCCTCGTAAAGCAACTGCGCCAACAAGGCCATTGTTATCACGGTGCACATGACAATGATTGGCAGACCTGCTGCATTCTGCATGAACATGCCTGGGCCTAGTAGGAGGGTAGTTCCCTGCAGCACACTGAATGTCGCAAGAAGGGGCTCGGTTGGCGGCTCAGTATAGTGCTAGAAGAGTGCCTGACCTACCGTGACGACGGGGGATAGGTCAGTACTGACGGGCCAGAAAGAGACGGATGTACAGCTTTCAGGGTGTTCCCCACAGTAGCCTCAAGCTCACACACTCCATCTCCTTGGACGTAGTGATCAACCCAGACGAGGCAGGGGCTTAGAACCTCGAGGAAAGACCACAGCCATGTCCCACCCAGAACGACTATGGCGGCAGTGGGAGAGCGAATTGAGGGCGCAAGCGTGTACAAAAAGACTATATATGAGCGAGCGGATGGCGGTGGTGTATATGGATAATTAGGCAAGGATATCTATGTGTGTAGAGGTGGCTGCGTTGTTGGGGTGTGAGATGCGGAGCCAGGCGAGGGACAGACCTTCATCTCGTTTGTCGTGTAGGTCAGCCTAGTCGTATCCTAATGCAGAATATGTGCGTGGCTCACCTTTGCTGGCATCGGCAGCTTGTTGGAGGAGGTGGATACGAGGGTGGTGTTGCTGGTTGGCTGTACAGTACCTCCGCCTTGGCGCCTTTCTGTATCGGCAGGTTAGGAAAATGTTAACGAGACTTTATGACGACCCGCATTTGTGCTGGGCCTAACAGGGGCATTCAAAGCCAAAGTTTGACAGATATCGGGCAAGCTTTATGTAATGCAAATGTGGGCGACGCCAAGTCACCCGTCTCCCCCCTCACTCAACCAAATGAAGTCACGTGCTTCATATCGGATCGGTCCGGCAAGTTTAAAATTTGTTTGCAAAATTATTTATATTTTTTTCATCACAAGTTCAGAGGTCGCAAAATTATAAATATATATATATTCTACATATTTACAATTTATCTAAGGCTAAAGGAGGGGAGGGGGAAAACCCAGGGAGCAAACCCTCCTCTTGCACAGGAGAGGGCATTGACACAGCGCACCAAGCGGGGGTGTCAATGCAGAGGCAGGGGCACAGCGCAGGGGAAGGGGGGGTTGATGCAGCACGCAGGCTGGGGGCGTCGACGCAGCGCGCAGGCCGGGGGCGTTGACGCGGCGCACAGGCCTGGGGCATTGACGCGGCGCGCAGGCCAGGGGGCGTTGACGTGGCGCGAAGGCCAGGGGCGTTGACACAGCGCGCAGGCTGGGGGCGTCAACGCAGCGTACAGGCCAGGGGCGTCAACGCAGAGGCAGGGCGCATGGCACAGCACAGGGGGAGGGATGTTGACACAGAGGGCGCAGGCACGTGGTGCAGGAGGGGGCGCTGACGCAGCACGCAGAGCGAGGGCGTCGACAGGCAGGGACGCGGCGCAGGGAGGCGTTGGAGGGGCAGGAAAGACAAGAGGAAACCCCCTCCGACTCGCGTTTGGGGGCGAGGGAGGGGGTGGCGGTTGACAGAGTACGGAGGGGGGGCACCGACGACCAAAAAAGAAACCCCACCCGCTCACGTTTGAAGCGAGGAGTGGGGGTTGGGGCACGAGACAAGGAGGGGTGGCAGGAATCAACAAAGTCTCGTGCAAATTTCACGTGACTTCGTTTGGTTGTCGGGTGGGGGAGACGTGGGCCAGCTGGCGACGCCTGGCGACAGCATTCGAGTCTCTCCCAAGGTCTCTCCGTTGAGTCTCCCTTAAACCCACACATATCTTCTATGCCTGAAACCACTCAACGAGACCCCGAACGGGGGGACAATTCAGGTGTGTTTTACCTGTCGCTTTGACATGTCCTCCCCCGGTTCACAAACCTTTATAAATATAAGGCGACCAGGCGCAGCTAGCACCGAATCAGCAACCCCAGCCATCGCAAGCACAACCCAATTTCGGTGACAGTTCCGGACCCCTCTTCTCCATATACTCCAAAACCGCAGAGGAAGAAGATAACAAGAACGCCGAACGCTGGAAAAACGATGCAGATGGCATCCTCATTTTCGTGAGTCCTCATGTTCCCATTCATGCTTGCTTGTGCATTAATTGGAGCACTATAGACCGGTCTATTCTCTGCTGCCGTTGCTGCACTTCTTGGCGTGACCGTCCAGGACCTTAGGCCAAACAGTCAGGATACCTCTGCATTCTATCTTGGGAACATCTATGAGGTCCTCGCCGACCCGAACGCAACACGTGCTCCTATCCCCTCCCCTGTTGCCGAACCACCCCGGTTCTCTCCCCCGAGATATGCTGTCTGGGTGAATTTGCTCTGGTTCTTGAGCCTGGTGATGAGCCTTAGCTGTGCTCTGTGGGCAACATCGCTACATCAATGGGCGCGTCGATATATTCGTGTTACTCAGCCTGCGCGGTGTAGCCCAGAGAAGCGAGCGCGAATGCGCGCATTGTTTGCCAATGACGTGGAGAAGATGCATATTTCGTGGGCAGTTGAAGGATTGCCGACGCTGCTACATCTTTCCCTGTTCCTGTTCTTTGGCGGACTGGTCATTTTTCTGAACAACGTTGACCAGGAAGTCTCTTTCTGGGTGGGTTTGTGGATCATGCTTTTCTCGGGCGTGTATGGGTTTATCACACTGCTACCCTTAATTCGGCAGGAGAGCCCGTACTATTCACCGTTTTCTGTACTAGCCTGGTTCCTATACGCTGGCATACAATATGTAACCTTTAAAGTTCTCACCTCCATCGCCTATAGTCGTTGTTCGTATCAGTCCTATTGTCGCTTGAGAGGCTTGATGTGGCTATATCATGGTTGGGTGTTAGGAGGTGTGGAGAAGAAAGCGGAGGAAATGGCGGAGGAACAGTCATCAAATATCGATGTCGGGATCTTGGACTGGACAATCAATGCTCTGGGCGAAGATCACTCATTGGAAAAGTTTATCGAGGCTGTCCCTGGCTTCTTCAACTCAAAGTTGGTCAAGGATCTCCGAGAACACCTACCCGATGACCTTTCGAGAAGGTTACACTTCGCATTCCGTGAATTCTTGGGCCGCACGTTGTCATCCAATTCGGTCATCGACAAGGTCAAACTTCATCGCCTTGACATCTCCTTGACTGCAATAAACTTCATAGACGTTTTCGGTGTTCCGGCAATCCTTGAAAACATTTTAACGGAACACTGGGATCAAGTGCCAAAAACTGTTGAGATGTGGCATACTCTG
Organism: Russula vinacea; assembly: GCA_022376525.1. Classification (NCBI taxonomy): domain Eukaryota; kingdom Fungi; phylum Basidiomycota; class Agaricomycetes; order Russulales; family Russulaceae; genus Russula; species Russula vinacea. The sequence goes on along the minus strand of WTXL01000020.1, from coordinate 102,391 downwards.
GCACCTTGGTGCACTAACAATGATCAAGATATTGCTCAGTATGCGCAAGCCATAGTTGCCAAGGTCCTCTGGACTGTGCGGGAACGCGATGACCGTTGGTTCGGGCTTGCTGCCCGTGTATATAACCTACCGGAGCGTGACCTTAGGGACTACTTCACCCGTGACGATGACAGTGGGTCACTTGCCCTCTTAATTCATCTTACTCGCAGATCCTTTCGCTCCGATCTCCACTATGAAGTTTTGGGGGCGTTTGCTCAAATCGACGTACGTAATACTCTTTTAGGACTGCGGCATGACTTCTGTACACTCTGGAACGAAATTCTCCACGAAGCAAGGAACCAAGGGTATGACAGCACTCCTGTCCGCATTCTCAAAGAGATTCGCCATCATTACATCGCATTGCATCAAGGCACCGATGCTGCCCCAATTGCGTTTTCCCCTTCCACCCGTCCTCTCAATAGCATTCTCATTCAGCCATCGTCGTATCCATTGTGCGACATTGCCAGTCATCGCCCTGACTATGTTCCTCTTCCTGCTCCCGCCCAACCTGTTCATTCGTCCGATGCCTCGCCCCATCACCCTATCTCCGGCAGTAGCACCATTTCACGGCAAGTCAACAAAGTACCCATTCTCCCACCACCCCTTTGCATCCGACGACACCTAGCGAGGTCGGAGACAGCTCTCAGACTCCCACAGCCACTCCAGCCGCCTTACTATTTCACACCAATCCACGTCCCACAGATGCGTCACCTCCAAGTGCTGTAGCCGTTGCGCTGCAAGACATCCCCCGGCCGCTACATTGTTTTATCCTCCGGAAGGAACTACGCAGCGGGATATAGTTGCACCATGCACAGAATCAGACATTACTGCTCTAATCGAGTCATTGGAATCTTGCGACTCAGGGGTCGCCTCTACTTCCAACCCCATGCTCCCTGCTTCGTCCGTCGTCGGTTTTTCCATCCACGCCTCTCCTCCACCATCACGTGTCCCACCGCTTCCCAATGCGGAGTCCCTTGCCCTCCTCAGCAGCGCGACACGCTCTCGTTCAACCGGCAACGCCGCACTGCCCCACCTACGTGCTCGTGGACTTGTGAATACCGGGAGTATGTGCTTTGCGAATGCAGTGTTGCAACTGCTCGTTCATTCTCCTCCGTTCTGGCACCTATTTAGAGAATTGGGCAATCTGAAAGGGCCGCGCGGAGCAGGGGTTCCGGAGACAAGTGATGGCGCGACGCCACTGGTGGATGCTATGTTGAGGTTCCTTGAAGAATTCAGGTTTAAGGAGAAGGAGCCACCTCTGCCGCAAGAACCGCCGCAACAGGTTGCAGGCGGAAATGTGAGGGAAGATGAAGAGACGAAGAAAGAGATCAACACTAAGGATTCTTTCGAACCAATGTACGTGTATCACGCCATGAAGGAAAAGAGGCGGCTCAAGGACTTGCTGGTACGTTCCCGTGCCACGTACCGCCCTCCTGTTACTGATCTGTGCTGGCCTAATGTGTAGGAGGATGGCCAACAGCAGGATGCGGAAGAGTTTTTCCGTCTCTACCTCGACACGCTAGATGAAGAGCTCGCGCGGCTTGCTTCCACCACTGGTCAGAAGTCGGCTGCTGCTGCACCCAGAGCAGAAGGGCGCGAGGTGTCTCAGATAGGCCAGACTGACGTGGGAAAACGAGGCATCACTGACATGGTGCGCTAATTATTTCACCTCTCTGCGTTGAGCTGACGGACGCATGGTCATGATTAGGCCGAGTCAGTCGAGTCGCCACTGAAGCGCATATTCGGTGGAAAGTTCTGCTCGACCGTGCGCGCGCCAAACATGACCGACAGTGTCAATATTGAAGAGTGGCAATCACTCCAACTCGACATCCCGGTCCGTTTTCCCTCCTATTTCATTCACACAACGTCTTGGTGACTGACATCGAAACACTCCAAAAGCACGATTCGGTACACGCTATAGAAGACGCACTCGCACGCATCTCACACCTGCAACCTGTGGAGCTCGGCTTCGGCGAGGCGAGCCAACAAGTGCTCATAGAGGCGCTCCCATCTGTTCTCGTGCTCCATCTTAAGCGGTTCCTGTATGATGTGACCGCGGATGGCACAGTTAAGATCAACAAACCTGTTCAGTTCGCGTCAGAGCTCGATATCCCACTTGGTACGAATTTCCCTTCGATTCCCACGTGCTAGCCATGGCTGAGGAATTCGTTGTGGTTCGATTGGTCTAGAAATCATGGCACCCCTTGCCGGGAAATTCAAAGGGAAATCTGCGGAGCTGATGCACTACAAGCTCTATGGGGTGCTTTACCACCACGGCGAGTCTGCAGGGAGCGGGCACTATACGGTCGACGTGCTCCACCCGAACGGAGACGACGGTGGTGAAGAAGTTTGGTTGAACATTGATGATGAAGCTGTGAGCGCGGTGGGGCACGATGATGTGTTTGGAGAGCATGACAATAAGCGGGTGGACAATCGGTGTGCTTATATGCTGTTTTATTGTCGCGCTTCTCCTACTTAGATATAGTGACTTATTACTTATTCTACTTCTCTCTCTTTCTCTTGGACATCTCCGCTTCCTGATACTGATTTCTCCTTTTCTCCGTCGTTTGTCTTGACTTGTTTGAATTGTCCACGCTTCCTGTTACAAGATCGCCTTTAATCAATGAAGACTCACGCGCTCACCCCACCTGATGGCATGCTCGCCTTGATTTGCAATGTGGTGTGTGCGTACTTGACATGTCGGAAAAGCGACAGTCGCTTTGCCAAGACGGGGAGATCAGACCCCTCTAGATAAAAACGCACGAGTCACAGCTAGGCTGTATGGCCTGGAAATAGAACCTCGTCCCAAGGTGTTGGACCATCAAACCCGTACTTCACCATACCCGACTCCTTGACATTGCCTAAGACGATAGGAGTGGACAATGCAAAAATCAAGAAACAGGAAAGCTACAAATAGAGCCTTTGCAATTTGCCCGAGTAATGGGTCGAGATTCGAAACGATTTGCGTGTTTGGGTGTCCAGGACGTCCAGAAGCCGAACTGAAGCCCGAGATGAGTGGTTTAAGGCAGGTAGAAGCATTGGGAACCTTCGGTTCAAGTCTTCAAGCTTCAGACTTCAAGCCTCAGGCCTCGAGCATCAAGTCGGAAGAGACGCAGGCTCTATTGAGTAGCACTACCCAGGGTGATGTAGAAATCGACTTTCTTCTGCTGAGAAAACATGCGCGTAATGTCCAGATACCAGTTTTGTTCTCAACAGTACAGTACAGGTTGGGCCGCACGTTCCAATTCCTCGATTGGCAAGAAGCTGTCGAGTCGTAATCTGAAGTTCCGCCCGCGTACTTCCTGGTGGAGTTTCACGGATCTTTTCCCGCGTTTTCAACAGGGACTGGCCTGGACTGATTCAATAAATCGAAATGGGAAACTTGGAAAATAGCAGCTACGCACTGCCTCAATTTACACGGGATATCCGGTGGTCTTGTATGAAAGATCGGGTCCACTGCCTGATGTCCTCCACCCCCTTCGAAGTACCAGCCCTCCCTGCAACTGCGCTAGGGCTCACAGCCGAGTAACCCGGGCTCATGGCGTGGTCCTTGGCATTCAACACGTTCTTGAATACATTCTGTATATTGTCTGTCTCGTCAGACTCGAGGCGGCGCCAGTCTACTGCCGCCACCGCCTTCCATATTGGCTAACGTGCGGTCAAGTGCCCGCAGCGAGACGGTCGACGAACCCAGTAGTCTGAAGGGGCGTGCGGTCGGCGTCTGCGGAGCCGAGGCGTCCATGGGACTGCAGAGAAAGCCGTGCGGGTCGCGGTCAGCACGTCGCGTGTTCTCGTCGTAATTCTTTGAGAGGATTAGCATGAAGTTATTATTAAAATGGAAAGGTCGTGCCTCGGGACCTCGGTCCCACAGGAGCACTGCGCACTGTTTCCGCGCGCCAGCTTCGTTCCCTCCACTGTCAACGCCAGACTCGAACGAGATATCGTGCATCCACGCCCCGCACGCTTTCGTATCGAAGCCGTATCGTAGAACCGTGATTTTGCCATAGCCTCCCCCGCCGAATGACAATTCGGTCACGATCGAGAGTGTTTGGAATGTGGAACAACGAAAATGGAGGTCGCGTACTGGGGCAGCCATGCCGTCGGACACACCACCGGGTGCCGGAGCGGGGGGTACGAAGAGGACGTGCAGCGCGTATGGACGCAAGACATTGCGTGTTGTCAGTTGGGGCGGTGCTGAGAACAAGCCCGTGCTATCTGTTAATTAACGAAGACAAATAAGAGGAATTCACAGTCATGGATATTAGGAGGCGTACTGTTGCACCGTGCGTAGCATCTCCATGACCCCATCTGTGCCTTCCTCCCTCACCACACCCTTTCCCTTGATCATACTGATACCAGCCCCGTAAAGCAACTGCGCCAACAAGGTCATAGTTATCATCGATCAAGTCTGATTCGGTGCATACGACGATGACTGGCACGCCTGCTGCATTCTGCGTGAACGTGCTTGGACCTGGTTAGAGGACAGTTCCGTGCAGCGCGCTGAACGTCGCAAAAAGGTTCGCGGCGGATAGCTCAGTGCTGTGCTAGAAAATTGCCTGACCTACGATAACGAAGGGGATAAGTGCTGGCGGAGGGGGAGACGGACCAGAAATAGACGGACGTACAGCGTTCAGGGTGCTCCCCACAGCACCTCGAGCTCGCGCGCTCCATCCCCTTGCTTCGTCCAGACGAGGCAGGGGTTTAGATCCTCGAGGAAGGACCACGGCCGTGTCCCGCACAGAACGACGATGGCGGCAGTGTGGGGGGGAGCGAGTTGAGGGAGCAAGAAGAGTTACGAGACAATGACAATGGAGATGCGGGGCCAGGCAAGGGACAGACCTTTATCTCGTTCGTCATCTATGTCAGCCCAGACATATCCTGATACGAAATTTGTGCATGGCTCATCTTTGCTGGCATAAGCAGCTGGTTTCTGGAGTGGACAGATATGAGGGTGGCCAGCGGGCTTGAGACTAGACTCTTGTCGGTTGCCAGATGGGCTCCGGCGCTCCGCTTTGGCTCGGTACCGTATCTCCGCAAGTCCGCTGGTCGAAATTTCTTACTTCCTCTGAAAGACATTCTCAACAACTCCTGCGGCTCACAATTACACTAATTCGTTGCACACATTTTCCGAGGAGGTCGACCGTCTGTGTGAATCCGGTAAATTCTCTAGCCACACGACTTACGAGATCATTAGTGAAAGGTCTTGCCCTGGATGTCGTTGGACAAAGAGTAACAAGGAGTGCGTAACTCCCTCGCTTCGCTCTATCTAGCTCTCCTTCGTCCCACTGTGGACATCGAAACAAGCGCGGCATATGGCAGCACGGAACCTTTCGTTCACCTCGGCAATAATTATGATCGCAGAACTTGACCGGTATCTGCTTTATGCGATGTACACAATTCGCGCGTACTGTAAATACGATACATCTGGACAACAGGAGGGCGGTTGCCTCTGCTTTCACAGGTGAAGGTTCATTGATCATCTTCAAGCGTTCGTCGAGTGTGGTCGTCGACCTCTTTCAAGATAGTTGGCTGCCTTGTTTGCTTGAACCAGCGTCTCCCGTCCGGTTCAAACGCGTTTGTTCTCCAGACGCGTGCGCCGTGCATCAAAGGATGGAAACAATTGGATTTGGGTCACAGACTCCTATGCAACCGAAGTATTCGCCTTTGCTAATGATGTGCACGTCATGCTTTCATGGAATGCTATCCTGTCAGATCAATTCGAGCGAGGGTTGCCACAAGGAATCATTAATCATATCACCTGTTTCCTTGCGACAAATTGAAAGGACATGGGGGTGCGGGTTGCAAGATAGGAATAGAAAGTTAGAGTTCACGTGAGCATTCGACAAGGCAACTCCCTGCACATACGGGAGCAAGCCACGCAAGCAGCTCGAACAACCAGTAAGTAAGTTATCTTACACTACTCGAGAGAGTGCGACTTCTCCCGAGCAACGCGCGCGGAGAAAGGAGGAAAGGAATGACTTTACCAAGGAGGCAGACATGGCGGCGCATTGGGCGAGTATCGGGACAGGTGGCGCCGGCTTCACGCGGGAGACGGCCATCGAGAAGTACGAAGATCGTGAGTGTCTATCTGCCCGCCTGCAGAGGCTCCATAGTACGTCCTCTGATCAACTCTTCCCTAAGTATAGGGAGCCATGGCTCCAACATCCAACTACAGACCATGTAAAGGAGGAAACCACACTTGATGCCAAGGCGCAGTTCATGCTCTACAATCGGTAAGCGATGTAACGTCTTTGGTCGTACATGTCCGGAACCTCCGCGGCAGCACTTTCTCAGCCCCTCTTGACTCCGCTCCGCCACTGCCCCGGCCAGGTAGAACATGATGCAGGGGGAGGTAAATGGGGGAGGGCGGTACAGGATGACGGGCCCGCATTTGAGCGGGGCTAGCAGGGGCGTACAGAGTAGTGAGCGTTGCAGTACATACAGTACAGTAGTCCACGACTCCACGGGGCTTTCGTTTGTGTGTGATGGCCAATTTTTGACAATTTCAAGTTGACACGTCGCCAGGGCGCTCATGCTCTTACGTACGCGCTTGATGCGCGGTGAACTTCAACATTGCCTTTCTCACGCAGGTACAGTACAGCATACTCTGAGTTATCCCTGAACGCTGCATATCGCACATCTTTTCAATGCCTGAAAGTACTCACGGAGACCTCGAGGGGAGGAACAACCCAGGTGTGTGTTACGTGTTGCATTAATCTGTCCTCCCAATAAAATAGAAGGCGATCCAGCGCAGTCAGCACCAAATCAGGCATCGCAAGCTCAATCCAATTTCGGTGACAGCTCCGGACCCCTCTTCTCCATATACTCCAAAACCGCAGAGGAAGAAGACAACAAGAACGCCGAACGCTGGAAAAATGATGCAGATGGCATCCTCATTTTTGTGAGTCCCCGTGTTCCCATTCACGCTTGCTTGTGAATAAATTGGAATACTATATAGACCGGTCTATTCTCTGCTGCCGTTGCTGCACTCCTTGGTGTGACCGTCCAGGACCTCAGGCCAAACAGTCAGGATACCTCTGCATTCTATCTTGGAAACATCTATGGGGTTCTCGCCGACCCGAACGCAACACGTGCTTCTCTCCCCTCCCCTGTCGCTAAACCGCCTCCGTTCTCTCCTCCGAGATATGCCATTTGGGTGAATTCGCTCTGGTTCTTGAGCTTGGTCATGAGCCTTAGCTGTGCTTTGTGGGCAACATCGCTACATCAATGGGCTCGTCGATATATCCGTGTCACTCAGCCTGCACGATGCAGTCCAGAGAAGCGAGCACGAATACGCGCATTTTTTGCAAATGGTGTGGAGAAGATGCATATTTCGTGGGCAGTTGAAGGATTACCGACGCTGCTACACCTCTCGCTGTTCCTGTTCTTTGGCGGGCTGGTTATTTTCTTGTTCAATATCGACCGGGAAGTCTTCACCTGCGTGGTTTGGTGGATCGGGCTTTTTTCAATGGTGTACGGGTTGATCACACTGCTACCATTAATTCGGCAGGATAGCCCATACTACACCCCACTTTCTATCCCAGCCTGGTCCACGTATGCTAGCATACGTTATGTAAGTTGTGCATTCATCAGATCCCGTAGACGTGACATTGGGGCATTGCACCGCTATTTAAACTTGAGGGGTCGTTATCGTGGTTGGATGTTAGGTGTGGAGAAGAAAGCGGAGGAAATGGCGGAGGAACAGTCATCGAAGATCGACGTCGAGATCTTGGGCTGGACAATCAGCGCTCTGGGCGACGATCACTCGCTCGAAAAGTTCATCGAGGCCTTCCCTGGCTTCTTCAACTCAAAGTTGGTCAACGATCTGCAAGAACATCTCCCCGAAAACCTTTCGGCAAGGCTCTTCATTGCATTGTATGGATTCTTGGACCGTACGTTGTCATCCAATTCCGTCATCGACTCGGTCAAACTTCACCGCCTTGACATCTCACTGAGTGCAATATACTTCTTACGCGATTTCGGTCTTCGGTCAGTCCTTAGAAATATTTTCATCTACCGCTGGAATCAAGTGCCAAAAACTGTTGACATATGGCACACTCTGGCACGTTGGTGTACTAACAATGATCAAGATATTGCTGAGTATGCGCAAGGCATAGTCGCCAAGGTCCTTTGGACTGTGCCGGAACGCGATGACCGTTGGTTCGAGCTTGCTGCCCGTCTATATGGCCTTGCGGAGCGTGACCTTAGGGACGCCGTCACCCACGGTAATGACAACGGGCCACTTGCCATCTTAATTCATCTTACTCGCAAAGCCTTTCGCTCCGATCTCCATTGGGCCCTTTTGGCGGGATTTGCCCAAGTCGACATACGCAATGCTCTTCCTGGACTGCGGAATGACTTCTGCACACTCTGGAACGAGTTGGTCCGAGAAGCAAAGAACAAACCTCGCTCCACTCCTGCCTTCATTCTCCGTCAGATTCGTCATCTTTTCATCGCGTTGCATCGAGGTACCGATGCTGCCCCAACTGCGTTCTCCGTTCCCACCCGTTATAAAAACGGCTTTATGTTCTATCCATTATTTCCATTGTGCGACATTCCCAATCATCGCCCAGGCTCAAATTTTCATGTTCCTGTTCCTGTTCTCGCCCAGCATGCGAATTTTCCCGATGCTTCGTCTCAAACCCCTACCATAGTTGGTTTCTCCATCCCCGTCTCTCCTCCACCGTCTCGTGTCCCACCGTCCCCAAATGCGAGGTCCCTTACCCTCCCCAGCGGCGCGACACCCTCACGTTTAACCGGTAATGCCACAGTGCCGCGCCTACGTGCTCGTGGGCTCGTGAATACCGGGAGTATGTGCTTTGCGAATGCAGTGTTGCAACTGCTCGTTCATTCTCCTCCGTTCTGGCACCTATTTAGAGAACTGGGAGATCTGAAAGAGCTGCGAGGAGCAGGGGTTCTGGAGACAAGTGATGGCGCGACACCACTGGTGGATGCTACGTTGAGGTTCTTTGAGGAGTTCCTGTTCAAGGAGAAGGATCAACCTCCGCCACAAGAACCGCCGCAACGGGTTTCAGGGGGAAAGTTGACGGAAGATGAAGGAACGAAGGAGTTCAACGCTGATAATTCATTTAAACCAAGACACATGTATAATGCCATGAAAGAGAAGAGGCAGCTCAAAAACTTGCTGGTTCGTTCCAGTACCACATAGCGCCCTGCTGGTACTGATCCGTGTTGGCCTAACTTACTATCTATAGGACGGCCAACAGCAGGATGCAGAAGAGTTTTTTCATCTCTACCTCGAAGCGCTTGATGAAGAATTACTCGCGTTACTTGCTTCTGCCAGTGGTCACAAGCCGGCTGCTGCTGCACCCAGAGCAGAAGAACGCGGGGTGTCTCAGTCAGGTCAGACTGACGTGGGGAAACGGGGCATCATGGTGCGCCAATTACTTCGCCTCTTTGCGTCGAGCTGACGGACGCATGGTCGTGACTAGGTCGAGTCAGTCGAGTCAAAGTCACCCATACAGCGCATATTCGGTGGAAAGTTCCGCTCGACCGTGCGCGCGCTAAACAAGCCTGACACTGCCACGGTCAACATTGAAGTTTGGCACTCGCTCCAACTCGACATCCAGGTTCGTTTTCCCTCCTCCCATTCTACCCATCCATGCATCCTGGTGACTGACGTCGAACCTCTTTAAAAGCATGATTCGGTGCAAGTTATAGAAGACGCACTCGCACGCATCTCGCACCTGCAACCGGTAGCGCTCGGTCCGTCTGGCGTGAGTGAGGCGAGCCAGCAAGTGCTCATCGAGGTGCTCCCATCCGTTCTTGTGCTCCATCTTAAACGGTTCTTGTATGATGTGGCCGCGGATGGCATAGTTAAGGTGAGCAAGCCGGTCCAGTTCGCGCCCGAGCTCGAAATCCCACTCGGTACGAGTTTCTCCTTCGTTTCGCTCGTGCTGGCCAAGGCTAAGGCCCTCGTGTCTTGATTCGTGCAGAAATCATGGCATCAGTTGATGGGAAATCTGCCGAGCCGGTGTACTACAAGTTGTACGGGGTGCTTTACCATCACGGAAGGTCCGCAGGCAGCGGGCACTATACGGTCGACGTGCTCCACTCTTATGGAGACAGTGATCATGGGGAAGCTTGGTTGCACATTGATGATGAAGCTGTCGGTGCAGTGCGGCACGAGGACGTGTTTGGAGGCCATGACGATGTTCGGGTGGGCGAGAGGTGTGCTTATATGCTGTTTTATTGTCGCACTGCTCCTACTCAGACATATTGACCTATTTTACTTTTCTCTTGATCTGGAAGACATCTCCCGTTATTCGTCTTTTGTCTCTTCGGCATGTTAGAAGTAATTTTCCACGCATCCTGCTCCGTGATCGCCTCTAAAAACCGTGTGCTCATCTGAAGGCACGCTCCGTGCTGAGTAAGCATGCACGTGATGTCCCAACGCACTTTTAACGGGGAGCCTGCATTGTTTCAGTACATTGAAACCTCTGATTTAAACCTCTGATATAAACGGAAACCTTTGCAAACTGTAATGCGGTGATGACCCCAGCATTCCGCTGGTTTCGGCGTACAACATCATAGGATATAGGATTCCGAGACCCGTTGTGCATCGTGATATCCCTGCTACAGTATCAGTGGCTCATCTCGCACACCTAACCATACTCTGTCCTATGCCCCCGCGATGCTTCACCTGCACAACCATTATCGCCTGATGTCCCCGCCAAGTCGAAGTACCGGCATTCCCTGCGGCGGCAGTGCGGACGCACCAGGGCTCACAGCCAAGGAGGAACTCACATGATCCTTGATGTTCAACAGGCTGTTGATAACATTCTGCAACACCTCGTATTGTGTCTGTCTCGTCAGACTCGGGGCAGCACCGCACGTCTACTGCCGACCATCCCGGCGGGCGCGCTCAACCGCCAGCAGCGAGATGATCGACAAACCCGGTGGTATGACGACACCTGCGGTCGGCGGAGTTGACATCCACGGGACTGCAGAAAATGCCGCGGGTTCTACTTGTCGTTCTTCTGGAGGATGGCTTATTCCGGTATTGGATTATTGAACGGTGGGAGTGGGGTCGACTATAGTGGTCAGCATCGGAGCCGAGGCGTCCACAGGACTGCAGAGAATGCCGTGCGGGTCGCGGTCAGCACGTCGCGGGTTCTCGTCGTAATTCTTCGCGAGGATTAGCGTAAAGTTATTATTATAATGGAAAGGGCGTGCCTCGGGACCTCGGTCCTGCAGGTGCACCGCGCACTGTTTCCGCCCGCCCGCTTCGCTCCCTCCATCATTAAAACCAGACTCGAACAAGAGACTCCGTGGGAACGGCAGTTCGGTCACGATTGAGAGGGTTCGGCCTGTTTAAAATGGGTCGCAGGCCGGTGCAGCTGCGCCATCTAACACATCGCCGGAGAGCTGAAGCGAGAGGTACGAAAAGAATGTGCAGCGTGTACGGACGTAAGATATTGCGCGCTCGGTTGCGGCGTTGGGAAGGATAAGTCCGCGCTGTCTGTAATTAACGAAGACAAATAAGAAGAAATCACAGTCATGAATGTTAGGGGCGCACTGTTGCGGCAGACTGTTCGCCGTATCTCCATGACCCCATCTGTGCCCTCCACCCACACCGCTCCCTATCCCTTAATCGTATTGATATCAGCCTCGTAAATCAACTGCGCCGACAAGGTCATTGTTATATGGTGCGCACGACAACGGCCGTGTCCCACCCAGAACGACTATGGCGGCAGCGGGGGAGAGCGAATTGAGGGCGCAAGCGATTACAAAAAGACTACATATGAGCGAGCGGATGGCGGTTGTATATGAAGGTATCTCTGCTTGTGGGGTGGCTGCGTTTGGAGTGTGAGATGCCGGAGCCAGGCGAGGGACAGACCTTCATCTCGTTTGTCGTGTATGTCTGGGGATCTGGCAGCTGGTTGGAGGAGGTGGATACGAGGTGATGTTGCTGGTTGGCTGTACAGTACCTCCGCCTTGGCGCCTTTTCTGTATCGTGTCTCCACTAGGGCAGCCTGATGAGCTGGGCACAAACATCGCCAGCTTGGGCAAGCTTACGTAATAGTGCAATGTGGCCTGCACAGCTTCGTGTCTCTCCGCCGTTGACTAACCCACACATCTCTTCTATGCCTGAAACCACTCAACGAGACCCCGAAAGGGGGAACGATCCAGGTGTGTTTTACTTGTCGCTTTGACATGTCCTCCCCCGGTTCACAAACCTTTATAAATATAAGGCGACCGGCGCAGCAAGCACCGAATCAGCAACCCCAGCCATCGCAACCACAACCCAATTTCGGTGACAGTTCCGGACCCTCTTCTCCATATACTCCAAAACCGCAGAGGAAGAAGATAACAAGAACGCCGAACGCTGGAAAAACGATGCTGATGGCATCCTCATTTTGTGAGTCCTCCTGCTGCCATTCATGCTTGCTTGTACTGTACATTGACTGGAGCACTATAGACCGGTCTGTTCTCTGCTGCCGTTGCTGCACTCCTTGGTGTGACCGTCCAGGACCTAGGCCAAACAGTCAGGATACCTCTGCATTCTATCTTGGGAACATCTATCAGGTTCTCGCCGACTCGAACGCAACACGTGCCTCATCCCCTCCCCTGTCGCTAAACCACCCCGGTTCTCTCCTCCGAGATATGCTGTCTGGGTGAATTCGCTCTGGTTCTTGAGCCTGGTCATGAGCCTTAGCTGTGCTTTGTGGGCAACATCGCTACATCAATGGGCACGTCGATATATTCGTGTTACTCAGCCTGCACGGTGCGGTCCAGAGAAGCGAGCGCGAATGCGCGCATTCTATGCAAATGGCGTGGAGAAGATGCATATTCCGTGGGCAGTTGAAGGATTGCCGACGTTGCTACACCTCTCCCTGTTCCTGTTTTTGGCGGACTGGTCATTTTTCTGAACAAGGTTGACCAGGAAGTCTTCATATGCGTTGTTTCGTGGATCGGGCTTTTCTCAGTGGTGTATGGGCTGATCACACTTCTGCCATTAATTCGGCAGGATAGCCCATACTATTCACCACTTTCTACACCGGCCTGGTTTTGTACACCGGCATACGATATGTGACCTTTAAAATTTTGCAACTTTCAATCGTCACAGTCATTATCAGTGGGGCGCTATCGTCACTTGATGAAGCGTTATCGTGGTTGGATGTGGGGGGTGCGGAGAAGAAAGCGGAGGAAATGGCGGAGGAACAGTCTTCGAAGATCGACGTCGGGATCTTTGGCTGGACAATCAGTGCTCTGGGCGACGATCACTCACTCGAAAAGTTCATCGAGGCTGTCCCTGGCTTTTTCAACTCAAAGTTGGTCGAGGATCTCCGAGGACACCTACCCGATGACCTTTCAATAAGGTTGTACTTCACAATCCGTGATTCTTGGCCGCACGTTGTCATCCAATTCGGTTATCGACTCGGTCAAACTTCATCGCCTTGACATCTCCTTGACTGCAATAAACTTGACTCGCTTTTTCGGTGTCAAACGTTTTCTTGAATACATTTTAATCAACCACTGGGATCAAGTGCCAAAAACCGTTGAGATATGGCATACTCTGGCACCTTGGTGCACTAACAATAATCGACTTACCGCTCAGTATGCGCAAGCCATAGTTGGCAAGGTCCTTTGGACTGTGCGGGAACGCGATGACCGTTGGTTCGGGCTTGCTGCCCGTGTATATGGCCTACCGGAGCGTGACCTTACGGACATCCTCACCCGTGACGATGACAGTGGGTCACTTGCCCTCTTAATTCATCTTACTCGCAGATCCTTTTCTTCGATATCCACCATAAAGTTTTGGGGGCGTTTACCCAAATCGACATACGCAATACCCCTTCTGGACTGCAGCATGACTTCTGTACACTCTGGAACGAAATTGTCCAAATGGCAAGGCACCATGGCATCACACCCTTCCGTCTTAATTCTCCGAGAAATTCGCCATCATTACATCGCTTTGCATCAAGGTACCGATGCTGCCCCAACTGCGTTTTCTTACACCGACTATGACGACGACATTCTATTTCACCCATCATCGTATCCATTGTGCGACATCGCTAGCCATTGCCCAGACTTTTTCCTCTTTTGTTCTCGCCCAACCCGCTGATTCGCCCGATGCCCCGCCTGGCCATTCTACTTCTGGCGGTAGCACCTTGTCATGGCAAGTCAACAAAGCAACCATTATCGCACGACCCCCTCCACTATCTAGTCCGACAATACCTAGCGAAATTGAAGACAGCTCTCAGGCCACTTCACCAGCGTTACCGGTTCATACCAGTCCACGTCCCACAGATGCATTACCACCAGGTGCTGTATCTGCCGCGCTGCAAAACATCCTCCACCCGCTGCATTCTCTCATCATCTGGAAGGAACTACACAGAAGGACATAGTCGTACCATGCACAGAACCAGACGTCATTGAAATTTTGTCTACCGCGTCCTTGCCTGCACCTACACCTACGCCAACACTTGTGCCAGTTCCAGAATCCACACCACCTGTTTTAATCAAGTCATTGGAATCTTGCGACGCAGGTACCGCCTCCACCAACCCCTTGCTCCCTGCTTCGTCCATCGTCGGTTTCTCCATCCCCGCCTCTCTTCCACCATCACGCGTCCCGCCGCTGCCCGATGCGGAGTCCCTTACCTTCCCCAGCAGCACGACACCCTCTCGTTCAACCGGCAACGCCACACTACCGCGCATACGTGCTCGTGGACTGGTGAATACCAGGAGTATGTGCTTTGCGAATGCAGTGTTGCAACTGCTCGTTCATTCCCCTCCATTCTGGGACCTATTTAGAGAACTGGATGATCTGAAAGGGACGCGCGGAGCAGGGCTTTCGGAGACAAGTGATGGCGCGACAACACTCGTGGATGCTACGTTGAGGTTCTTTGAGGAATTCAGGTTCAAGAAGGAACAGCCACAAGAACCACCGCAAAAGGTTGCAGGTGGAAATGTGAGGGAAGATGAAGAAACGAAGAAAGAGATCAACGCTGATTCATTCGAACCAAGTTACATGTATGATGTTATGAAAGGGACGATTCAGCTCAAAAATTTGCTGGTACGTTCCGGTGCGACGTACCGCCCTGCTGATACTGATCACTGCTGGCCTAATGTGTAGGAGGATGGCCAACACCAGGACGCGGAAGAGTTTTTCCGTCTCTACCTTGACGCGCTTGATGAAGAGCTCGCGCTGCTTGCTCCTACCACTGGTCACAAGCCGGCTGCTGCTGCACCCAGAGCAGAAGAGCGCGACTCGGAGGTGTCACAGATAGGCCAGACTGACGTGGGAAAACAAGGATCATGGTGCGATAATTATTTCACCTCTCTGCGTTGAGCTGACGGACGCATGGTCATGATTAGGCCGAGTCAGTCGAGTCGCCACTGAAGCGCATATTCGGTGGAAAGTTCTGCTCGACCGTGCGCGCGCCAAACAAGATCGACAGTGTCAAAATTGAAGATTGGCGATCACTCCAACTCGACATCCAGGTCCGTTTTCCCTCCTCCCATTTCACCCACACGATGACCCGGTGACTGACATCGAAATACTCTAAAAGCACGATTCGGTACACGCTATAGAAGACGCACTCGCACGCATCTCACACCTGCAACCTGTGGTCGGTCCGTCTGGCTTCAGCGAGGCGACCCAACAAGTGCTCATAGAGGCGCTCCCATCCGTTCTCGTGCTCCATCTTAAGCGGTTCCTGTATGATGTGGCCGCGGATCGCATAGTAAAGATCAACAAACCTATTCAGTTCGCGCCAGAGCTCGATATCCCACTCGGTACGAAATTTTCCTTGGTTTCCCCCGTGCTAGCCATGGCTGAGGAATTCTTCCTGGTTCGGCTATTCTAGAAATCATGACACCCGTTGCCGGGAAATCTGCCGAGCCGGTGCACTACAAGCTCTATGGGGTGCTTTATCACCACGGCGAGTCTGCGGGCAGCGGGCACTACACGGTCGACGTGCTCCACCCGAACGGAGACAGCGGTGGTGAAGAAGTTTGGTTGAACATTGACGATGAAGCCGTGAGCGCGGTGAGGCACGATGGCGTGTTTGGAGAGCATGTCAATGAGCGGGTGGACAATCGGTGTGCTTATATGCTGCTTTATTGTCGCACTGCTCCTACTCAGATATAGGGACTGATTACTTATTTTACTTTTCTCTTGCTCTCTTGGACATCTCCGCATCTTGATACTGATTTCGCCTTTCTCCGTCGTGTCTTGACTTGTTTGAATTCTCCACGCTTCCCGTTAAAGGATCGCCTTTAGTCTAAAAGACTGTCGCGCTGACCTCACCTGATGGCATCCTCGCCTTGATTCGCACTGTGGTGTGTACGCTTGTCAGAGAGCATCAGTCGCTTTGCAAAGACTGGAAGATCAGACTCCTCGCCCGAAGAGTGGGACCATCGAACCCGTACTCCACCATACCAGATTCCTTGACATGCCGAGTCGATAGCAAAATCAAGAGGCACGGAACGCAGAGATAGAGCCTTTGCAGTTTGCCCTCGAGCAATCGGCTGAGATTCGAAACCGTTTGCGGGTTCAGAAGTCAAGGAGTTGAAGTACGAGAGAATGGGTTTGCGGCGGGTGGAAACATTGGGGCACCTTAGTTCAAGTCTTCGAGTCAGAAGAGTAAGCATGCACGTGATGTCAAAATATGTACCGAGTAGGTTGTTACGATCCTGGATCGACGGGAAGCTGTCGGTTTGTAGTCTGTCTAAAGTTCCGCCCGCGTACCGGAGTTTCGCAGTTCCTTTCCCGCGTTTCAACAGGGACTGGCCTGGACAGTTTCAGTACATTCAAATGGTAAGCGTCGGAGAAGAGCGGCGACGCACCGCCTCAGTTTACACCGGATGACCAGTAGTTCAGCGTGAAAGATTGGGGCCACTGCCTGCATCTGCCTACGCACCACCGCCTATACCACCACGCCTGATGTCCTTGGCCCCATCGAAGTACCAGCCCTCCGTGCAGCTGCGCCAGAGCTCACAGCCGAGGAGTAACCCGGACTCACGGTGTGGTCTTGGTATTGAAGGCTCTTGAAGACATTCCGTAACAACTCATGTGTTGTCTGTCTCGTCAGACTCGGGGCAGTCGACTATCGTCACCGCCTTCCATATTGGTTCGCGCGCGCTCAACCGCCGGCAGCAAGAGAGAAGGTCGACGAACCCAGTCGGCGTCTGCGGAGCCGAGGCGTTCAGGGACTGCAGAGAATGCCGTGAGGGTCGTAGTGAGCACGTCACGTGTTCTCGTCGTAATTCTTGCGAAGATTAGCGTAAAGTTATTATTGAAATGGGAAGGGCGTGCCTCGTGTCCTCGGTCCTGCAGGAGCATCCGCGCACTGTTTCCGACCGCCTGCTTTGCTCCCTCAATCGTCAACACCAGACTCGAACAAGAGATCGTGCTTCCACGCCCCGCACGCCTTCGCATCGAAGGCGTATCGTAGGGCCGTGATTTTGCCCTTGCCCACCCCGCGGGAACGACAATTCGGTCACGACCGAGAGTGTTTGGGGTGTTTAAGAACGGAAGTGGGGTCGCGTGCCGGTGCAGCTGCGTCGTCGAACACACCATCGGGAGCTGAAGCGGGACGTACGAAGAGGACGTGCAGCGCGTACGGGCGCGAGACATTGCATGTTCTTAGTCGCGTGCTGTAAAGAATAAGCCCGTGCTACCTGTTATCAACGAAGACAGATAAGAGGAAATCACAGTCGAGGCTTACTATTGCGGCAGACTGTGCGCCGTATCTCCATAACCCCATCTGTGCCTTCCTCCCACTGCACTCCCTTTTCCTTGATCATTGTGATATCCTATATCAGCCCCGGAAAGCAATTGCGCCGACAAGGTCATTATTATCATTGATCGAGTCTGGTTTGGTGGATACGACGATGATGGGCACGCCTGCTGCATGTGAACGTGCCTGAGCCTAGTCGGAGGATAGTTCCCTGCAGCGCACTGAACGTCGTAAGAAATGGCTCGGTGGACGGCTCAGTATAGTACTAGAGGAGTGCCTGACCTACCATGACGACGGAGAAAAGGTCGGTACTGCCGGAGGGGGAGAAGGACCACAAAGAAACAAACGTACAGCGTTCCGAGTCAGGGTGTTCCCCACAGTAACCTCGCGCTCGCGCGCTCTGCCCCCTTTGACGCAGCGCTTAACCCAGATGACGAAGTGGTTTGGATCCTCGAGGAAGGACAACGGCCGTGTCCCACCCAGAACGACTATGGCGGCAACGTGAGGGAGAGCAAATTGAGAACGCAAGTAGCATGACAAGAGGGATGTATATGGAGGGGCCGATGACGCTGGTGTATATGGATAGCAAGGCAAGGATATCCGTGTGTGTATCTGCATGTGTGTTGGGGGCTGCGTTAGATGCGGGACCAGGCGAGACAGACCTTCATCTCGTTTGTCGTGTATGTCGGCCCAGTCGTATCCTGATACAAAATCCGTGCGTGGCTCACCTTTGCTAACATCGGCAGCCAGTTGAAGGAGGGCAGATACGAGGTGGTCTTGTTGGTTGGTTGTACGTACTAGGCCCCCTGAAATTCCCAGGTAGGGTCGGAGTCCGGTCCACTCGTTCGTATACCATATAAGGAAGGAGGGTTGGGTACCGGCTAAGGTCTGTCCACCCACCTGGACACCTTTTTGGGGTTGAGGTTGGGGTCCGGAGTCCACCCCCGAGACCTCCTATTGCAAGAGGTTGGGTACCTGTCCACTCATGAGAGGGTGGACGGTGACCGTGGACCGGACTGGATCACCTGACCATCGTCCCAATGCGATGAAGATCTGAACGTTCGATCTGAACCCTCACCCTCACCCTCGCCCCGTCCCCACCCCCCTCGTCCCGCCTCACCCTCACCCTCGCCATCCTCACCCTCACTTGCCCCAAGAGCGAGCTCAAACTTACCCTCACCTTGCCCCATCCTCACCCTCACCATTGCCCCGTCTCACTCGCCCCTCAGTCACCTCTTTTTCTTTTTCTTTCTCTTTTTATCGCCGCCCCCTCATCACGACATCACCATCCCCTCCCTTGCTCCAAACATGGGCTGGAGGGAACTTTCTCACTTTTGTCCATGCTGATGTATAATAGGTATGTAATTGACGACGCCCCAGGCCACGCTGGCTCATGCCCACGACAGTGACGACACCCACCCACGATGGACATCTCGAGCAGGCACACCCTTGACACGTACGTGCACGCAGGACGCCCCGCCTAGGGTTTACGCATCTGGCGAAGGTTATCATAGATCATATCTGGAGCCGCGCCGACTTCTGGTACATCGTGAAACGCGTGCTGATCGATTGAGTCTGGACTAGGTATGTCAAAGACGCGGAATGCGTAATGTTTGGCCCTTACATGTGGGTTCGTCTGATTGGCTTTCCTGAGCCGACACGACTGTTGGCTGCCTTGGCAAAGGCTCAGCAGGAATATTTCTGACCGAAAGGCTCCGATGTCGAAGACGCTGGCCTACTTTCTGGTCATCGCAAGAAGCTTTCATATTGGTATGTTCTCTCCCTTGCTGCAAAAACCTTCGCTGAACGGTAACCATGATCTTTATTAGTACGGTATCATTTTACCCCAGGGTTTTACGCGCCGCGCTGTATGGCTCTCAAATCTTTGTGTCGTTCTTTTTGATGCTCGTTTTCATGACTTATAATGTCAGTCCTCCTACTTGTTCTCGTCAGTTGTCCGCTGATGATCCCACAGGCCTATTTAATCCTCAGAAACATGCACTCTTGGAGCGCACCCAGCGCAAATGGTTGCACGTGTCTGTCGACACTGTCAAAACCCTGCGCAAGGCCGCTGACAGGATGCAAGCGGCACGGATCGCGGAACGGCGTGCCACCTTTGGTGTATATTGTTGTAGATAGAAGCTCTAATACTAGAAATCTCATACCAATGTGATAATCTGAACCTGGTTTAAACCCAAACTGACCTCCTGATGACCGGGATGATCAAATCATGTTCAGGATTTTTTTTTTCGAATTTTACTGAATTTCTATGATTTTTTGACACTATTTAGAGGTTGGATACCGAGGTCCACCCATCAAGCGACTTTTTGGGATGTCGGGTACCGAATCCACCCATCAGACCCCCAATTTGGGTCAAATTTGGTCCACCTGTCAGGGCCCAAAATGGCTAAAATCGGTACCCGACCTTAACCGGAATTTTCAGGGGGCCTTACGTACTACTCCGCTTTGGCGCCTCTTCGGTACCGACTCCGCCAGGTCCGCTGGTTGATTCAGTCACACTCACGGCCAGTTCCTCAGAAAGAAATTTTCAACAACGTCTGCGTAGCGTGCAATTACAGCACTTCGTTACACGCATTTTCCGAGTAGGTGGACCGTCTGCGTGAATCCCGTAAGCTCCTACTGGCCTCTAGCCACACTCTTGCGTAGGACGTCATTGAGCTCAAAGCAAGCTCAAAGTCTGTGAGGTGGATGAGGATTCCTTCCGTCATACAGTAACTGGTCTTTTTTGGACAAGCAGTGCGTAACCTTGCCTTGCTCTATCTAGCTCGCGTTCGTCCGGCTCTCCCAGCTCATGCTCATCGAAACAAGCGTGGCACACGACGGCGCAGAACCCTCGTGCACTTCGGCAATAATTGTGGTCGCAGAGCTCGACCAGTATTTGTTTTACGCGATGTACACGATACGCACGTAAATACGGTACACCATCACAGCAGGAGGCGGTTACTTCTGCTTGCACAGTTGAAGGTATAACGTTCAACATTCATCGTCAACCGTTCGAGTGTGGTCGTTGACCTTTTTCAGGAACAGTTTTCTGGCTGGCCGCTTTTGTTTGCCTGAATCAGCACGCGTTTGCGTACACCGTGCAAAGAATTCGTATGGAACGCTCATTTATACAAAATTCTTGGCAGATCAATCCAAGCAAGGGCTGGAATAAGGTGTGCATATACCATCTGTTTCCTTGCGACAAATTGAAAAAACATGGGGTCCCAGGGAATAGAAATTCGGAGTTCGCGGGAGCATTCAACAAGCAGTTCTTTATACATATGAGAGCAAGCTACGCAAGCAGTAGGCATCTTCTGGGGATTTCTGACGTACAACGCCACGCGGAGAAAGGAGGAAAGGCGCGGCTTCAATCTACCAGGAGGCAACCACGGCGGAGTATCAGGCGAGCGTCGTTTCGCAGCGCGTATCCAGACAGGCGAATGGGCAGGCGACATCGGCCTCGCGCGAGAGACTGGCATTGAGAAGTTCTGGCATGATTCAAAGATCGTCAGTCAGCAGAGGTTCTACGTCCCTTGATCGACTCTTACCTGAGAACAGCGCCTTGACACCGCGCATATCTCCATGGACCATGGATATTGTATCATCCAACCTCGGAGTGTTGTTTCCAAAAGGTCGCTCTACAATACGTGTTTGGCCATACCGGGAGGCAACAGCACTTTGACTCCGCTCCGCCATCGCGACTCGGAGCAGGTAGGACATGATGGAGGCGGCGGTGAAGGAGCATAGTAGGGAGGCTTGATGATGAGACCGCATTTGAGCGGTCTAACATGGTTTCGGAATAATGAGCGTCGCACCACATACAGAATTCACGGATCTTTCGTTGTGTGTGACTTGAAGGGCGCTCGAGCTCAAGCTCTACGTAAGCGCTCAATGTGGTGAACGAGTGGCTATAGCAACCCGAGCCTCTGAGTCTCTGTCGAAACCCACGCGTCTCTTTACAGTAATGCCTGAAACTATTGACACAGACCCGGAAAGAGGGGACAACCCAGGTGTGTGTTACCTGTTGCCTTGACATGCTCTCCTTCGGTTCACAAACGTATATAAATATAAGGCGATCAGGCGCGCCCAACAGGGCCAGCACCGAATCAGCGCATTAATCAGCCATCGCAACCACCGCAAGGAGAATCCAGTTTCGGTGACAGCTCCGGACCTTCTTCTCAATATACTCCAGAACCACAGAAGAAGAGGACAACAAGAACGCCGAAAACTGGAAAAACGACGCTGATGGCATCCTCATTTTTGTGCGTCCTCCTGTTGCCATTCTTGCTTGCTTTGTGCATAAACTGGAAAATTTTATAGACTGGTCTATTCTCTGCTGCCGTTGCTGCGCTCCTTGCTGTGACCGTCCAGGACCTCAGGCCAAATAGCCAGGATACCTCTGCATTCTATCTTGGAAACATCTATGAGGTCCTCGCCGACCCAAACGCAACACGTGCTTCCATCCCCTCCCCTGTCGCTAAACCCCCCGTTCTCTCCTCCGAGATATGCTCTCTGGGTGAATTCACTCTGGTTCTTGAGCCTGGTGATGAGCCTTAGCTGTGCTTTGTGGGCAACGTCGTTACATCAATGGGCGCGTCGATATATCCGTCTCACTCAGTCTACACGGTCCGGTCCAGAGAAGCGAGCGCGAATGCGCGCATTTATGCAAATGGCGTCGACAGGATGCATATTCCGTGGGCAGTTGAAGGATTACCGGCGCTGCTACACCTCTCGCTGTTCCTCTTCTTTGGCGGACTGATCATTTTCCTGTTTCATGTCGACCGGGAAGTCTTCACTGTGTGGTTTGGTGGATTGGGTTTTTCTCAATGGTGTATGGGTTGATCACACTGCTACCATTGATTCGGCAGGATAGCCCGTACAATTCACCGCTTTCTGTACCAGCCTGGTTTCTGTGCGCTGGCATACAATATGTAACCTTTACAGTTCTTGCCCCCATCACCTATAGTTGCGGTTGGTATCGGATCTGGCGTCGCTTTTATGTTTTGATGGTCCATAATCGTCGTTGGATGTTAGGGAGCGTGGAGAAGAAAGCGGAGGAAATAGCGTCCGAACAGTCATCGAAGATCGACATCGAGATCTTGGGCTGGACAATCAGTGCTCTGGGCGACGACGACTCGCTAGAAAAGTTCATTGAGGCCATCCCTGGCTTCTTCAACTCAAAGTTGGTCAAGGATCTCCGAGAACATCTCCCCGATGACGTTTCGTCAAGGCTCCTCGTTGTATTACGTGGATTTTGTACCGCACATTGTCATCCAATTCGGTCGCGACTCGGTCAAACTTCATCGCCTTGACATCTCCTTGAGTGCATTGGACTTGATACTTGATACCCAATTTCCGTATTTCGTCAATCTTGACAGACATTTTCTTCCACCACCAGGATCAAGTGCCAAAAACCGTTAAAATATGGCACACTCTGGAACCTTGGTGCACTAGCAATAGTCGTGTTGCTCAGTATGCGCAAAGCATAGTTGCCAAGGTCCTTTGGGCTGTGCAGAAACGCGATGACCATTGGGTTGAAGCTGCTGCCCGTGTATATGGCCTACCGGAGCGTGACATCAGGGACATCCTCAGCTATGATGATGACAGTGTGTCACTTGCCATCTTAATCCAAGCTGCTCGCAAAGCCTTTTGCTCCGATCTCGATTGGGACGTTTTGAGGGCATTTACCCGAATCGACGTATGCAATGCTCGTTATGGACTGAGCATGACTTCTGTACACTCTGGAACGAAATGGTCGAGAAGCAAAGAAGCAAGGGCCTTACAGTCTTCCTGTCCGTATTCTCCGTCGGATTCGCCATCATTACATCGCTTTGCATCAAGGCACCGATGCTCTCCTAACCGCGTTTTCCCCTTCCACCCATTCTCTCGATCTCGTTGTGTGGCAGCCATCGTCGTATCCATTGTGCGACATCGTTAGTCATCGCCCAGACGCGATCGCTCATAGTTGTGTTCCTGTTCCCATCCAACCTGTTCGTTCTCCTGATCCCTCGCCTGACCACTCTGCCTCTGGCGGTAGCAACGTTTCACGGGAAGTCAATGAAGCAATCATTGTCGCACGACCCCCTTCGCCGTCTCATCCAACGAGTGGCGGTATGGGCCGATACCCAGCGGGGTCGGAGACAGCTCTCAGGGCCACGCAGTTACTTCACCCGCCTCACGAGTTCACACAGATCCAGTCCCACAGATGCGTCACCACGAGGTGCTGTAGCCGCTGCGCTGCAAGACACCCCCCCGACCGCTACGTTGTCTCATTCTATGGAAGGAACTACACAGCGGGATATAGTCGCACCATGCACAGAACCAGACATTGCTGAAACTTTGTCTACCGCGTCGTTACCTGCACCTGCACCTGCACCTACACCCACACTTGTACCAGTTCCAGCATCCACACCACTTCTAATCAAGTCATTGGAACCTTGCAACGCAGGTGCCGCCTCTATCTCCAACCCCTTCTCTCCGCTTCGTCTGTATCCATCCCCGCCTCTCTTCCACCGTTCCGTGTCCCACTGTTGCCCAATGCGGAGTCCCTTGCCCTTCTCAGCAACACGACTCCTCTCGTTCAACCGGCAACGCCACAATGCCGCGCCTACGTGCTCGTGGACTGATGAATACCGGGAGTATGTACTTTGCGAATGCTGTAATGCAATTGCTTGTTCATTCTCCTCCGTTCTGGGACCTATTTGGGAACTGGGCGATCTGAAGAGGCAGCGCGGAGCAGGGGTTCCAGATGGCGGGACACCACTGATGGACGCTACGTTGAAATTCTTTCAGGAATTTATGTTCAGGAGAAGCAGCCGCCGCAAGAACCCCCGCAACAGGATGCAGGGGGAAGATGAGGGAAGATGAAGAAACGAAGAAAAGTTCTACGCTGTGGATTCGTTCGAACCAATGTACATGTACGACGCCATGAAGGAAAGAGGCAGCTCAAAAAATTGCTAGTACGTTCCCGTGCCACGTGCCGCACTCACTGCTGTTACTGATTCGTTGACCTAATTTGTATAGGAGGGCCAACAGCGGGATGCGGAAGAGTTTTTCCGTCTCTACCTTGACGCGCTTGATGAAGAGTTGCTCGTGCTGGCTTCTTAGTGATCACAGTCGACCACTGTTGCACCCCGAGCAGAAGAACATCAGGTCTCTCAGTCCGCCAGACTGACATGGGAAAACGAGGCTTCGTGGTGCGTCAATGACTTCATCTCTCTCTACGTGGAGCTCGGCATTGCTGATGGACGCATGGTCATGAGTAGGCCGAGTCAGTCGAGTCCCCCTTGAGGTACATATTCGATGGAAAGTTTCGCTCCACTGTGCGCGCGCCAAACCAACCCGAGGCT
This sequence comes from Russula vinacea, assembly GCA_022376525.1. NCBI lineage: Eukaryota > Fungi > Basidiomycota > Agaricomycetes > Russulales > Russulaceae > Russula > Russula vinacea. Next base: position 77,292 of record WTXL01000020.1, on the reverse strand, counting down.
GTCAAAATTGAAGATTGGCGATCACTCCAACTCGACATCCAGGTCCGTTCCCCCCCATCCCATTCCGCCCGCGCATCTGTCCTGGTGATTGACAACAAATCTCTCTGAAAGCACGATTCGGTGCAGACTATTGAAGATGCACTCGCACGCATCTCGCACTTGCAACCTGTGGAGCTAGATCAGTCTGGCTTCCGCGAGGCGAGCCAGCAAGTGCTCATCAATGCACTCCCTCCCGTTCTCGTGCTCCATGTTAAGCGGGTTTTGTGTGATGTGGCCGCAGGTGGCATGTTTAAGATCAGCAAACATGTTCAGTTCGCTCCCGAGCTCGAAATCCCACTTGGTACAATTTTCTCTTTTGTTTCCGCCCTGCAGGCCAGAGCTAAGAATCCCCCGTGTCTTGGTTGGTACAGAAATCATGGCATCTGTTGCTGAGAAATCTGCGGAGCCGGTACGCTACAAGCTCCATGGTGTGCTTTACCACCATGGTGAGTCTACAGGCAGTGGGCACTATACGGTCGATGTGCTCCACTCTTATGGAGACAACGGTAATTGGGAGGCTTGGCTACACATTGATGATGAAGTTGTGAATGCGGTGCGGCACGAGGACGTGTTTGGGAGCGGTGAAAATGAACGGGTGGATGACCGGTGTGTTTATATGCTGTTTTATTGTCGCACTGCTCCTACTCAGACATGATACATGATGCATGATGACTTACCTTGACTATCTTTCCCTCTGGCGTTCTCCCCTGCTTATAATAATCAAGCTTTGTGCTTCATTAAAATATTTATTATGTACACCCATGTCGACTACTGTACTACCAAAGGCAATATGCTAACTTAGGCGTGACTTCCGTCGTACAATGCTGCGGGCAGCGCGGAGAAAGGAGAAAAGGCGCAGCTTCAATCTATCGAGTAGGCATCCTTCTCGCGAGCGGCGTCGGCTTCACGCGGGAGACTGGTATAAACGGAGGATATACATCGCGAGTCTATCCGTCTGCCCGCAGAGGAGACTCTATGTCCTCTCAGGCTGATCAACTCTTCCTTGAGTACAAGGGCTCCGATCTACGAAGGGACTCCAACATCCAACTACATCTCGAAATGAATATTGATGAATACTCGTGAGACTACTATAGGAGCAAATTTGCATCATAGCTGAAAGTATCAGTAGTTTTCCCGGTGACAGAGGAACGGGATTCGATGATAGGATTTCGGCCAGACTTCGGTACATCTGCTACGGCTTCTTTTTCCCCCTTTCTCCCTCGAATGCGTTGAATAGTCGTTGATATTCTCGAATCTGACCCCAGTCGGATACTAAACTTCCACATACGCCCTAGGCCTAGTAGCCCTACTGTACCCATCACTGAGCGTGCCATGTGAACGGGAATTCACGCAATGTTTATGCATCTGTCTCCTTGCATGCTGTATCATTAGCCCGACCTCAGGCCTCAGGCTCAGAGTGTGGTTTGACCATGTAAAGATGAGGCACTGCTACGGTAAGCGCTTTGGCTTTACCCCTCCGCTCCAGCGCTTTCTTGTCTTTGGGCACCCTCTTTCTCTCACGTCTTCGGACCTCATTGTGCTGCTACCACGCCAATGGTGACTTTGAATAACGAACCGACTCGGAATTCTTGGAGCGAACTAGACCTCCAGCAAAGCAATATTGACGAAGAAACGGAGACTTGCGTTGGCGTACGTGATGTCCTCTCCTACATGTTGATCTTGTTGAAATCCTATCCGCGCAAACGAGCGAGTTCTAATTTTCACTAATTTCTGTCCTTTGACAATCTAGGATGAGGGCGACAGACGCAACATTGCCCCGACCAACTACCTCCGAATATCAAAACGGGTCCCACTGCAAGCAACCCCCTTGAAAGGGCAGTTCATCCTCGACCTCTCCTTGCCGCCACCTCCACCATCTCCTGGCATTGCCTCGGACACGGACCGCAAGAACCTCACCCTCCATACGACGAGCGGATCCATCAATGCTGAAATATGGATCAGACATGATAAGAGTGCCAAGTCAAAGCGTGCTTCCTTGGACCTGTGCAGCGGTAACGGCATGGTGCGCGCAATAGTGGTACGTCTCTCTCTTGACTCTAGCGTCGTCCCTTGTTTTTAAAGGATGAGACATAACAGCACGACCTTTCTCCCCCGACAAAAGTAGCCGTGCTTCCTCGACATGGAGCTGCGTGCTAACTACGGCGATATATATGTCTCGCTTCCCCGTTGCTTTCGCGGGCCAATAACCATCCGCACCGGCGACGACAGGATCGCCTTTTCTCCTGCGCTTGAGGAGCGAACAGCTTTGATCTCGGACGTCCCGGGCGTCCGCGTATACTTTGTTGGCAACCGACCGCGCAGTGGGAAGTGGGGCAGTGGTGACTACGGCGACAGCGGCGAGACTGTCGAAGACTTACTGGATGAGGTTACGGTTGATGGGAGGTATACGAGCGTGCGGATCAACTGCGACGGCGAAGATGAGGTGCCTGTATGATGCCCAGTGGTTGGCAGGTGTTCTGTGGCGGTGCTGAGAGATTTTTCACGAGTGGGCGGGTACGCTGACATCCTTTCAATTGGTCTACTTTTTGTCGTGCTTGTCGGTGAGTTATTGACTTACTCGTTGTGATGGTTGTGATTTGCCGAATTGGGCTCACTGTTGACGATGTAAAACAAATTGTGTAGAGTACGTAACTGACCAGCAGTTGTTTTGGCTTTTGTTCATATGATCAAAGTTTGCCATATGCGTTTCATCCGAGCCGCGGGCGCTGCACTCCGCCTTGCAAAACTGGATAGTAGGGCGAGGTTGAGGCACGAGGGACCCAGGGAATTACAGACCGATGCTGTTCGCCCAAATAGAAACAAACATTGTACATCGCCCTACTGTACTTGCAACTTATTCGCTGCTTTTATTTTATCCCCATGAGTTCTTCTGCTCACGTGTGCCAGCTACTGTTTCTGGCTAAAACGAAGAATCGAATCGAATTCTGGAATGCTCACTGGCGCGGCCCGTGGTCCAACTCGTAACATGAATTCCTGGATATCCACCGTATTGACCGTGGCGACCCCACCATCTTTCGTTTGCCACCCATTACTGGACCGTTGCTCAAAGAAATGCGCACTCAATGTCACGTAAAGTAACCCGCTCTTTTTGGAAGGAAAGAGAAAAACTCCTTGACTCGATCGTAGTAATAGAGGCGGGTACGATCGCCGTTCATCCGCATGCAACAGACATCATTATATGAATAATTGATCTCTCGAATGCGGCACGTACAACGTGACAGTGCGTGCAGGCAGACGAGGCAGCATCATCCATTTACCGATGCACGGATCATTCACTGAGCTTCCATATCAACACACATCGACACCGCATTGTCCTGCCCTAACTGGGCACACGACGAGGCTTTTTTACAGTAAAAGATCACACAATCAGCTGTATCGTCCGCATGATCAAACATTTCATTTTCCTGGCCGACTCATCTTTTTTACGTCCTGTGCCAGGTCGCTGTTAAACGTTTCTGCCAAAAACAAAATGAGAAAGAAAACTGGCAAAACAAAGCCGACGAACAAAAGCTTATACAAAAAGCCCCTCTCTCAGAACTGCCATGTCCGAAATCGCCAACTGGGTGAACGTTTACAGCTGTAATATCTTCTCGCGGAAAGCAGACTCCCACGCCGCCTCACGCTTTGTCTTCTATAAGTGCGGGGCATGTGGGGTAACGGCATACTGTACCCACACTGCTCATGCAGCTCATGCCCTGGCTCCAACTGGGGTCCGAACCCAAAAGTTTCCGACTAAAATGGGTTTACGTCACAGTCTAGATCACGAGGGAGTGCTCGAAATGCAACGAAACACATGGTCTGCGGGGTCCGGTACGCCGCAGATCTCTTACCGGTCGAATCTTTCGCCCCTTGTCGTCATCTTGAATCATCGGAGCTTATATACTGTATATTGAAGCTTTACCATCTCGGTCTGGGTCACCCGTTCGCATTAGTTTTGCCAGAGAGCTGAGCTGAGCCGCACTGAATTATAACTCTGGCTAAATCTACTGGACCAGAGTCAGGTACCTATGAAACCCTGTTTGCGTGTACTTTGCACCATCTTCTCGTGCTTCTGTTCAGAGATAAATAGTATTATGTTGGTTTTATAGATGATGGCGTAGAGTGGATACGATGCCATCGCCTGCTTTATAAGCCTTCGTTAATGTCCGCTCAGCATAGACGGCATGCAAAAGCTGACGCCTTTGCTCATCGTCCCTAAGGGGACCAGGTAAATCCTTTAATTCTGTAGGCCAGAACCGTCAATACATCATTGGCGTGTGTATCTGAAGGTTGTATTGCCGACACGTTCTTGTCTTTCCAGTGTTGCATGAACGACCGTTTCTGAAGTAGAGTCCGCAGGGTTGCACCATCAAGATAATGTGTTTGTGCATGCGTTTCTAGGCAGAGCGCGCATTCGATTGAATTGACGGCAAGCCATAACAGAAAAAGATTGGCGCCATCTGATGGCCCCGCATGGTGCACCCATGCACTTCCTATGATAGATGGGGGCGGCATCTCTATTTCCCTCTCGCTTCTTGGGGGTTGATTAAAATGCACTGGGGACTCGAAAACGCCGGATGTCAGCTGTTTTCCTGAACAAAACCCGGGAATGAAGAGACAGATTGTGTTGTTGAAAACTCCGAGGATGTGATACTGTATGTGTGGGATTGGCCGGTGCCCGTCTCCCTACGCTTACAGTTGTGGGGGGCCATGTGAGCTTCCGGTTGCATGTGATGCACACCTAAAATGAAACCGAAATTTTTTCGAGCGTTGGTTATATATGTGAGTACAAGTTCCCAAATGGGTTTAGTACAGTGCAATCATGACGGCGCAAACATAACATACAATAAAGATGGCACTTTGACGGCGTTGATGAAAACCCTATGGAAGTACTACCGTGAGTGACGGAATACAGTAAATAAACAAGACACTTCTTGCAGCAGAAAACGGGCTGCATCGGCCAGGAATAGACCCGACATGAAAAAAAGACAACCACGACAGCGAGAGCGGCAACAACGCTCCAACTCTCGGGCTCTCGAGACGGACAATCCCACGCATTTCTGGCTCGGCTCCGCTGTGTCCCGCTCGTCCTGTTTTGGACCAGCTGGTGCTGAGTTGAGAAGGAAGGGCCAAGCGGAGCGAAACCTCGGCGTGGCAGGTGGCAGAAGTGAGAGAGTGAGATCCGGAGTAAACTCGAAAATCGACCAAATTGGAAGCACCCCAGAAAAGGGAAAGGGAAATACAAGATGGGATCTGAGCCGATCTTACAGAGTCTGAGCCAGCTCAACTCTCCCCCTCCCGCAACTTAGAGATCGTGAACCCACGTGGCATTGCACACTCCCAACTGCGGCTGCACCGCGGAGAACTTGTTGACCGTTATTTTCTAGTCGTCACCTGCCGGCAAGAATATGCGACTTTGTCGAGCTCATCTCCTCAAAGGACAACCCCCAAATCAGTAGAAATTTACCAGACTGCGCGCCAACTTTAAAAAATTTCGACAGATGGTAGGATATCACTTATATTCATTACGAGTTAATACAACGAGTCGTCCGTTTTTCGTTCGACTCATAATTAAACAAACAACATCAGTTCCTAAGGTGTAAGCACAAGATGTATGGTTCGAATTGAAGGGAAAACCACATAGTGCGGTTACGAGGTGGTAAGAAGAGCAGTTTACCCTAGCCTCAGACTGCGCACGGCGCACATCTTAAACCTTCTCATGTGATACCACGTCATCATCCCTCCTGGTATCGGGGAGCACCTTGGCTTCTGAAAGAACGGTACCTTCAGCGAGTAGCCGCTTGCGGTACGAAACCGAGTTGATGGGAGCCACGTTCTGGTATAGCAGGTCAATCTGCTCGAGAGAAAGACCTTTCGTCTCGGGAATGCAGAAGTATGCAAAGATGATGCAGCAGAAACACGTCGAACCCCAGACGTAGAACACTTTGGTGCCCAGGTCTGCATTTCCCTTGCCAGAGTCGACCAAGTATGGCGCTGCCAAATAGGATAAGAATGGACGCGAACGCACACCGAGCGATAAGAAACTCACTGGCATAAGCGATAGCAAAGTTCCAAAGCCAGTTGGACGCGACTGAGAGTGACATTGCCTTGGCACGGATTTTGAGAGGGAAGATCTCGCCAGTGACGACCCAGGCGATGGGTCCCCATGTGGAGGCAAAGAAGGCGATGTAGAAGCAAACCAAAGCGACCTCTGCAGATTGTGCAGACTGGTTAGTCTGTTTAGTGGCCGAACCGATGATGGCGATCATATATTCGCAGATAGTCATGCCAACGGCACCAACAAGAAGCAGGCGGCGGCGACCAAAACGCTCGACACCCCAAATTCCGGGGAGGGTCATGCCGACATTGACTGTGGAAGTGGCGATAGAGATGAGGAAGGGGTTGTGGATACCGGCGTTGGTAAAGAAGGTTGTGCCAAAGTAAAAGATAAAGTTGACACCGGTAAGTTGCTGCCAGGCTTGAAGGAAGATACCGGTGAGCGTCCGGAAGCACATGCGATTATCTGAGGATCGGAAGCAGTCAAGGTAGGAACTTTTGCCAAGTTCCTCCTCGCGCTTCAAATTGAGACGAATCTCATCAAGCTCATAAAGAACCTCAGGATCGTCAGCGGGAAGCGAGGTGAGGCGGGCAAGCGCTCGAGCGGCGTCAGCATCACGATGGTTCCGGATCAGCCAACGAGGGGACTGGATAATATATTTGAGATGCTTGCGACTTTAATAGCGAATTAATGCGATATACACACCTCCGGAAGGACGGCCATGCCACCAGCAAGGATTGCTGCCCAGACAAACTGAATAGCAACAGGAATGCGATACGACGAGTGATCAGGTCGGTTCTTGGTGGCGTTGTTGAAAATGGCAGCGAGGAGGAGCCCAATGGTAATACCCCACTGATAGAGACCGACGACGGCACCACGGATCCACTTGGGGGAGCACTCGGACTGATACATCGGAGCCAAGGTGGAGACCAGACCGACACCGAGACCTGCAATGACACGACCGACGACAAAGGGAGAAAGCGTGGTTGCCGCGGTCTGAAGGGCGATGCCGATAGAGAAGACGAGACATGACGCAACAAGACCCGATCTACGGCCAATAATATCGGCAACAGGGGCGGCACAGAGGGCGCCTAAAGAATGTCATCAGATGATGGCATAAAGGGAGGGGTGATTAAACGGACCGAAGAATGTGCCAGCGGAGAGGATCGATACTACAAGCGACCGCTGGGACGATGTGATGCCATAGCCGTCGGGAAAGGTTGCTGAGACGGGGACGGGGTGACCAAAAGTACGAAGCCAGTTAGGCATCTGCTGAAGGCCGGAGATGGTACCAGTATCATAACCAAAGAGGATACCACCGAACGCGGCGAAAGCGGACTTGAAGAATAAAGAGATGAGAGGGTGGGGCGGAAAGAGCAGGGTAGAAAAGACCGACCATAAAAACGCCAGCTAGTTTGCTCTTAGGCGCATTGGCTCCAATGCCATCACCTGCTGCGACTGGACCACCAGGCATGTTGAATGTAACAGTCTGTTTGACGAGAGTAGGAACGGGGGAAGAGGGGGCGAGAAAAAGACCGTTGAGGAGAGAGACATGAGAAAAGGTGGAGCCTATTTATGCCAGTCGGGCCTGGAGAGATCTGGCGGTTTGGTTTGGAAGTAGAAGTCAGTCGTTGGTTGGACTGTGGACGTTCCACATGCTCTCGGATCTCAGATCTCCGGGACCCAGGACACTCCTTCGAGCCTTGGCGAGGTGAGATGGCCGTGACCTGTTACGAAGCCAATGACGGCCTGACAAGTACCCAAAAGCCTCGCGGGCATGCAGTGGGCAAGTGAAGGTGACGTGGTCGTGGTGGGCTTCATCAAGGGCTTCATGGACGCGTTCCCCGCAGCACGGCAGTGGCGCACGTCATGGCGGGACCAGGCGCCGGCGTGCCACTACTCATCTCTCTGCTGCTCTCCACACGTTCTTGGATCTACATACTTTGTCCCGGATCAAGAAACTCGTCGGGGGCCCCACAAATTTGTGCTCGTCGACTCTTGACCGGACCGGGTATGACCGACCGAAAAAGGGACTCACGCGCCCCCGCACGAAATATTGAGCCAGTCCACCTGACTTGTCACTTTTCCCAAGTCCTCGGCCTTCGTCAAGCCATTATCAGATCTCTCTAGCTTGCGGTGTCACCTGAAAGGTCCAAGGACACATATCGGGCGCATGTGAACGATCTGCCCTCCATGGTGATGGTTCGTCGTCAGTTACAGTGACAGTCAGAAGACCCAAGTAAAATATGAGCGAAGTTTCTGCGTTTCATATCACCGTTCCTTTATTGTAGAGTTAAATCCCATAACGCTGATGCCATCTAATTTCTTCTTTAAACCCCTTCGCCTTCCTTTTTCTTGGGTTTGTCGTATTCGTTTGCGAAGCACTGACATCTCCGGGATGCCGTGAAGGCCTCTATCGCAAGGTACGATGGAGGGGGTTCTTACAATAAAGACTTACCTTATGCTATCATCTGGCTCGACTAACGTTGTAGTTTAACTGTTACATAGTTCTTGAGCCATTTCAGTTCTACTGGGCAGGTTCGCCAAGGCTATTCGATGTACTGTAGTACTGTAGCGGTCGGCCACCATTTGGCTGGCACACCATCGTCAAGCTGGTGAAGCGTTCTAAATGACTATCAGCGTCGACGCTGCCCGAGTTTCAATACTAGTTGCAACATGGAATCCCGAGTAGAACGCAAATCAGATCGAAACCTGAAATGAGTCTCAAATCACTGAACATGGGTTCAATGCTATGCTACATCCACTTTTCAGGTCCCAAGCTCTGATTATGGAAAGCGGGGTGCTGCTGTCCGCCTCTCGGATCGAACATCTGAAAGCCGCGGGGAGAGGAGTGAGCACAGCAGGGCAATAAACGTGAAACACCATTTCAGGAATCGTGGCCGGGTAATCTGCAAATTTTGCGCTTGGAGATCTCAAATCCTATTTTTGCATAATGAAGGATCATTCCCCTCGGGGAATTAAAACGTCTCGCGTAACTCTGGCAACAACAGGAATGGGGGAATCAACCACGCTACTACTGACATTTTTCCGTAATTCTGTGTCACTGTATGATTCTTACAAGGTGGCGTACGCCATCGCGGGCTCCACATTCTATCAGACCCGGGCAGGGCCGACCGCCGACCGGACCGGATATCCCAGCTACACCTCTAGGTGGAGAATATTGGAAGCCAATTCAAGTAGCACGAGGACAGTGGGGTGACAATGTCGCCCCACAACCCACCCACTTCCCCTCATTGATGCCAGCTCCGTTTGGGAGTTCAATTACGCATATGCTCTAAGTGGGTAGTTGATCGGCTCAATTACGACGCCGTCGCAAGCCGCGGAAACGTTGGGCAGGTCCCGTGGGGCGTCCGAACCGACACTGGGTGGTAACAGTCCTGTACAGCTCCCGACATCCCAGCGGCGTCCTTTCACATCACACAGAGCGGAACGAAGTAGAGCACGGGGTCCCACAAGGGTGTTTTCGCTGCCAACTTTGGGGCCCACTTGCAATCGAGCCTCTCCGGCGGCATTTCGCCAGTGGCGCGGATAATTTGCTGTACTTGGAGCATGGTGAAAACAAGCCTTGCACCTGACAGAGGTGAACAAACGAACGGAACGCGAGCGGCAGCCTGAGCGCGCAGTACAGTACTACAGTACATCATATGAAGAGCTTGTCCAAGTCCGTGATAGAGAACACACGGAGCACACGCACCATCACTCTGAGTGGAGATTACAACGGGACACGGAGCCGTCGAGAGTGGTGACGAAAAAGGGATCCGAGGTGATAAGAAATTTCCGGCCACGTGATTCGGTTCTCGTGTAAAATCTCGGCTGGCTCCACTGCCTTTTCCCTGAGCACTTACTGTATGGGCCAGACGGCTTCTTCTACCCTCCACCCTGCCAGCTCATCCTCGGCCGCAGGTTGTCCAGTGGATCACTCGGCCGCAAAACATCCACAGGCGTGTCCAGTAAATCATGACACCCTAGCAAATAGCGCCCGATCCTCGTCTTCCCTTGCCAGCTGTCCCGTTGACCATTCGTCAACGGCAAGATCTTCATCATCAGCACCCCCCGCACAGTGCCCCGTGCAACAGCCGGAAGCCATCGATCTGCGAAACCACCTCCCCGTTCTCACCCAGGAGCGCGCACCGTCACAGACCCAGGATCTTCCCACTGAACGCACCGCGTCTTCGATACCCCGCGATGCCGCGGGGCACTGGGAGTATCCCTCTCCTCAGCAATTCTACAACGCGCTGGTCCGGAAGGGATGGGAAACTCCTGAAAACGAGATTGAGACTATGGTGCAGATCCACAACTTCTTGAATGAGAAGGCTTGGGAAGAAGTTCAGAAGTGGGAGGCTCAAGTTAACAAGTGCGTTTTTCTTACTCAACTGGATGGATAGATGGATGTTTTTAACACGCCTGGGGTTTGACAGGGACGAGCAACTGCAACTGGTGCGCTTCAAGGGACGACCAGGTGAACTCTCGCCAAAGGCAAGGTTCTGGCTAGCTGCCGGCTGGCTCTTACCAGACCGCTTCAAGTATGTCTTGATGCCGCCGGACCCTCTGTAACGATGAGACTGATATCGCTTCTCCACCACCAGTGACGAACCTCCATTTGACCGCCACGACTGGATTGTCCGGCGTCCTTCAACGGGTGAAGAATTCGATACGTCATTGACTATTATGGTGCACCCTCGCTTCCGGATGGATCGCCCGTCTTCTCGCTCGATGTGCGCCCGGCCCTGGATAGCTTCGGTAGCCTCAGCATGCGCGTTCGTGCCGCCACCCGCGGGGCGTGGGAGAAGGTGGCCACAGAGGCGCGTCACGCTTGACCTTGACGATGAAGCGCGTTTCCTGCTATAGACGAGGGAGGGTGGTAACTGCTAGACTCACATCTTCACATCTCATTCTTTCCCTGTGCTTATACGGGCCCCTTTAGTATTGTAGCATCTCAATGGCATCCATGAACTTGCCTAGTAACTGAAGTAACTGAGGCTGAGCTGAACGAACCTGATGGTGCATCAGCGGCGGAGCCCACTCTTCCGCGTCCGCGCGCTTTCCTGAACGCCTGAGAACGTCGTAGTAGTAGTTGAAGCCTGAAACATCAAATCCCACGTGAAACCGGTAAGGAGGCTGACCACGCTGACGCCACCGACGCGACGCGATGGAATGCGTGCGTCCTCATCAACAAACGGATGCATACCATAAGAACGATTCGGCGGCTGACCGGCGGGCGGCTGACAAGCGCTCTTGAGAAACAGATAAATACGAGCGAGTTTTGCTCTACTTGTCCCATCGCCTCTTCTCTTCGCTCCTCGTCCCCGCCAGCGGGGTGAGCGGGTTCCTCTCTACCGCTTCCTCTCTCTCTCTCGAACTTTGACCGTCGTTCTGCTCGATGCCCACGAACCCATGACCCTTCGCCGTTCGTTCTCGGCAGCATCTACCTTCTCGTCGCTCGTCATATTGCTGGAGGCAAGGCGTCTTCCCCCTTTCTCCGTTGACCGCGCGGGACCCGTCCGTCATCCATGGATCTCACACGCCCGCCCAGCAATTCCTTTCGGGTACTCACTCAGCGATCACTCCTCGTCCCCGTTCTTCAGATCCCACTTTCCCCCCTATGGATCTTGTCCCGCGTGAGGTCAGGCATACCGAGGACCTATGGATTGAGGCTTCAACCACCGGTCACGTGACATGGCAGTCAGCCACCTTGGATTGGATGGACGCTTCGGGCTATGGCTGTCGTACACGACCACAAACGTCGAATGGCATTCAAGCTGGCACCCTCTCGCACGTATATAAGCTCGGACGCTTGGACGCCTTTCGTTATTCCCCTTCTCTCTCTGTCGCGCTCTCTCTCTGTCGCCTTCTCGCCAGGAGTCATCGCCTCTGTCCCCCTCAGGCTCGAGTCCTACTTCGCTGTTTCTGGCGACCCTCAACGACAGCGTTTTCATCTGGTTGACCCCCTCCGCGATCCTGTTCTCTACTCGTCGCCAACAACAGGGTGGAAATGCTGCTGCGAGGCGTTAACAGATCAACGTTTACTTCAAGGCCCGGAGTCACCGCCTCTGCCCCTCTCAAGATGGAGTCCTACTTCGCTGTTTCTGGCAACCCTCAACGACAGCGTTTTCATCTGGTTGACCCCCTCCGCGATCTTGTTCTCTACTCGTCGCCAACAACAGGGTGGAAATGCTGCTGCGAGGCGTTAACAGATCAACGTTTACTTCAAGGCCCCAGGGCAGAAACGCTCCTCTCTATTGCTCTTGGCTCTGGTTACGGTTTCCATCTTCCTGCCGAGAGACGGTGTTATACGACTCGGCGCAGCTCTTTCAAGCCCCCCGGAACGCTCCTCCCCTTGCTCTCGGTTCTGGTTCTGGTTTCCCATCCTTCCGGCCGAGAGACGGTGTTACTAATATACGACTCGGCGCGGCTCTTCGACCACGCTCTCGACACCGCCCCTGGAACTGGCAACTACTCGACGCTGAACTCTGCTGGGGCCCAGGTCTACTTCAAGCGGGCGCGGCTCACGCCCAGTGTGACTTACAACTCGCAAGGATGCGGCGCGGCTCAACCAACTAGGCTCTCAACATCGTCCCTGAAGACTGGCGACTACTCGGCGCCGAACACTGCTGGGGTCTGCTTCAAGCGGGCGCGACCTGCGCCCTGTGTGAGTGTGAGTGTGAGTGTGATTTCTCGCGTGACTGAGTGCCTCTCGTGTGATCTTGCCGTCCCTTCGCGTGAGCGAGTGAGTGAGCGAGTGAGTCTGAGCGAGTGAGTGAGCGACTAAGTCTGAGCGAGTGACTGACTGACGAGTCTGAGTGAGTGACGAGTGAGTGAGCGAGTCTGCGACTGAGTCTAGCGAGTGACTGAGTGACTGACGACTGAGTCTGGCGAGTGACTGAACGAGTGAGTGTGAGGTGAACCCGACTCGACAAGACACTGGTGATGGGGTAAGTGCGGGATGGTGGGTGGGCCGTAAGTATTTTCTTTTCCGTTTGCCTTCTCTCAGTCGGAGAACAGCCTAACCTTCAAGCTGCGTGCATCAAGCTGTGTGCCTCAACTTGCGACGCCTTTGGCGTTTGCTGCATTTCCTTGGTACGTATTAGTGGGTGGGCGGGCGGTCATCCAGTTCTTTTTTCTCTTGCATTTCGTTCCTTGACATAAGCAGGTTTACTTTCAACAAACTAAAGGTAAGTATCATGGTAGGTGGGGTGGGCGGGCGGCCCCTTTTTTTCCTTTTCCTTTTTTTCTGTGTTTTTTTCTGACTCGTAGCGCCATTTCTCCTCGCTTTCCTAGCTACTGCCCTGCCTTACCTACTTGCCTTGCTTCACCTTCACCTTCAGTTCCTTACGTTTTTTGCCACTGTCTTGCGGCCTTGTGATTCCTTCTTCCTTTTTTGTAATGGTTTCCAATCTTCGTATATGCCCAGTCCAACATCTGTATGTTGGACTAGGCCTATACGAAGACTTGGAGACGTTAGCGACCGTACTCCATCGAGTACCTTGCTTGTCAAGTACTGGCTCTGTGACATGCTTTAAAAATTACATGTTTTTCAGCTTCATTCTCTTCATGCGTGATAGAAAGTCCTGCCAAAACAAACGAGAAATCTTCCTTTTCGCGTAATGGGCTGCGGGACATGCACAACGTGGATGGCTGCGGACATGCACCAACGTGGATGCAGGTGGAACGTAGTCGGCCCGGACTCCGCCTTGTGTCGCGCTTGGCGACCCGGCCGTGTCGCAAGTCGCCCATCCACCAGCTGTGGCGGTGACCGACACACCTGTACGCCACCACGGGACCGGCGACCTTCTGTTAGCGCTGAGCGCTGAGATCTGAGAGCTCGACTTACAGTAGGTCGCCGGTATCACCCGCCCGGTATTCTAACTTACTCGGTTGCGCACTAAGTTACCCGTACCGCATATGGAGCACGACGGGCGCAAGAGAGGACGGACCTCCGTTCCGTGATGCGCCGCATGACTTCGGAGCGGAACCGGGCATGCATCACGCATGAAGCTTCCTTTTAATTAAAATTGGGTGCCTGTTGTGGGCTCCTCCGTCGCCACGATCTTGAAAAGTAGCGGCCCGCGCCGAAAGCTGGCGGGACGATGTGAAGAATGTGAACCGCATTTCCGATGTTTTGAACTCGGGTTCGGCGTTGCATTGACGGGAGATGGAACAATGATGTATGTCCTTGCTCTCAGGAGGGCGGGCAAAGGTGGGACGAGATGATGTCAAAGCGAGTACCTTCCATTCGACTCATAGCATAGCGTACAAATGATACACAATCACCTGCCACATTATACCAAGCATCAGCTCGTCCTCCAGAGCCAATAAATGCGGCGTATGCGCAACAAACCAACGACTCAAGTGCTCCCAGCGCCCGCCAATGCTTCCAGGAGTACCTTGACGCCCCAAGCACCTGGGTCCGGCACCCTCTCCCGCTTAAGCAGTCCTGCCTCGACGTAAGCGCTCCTCCCGACGCGCGCCTCGATGTCCCGCGTCGCCTCTGCCGCTTCCGCAGCCCTCTTCACGGCAGATCGCCAGTCCGACGGGTTTGCGGTGAACGCATCGGTGAACGCCGCGAGCGGATCGATGAGCGTGCGAGACGGAGGGCGCGCCCGCGTGTACGTATACAGCTGATCGCGCGCTACAGAGACGGCGCGAGACCAATCGTGCATGGTGACCACACCAGCACACGAGGTAGAGAGCGCCTGGGCAAGCGACGAAAAGAAGATGCTACAGCGGTTGTCCCCATATCAATTACAATAACCGTGGAGCGAGCGTCAGGTGAACTCACGAGTACAGCGCACCGCTGGTGCCACCCATCTTTTCTGCCGCCACTTCGGACACAACGATAAGGGCTCCAATGACATCTTCGCCGTTGACCGAGCCTGCGCGGAGACGTGCGAGTACAGCTGGGAGCACGGTCAGCGCGAGTAAATGAAGGTGGTATTTCGCGGGACTGCATACCGTGTGCACCCGTTTGCAGCGTCAGGCCACAATCACCGTCACCAGAGATGGTGTCCATTCTAGTGATATCCGGCTCGGCCTTGTCTAGCGCGTTGCATGCTCTCTCCACTGCGAGGACAAACCCTTGCACGTCCTGCGCACGCACTTTCATTGCGCGATCCGCCGCGCGCTCTGATGTGAGAGCAGCCGGTGGTGGAGGTAGCTCAGATGGGGGAGCACAAGAAGTCCATTTCCAGCCGGGGCAGAAGTGCTCGCATCAAGGAGGCGAAGTATAACGTCCTCCGACGGTGCAGCCGTTGAGGAAGATGACGGGAGAAGAAGCAGAGTAAGGGAAAACCCGGCATGTTCAAGCTCGTCTGAGCCACATCATGGTGAGTGCCAGAGAAGTGCGCAGAGAACTACGATGGAGTTACCATGAATGTTCCGCTAATCACTCTCAAGACTCTGACGCTCCGGGCCGACAGAGCCGCGACAGCCTCTCGCGCAATTCCTGCCAGCTCGAGTTCGCTCACACCACCAAGATTGTTAACAAGTAGACTATATTGTCTTTCCGGAGCCTTGAATGGAAAGAAAACCTCTCTCTGGGTCGCTCTGGGACAAGAGGAGATCGAGTAATGTTTGAACGAGCTTGCTGAGAGGAGGGACGGGGGAGACACGTTGAACCCCGGCTTCGTTATGTATGCCCATTCCAATCTCGATTTCTGACGATTTAGATGCGCTTCACTGGCCATTGTCCCAGGAACCTGAAAGCAGAATGTGAGAATTGATCTATCTCTATCTCTTACTTGGGTGGTCGGATCTTACGTGGCAGTGTTCCAGACCAACGCCAATTGTCGCAATGTTCTGCGAGACCCATTCAGCGATGGAGTATACCTCGTCAAGCCTGCACCGGTCTCGGCTAATGCACCTGCGATCTTATAAACGAGGACGGTCCCGGCGAGGCCCCTGCTAAAATGAACAAGTCATGTCAAAACTGCGATGAGAAGGGTGTCACCGGCGTCCCACGATACCCCCTTGGGTCTTGCCTACGGCAACATCGTCTCCGACGACAAGGAATTTGACCTTGTCTACCTTGGATGGATGCTGAGCAGCAAATTGTTCCTTGGCAAGACCAAAGTTGAGTACGTCTCCCGTGTAATTTCTTCGACGTGGTCAGTGGATCTACTGAGGGAGTAGACGGAAGGCCTACTTGACAATAATAAGAGTGCTATTGATTACACTCAGAAGTGGATTGACCGGAGATATGGAGACTTACCCCTTGTCATTGTCGACAAGCTCGATTGCACGGCGTACTTGTGTTGGCCCAGGGGAGGCGAAGATTTACCACAAACGGCAGCTTAGAGATGAGACAGTGAGAGAACGTCCGTGAAAGATGATCGGCATTACCCGATAACATGCCCTGGCCTGGGTCGTGTCAGTCCGAATAATAGGATCGTACCGATAATCTGACCAACAAAGCCCGCATGAGACGGCTCGTGACCAGACCCTCCGCCACAAATCAGACCGACCCTAGACCTGTCTTGGTCGGCTAGAAACACAACTTTATTGTTGACATCAAGACCGAGCTTAGGGTTAATCGCGCATAATCCCTGGAGTGACTGTACAACAAGAGAAGACGGGTCGTTGAAAAGTGCTTGACTAAGAAGAAAGTGAGGGGGGATTGAAAGTAGAGGAGAGGCCTACAAACCCATGAGAGCGGATGAGCTGGCGAAGAGCAGCAGCAGCACGTGGATATTGGAATTGATGATCGTGGGAATGAGTGATTGCCCAGGGCGCGATGAGCCCCTCGGATTGTCAGCCATTGACACCCTACTTTACCATGCAAAACCCCTCGACTTCCTTCGCGCCCTCTCAACCTCCTCTTTTGCCCTCTACAGAGGGTCGCAAACGACATAGATCGCTTTCCATGGAATCAACAACGTCCGCGTCATCCCGAAAACGTTCTGCATCCGAAGACCCAACCGCGTCTTCCCCCGTCACGCGAAGCACGCGTCTCTGCGACACAACTCACCCTTCCTTATCTGATCCCACTCCCAACGACATCGACACCTACATGGATTCCCAGGGCGAGTCTGATGTCCTTGAATCGACTCTTCTCCCTCCACACCATCAACCTAATCCATCCCAATCCCATCCAATCCCTGAAGTTGTCCCCTCCTCCACTTTTCTTAGATTTCAAGCCGTAGATATCACCCGAAACATGCCTCTGATAGAAGGGTCCACCTGGGTGCTTGTCTCCAAGTCGTGGTGGAGACGTTTCGAAAAGGCTGCCACCGGCGAGGTAGATAAAGAAGGTGGCGTCAACGAAGACCGCCTCGGTCCTGTGGATAACTCCCCGCTACTCGACACAGATGGGAATTTGAACGAGAATCTTATCGAAGGTGTTGACTTTGATTGTTTTCCTGAGGTGGCTTGGTATTGGCTCACCATTTTGTACGTGTTGTTCAAACGCCAAACCTTCCTTGTCTTACTTACGCCCTGAGTTCAGATATGGCACGCCCGAACAGAGTCCCATCAAAAGAAAGGTCATCGCTCGTGGCATTCAAGGAGAGCCTTCCATAGAGATGCACCCGCCGCGCTTCCGCTACTTCCTTCTTACCGACGAACCTGCCAATCGCATGGTCCACGGTGACAAGAATTTTTACTTTACCACTTCCTGCGTTTCCACAACGAGTGCGCTCCATCGAGATCTTGTGGCCAAGTTTCATCGTACCGAGGAACACCGTATCTGGCAGATCGCCCTAAACAACGAGCCAACAGGCACAAATTACCCTTCCGGCGCCCTGGCGCTATCAGAGCCTCGTGTCATTGAGCCAGGCAACAAGTTGATTGGAGATGTCATCAGTGCGAGCGACGCATTCGTTGTGGAGTTCAAAGAAAACGGTAGATGGATCGCTGACACTACGGACACGACCGACACGAATGAGACTGGAACAGTCGAGGATCGAACACCCCTTCCCCTCTTTAATCAAGGCAGTGACTTCTTCAGCCGCATCGGCGGCAGTAGCAGCACTTCTCTTGGGCGGTCCACCCTCACAATCAACGGTTTGACATCACCATCCGGCCTATCGAGCACTTCCTCATTAAGCAAATCCACAACAATAGCTACCCGCCCGAGGGCCTCGATCAAGCCAGGGACGTTGGGCCTCGGCAATTTGTGAGTGGACTGATTCCGATGGTTGTCTCGGCTAAGCTCTCGCAGAGGCAATACCTGCTTTATGAATTCCGCACTTCAATGCCTTGCCCACACACCCCAGCTCACAGACTACTTCCTGAGTAGGCGTTCCGTACTCCGTTATAATCTTATCTAAACTAGGACCACAGCTGATGTATTCAGACAAGAGTTGAATCCCGATAACCCGCTTGGCATGCGCGGGGAAATCGCGCAATCTTTCGGCGCGCTACTACAACGCGTTTGGTCAGACGCTTCTCAGAGCACTTCGTACTCGCCGCGTGAATTCAAGTCCGTGTTGTCGCGCTTTGCGCCACAATTCTCCGGATATCAACAGCACGACACCCAAGAGTTCGTCGCCTTTCTCCTGGATGGACTGCACGAGGACCTCAATCGCATCCTTAAGAAACCGTACGTCGAGAAACCAGATTGGAATGGCGGCGGCGACCTTGAACTCGTGAAGCTTGCATGCACGAGTTGGGAGGGGTACATGAAGCGGAATGATAGCGTTATTGTCGATCTTTTCCAAGGACAATACAAGAGCACGCTAGTGTGTCCGGAGTGCGACAAGGTATAGACGTTTGTTTCTTGCCCTTGTTTTATAGGCTGACCCTTCCGCTGCAGGTGTCAATTACCTTTGATCCATTCATGTACCTCACTCTACCGCTGCCGGTCAATAAGAAGTGGCGGCATGAGATCTACTACATTCCTTGGGACACGGACAAAATTCACATCAAGGTCCCCGTTGAGCTGAATCGTGACGCCTCTTTCCGAGATCTACGCACTCTTCTCGGTCGGTGGATGGGCACGAACCCAGACAACGTACACAACCACCCTACATCTATGTGCCTTTGCTGACTTTGGGCGTTTACGCAGCTCCTAACCCTCGAGATCTTCTCGCATCGCTTCTATAAAAACCTCGATGATTCGCAGCTTTGCGCGGAGATGGCAGAGAATGACAAAATTGTTTGCTATGAGCTGCCTTGCCATGCTCAGCAAGCACGCAATTACACGCCGAAACAGGGGGATCCGATCATTGTACCAGTCTTCCTATGTGATGCCGTCATCGGACGTACCACGCACACAGCATTCAGCCGCCCGAGCCCATTGCTGTTTGGTTACCCCTTTGTAATTGCAATCACTCCGGACGACGCTCGCAGCACGATACGCATGAAGGAGCGCGTCGTCGAGCAACTACAGCGTTGGACGGAGAATGCACGTGATCTGTGGTCCTGGGAGGCGCCTGAAGAATCCGACCATGACACAGAAATGGAGGAAGTTCAGATTCTACGCCTTTGGATGCGCCAAAGGATGCGATGACAGAGATTAAGGAGAACGGAGAAGTTGTACCGGTCGAGGAAGGCGAAATCGTTGACCAGAAGGCTCTACTCTACTTAGACGACGATGAAATTCCCCTGTTGGACACCCGGATATCCAAAGCCTCTTCTTCGGCTCGCTCGGACATTGATTCTTTGGCGCCCCTCTCAGGAGAGCTGCGGCGTGTTGGAGTCAAAGGGGGTGCGTTCACCCTACGCGTACAGTCGGGGCACAAGGACTTTGGGACAGGTGTCGCCTATGGCATGAGCAGTGCACGCTTCGATTCGTGGGACTCGCGCCGTGAGGAGTTGACCAAGCCAGGAAACGAGGATCCAGTGTTACTTCTACCCGATGACGCTCTGTTCCTTGAGTTCGACCAGAACATGAAGGCATACTACTTCGGTGTCGGCCCACATGCCTTTCAACACGCACTATTCAATACATGGGAGATTTTCACACATCCCGAGTACAGCGAGGCAGTCAGAGCGGCCGCCGCAAAGACTCAGCGCGGTATCTCGCTGCAGGATTGCCTTGACGAATTCACGAAGGAAGAACAACTCGGAGAGGATGATCCCTGGTATTGTCCGCAGTGCAAGAAGCATCAGCAGGCAACGAAGAAGTTTGACCTGTGGAGTGTACCTGACGTCCTCGTCGTGCACCTTAAACGCTTTTCGAACTCGCGCGCGCTTCGTGACAAGATCGAGGCGTTCGTTGACTTCCCAGTAGAAGGGCTTGACCTTACAGAGATGGTACAGGAGCATAAGGTTGCAAAGAACTTACAAGAGCAGGGCGTAGATATCGCGCAGCTTAGATTTGGCGATCTCGACGAGCCGCTTTTGTACGACCTCTATGCCGTAGACGAGCACCGTGGTGGACTCGGCGGTGGACATTACCGTGCCTATGCATTCAACGACCTTACAAGCCAGTGGTATCAATTCGACGACTCTTTTGTCTCGCTTTCACGCGCGGATGCCGCAGTGGTAAGTTCTGTCCCGAATCGCGGGACCATCTAGCTCATGTGAACCTTTCAGAACGCCGATGCTTATCTGCTGTTCTATAAGCGTCGGACCTCCCGCCCTCTGGGGGGAAAAACGCATACAAAAATCGAAGCTGCGCGTTTATATTCCGAACCAAGCAGTGTAGCAGAGACACCAGTTCCCGTCCACATTAATGAACAACTCCCGACACCCCCAGACGAGCCACTAACCTTGATCACTGTATCCTCCTCGAGGAAACAGGACCCGTCGCGAGCGAGCAACAACTGGCCAAGTACTGGGCGCTGGCCGACACCGCAATCTGAATCCTCGTCCATCTCCACATCACCACCACCTATGGACGAGGCCGACAGCGAGTTGCCGTCGTTTTCCGAGTCGCAGTTCGATGAAGTGTTACAAGACTCACTAGACCCTTTGGTGCTCTCCTCGAATCGGTTTGATTTTGGGAGGGTGTCGCCGACGTCGTCGAACGAGGTGGAAATCGATTCTGATGATGAGCCAAGCGCACACGTAATAGAGACAGATTCTACACGAGCGTCTCCGCGAGAGGAGATGCTTAATGAAGTACAAGACGGGACGGACCCATGGAACACTATTTGATGCGGGGGAGGGTGTGGCCAGTCGGTCTTTAGTAGTGATACAGTAGTGGTACAGTACATACGTACGTGATAACTGGAACCCAAAGTTGTATTAATTTGATATCATCAACGCATCCCCGCTCCGTCCGCGGCTTGCATTCCACCAGCAGGGCAGATGAGCAGATTGCCGCCCGCCCTCCTCTACCTGACCATCTACAACCCGACGCTCAAGCCTAGCGGCCCCATTGCCGACGATGACGAGGACGCCGAGGAGCAGGCGCACATCCTCTTCTACGCATCTCGCGAACGGGCGGTCTCGCGCGACAAGATGCTCAGGCAACTCGGCCTCGCCAAAGCCTTGGTCAATTTCTCCGAGTATGCTGTCCCCGTCCCACCACTATCTTTCTCTCTCCTTTTGCGCGCATGGCTAACAAGCGGTGGGACGTAGGATGTTCGTGCCCGAGGACACGTGCGACAACGTACATTCACAATCACGACGCATGCTCATGGTCTCCCCGGAGCCCGGCTTTTGGGTCCATGCAGTGAGTTTTAACATATATACGTTGTCCAGAACCCTCCCCCCCCCCCCCTTTGTGCTGACGGGATAGGAACGGTTTCTGCTGTTTGTTTGTAGTGCATAGAACTGGCAAAGACGCCGCGTGCGCCAGCCCCGAACAAGGGTAAGGGTAAAGCAGGAGCGAAGGCGGCTGCTGATAGCAGGGGCAAGGACGGGGAAGGTGTCGTTTACGACTATCACGAGGGATCGGTGCATGACATCGCGCTGCGGGCGCAGGTTCTGCAGGGGTACGAGGAATTCAAAGTGCGTCTTGTCATATTGCCCTCTATCTGTTGTGTTCATGCAACGCCGGCGGGACGGCGATTTATTTACGACCCTTCGTTTTGTGTAGCTCACCCATGGATCTTTCACGTCCGTCCTTGGCCTACTGGGACGGCAGGCGTTGGAGCTTCAGCTAGAGAGGTTCTTCACGGTGTGGGCGTGGAAGTGGGATATTGAGGCGGACTCGGAATTAGGGAACTGT
This sequence comes from Russula vinacea, assembly GCA_022376525.1. NCBI lineage: Eukaryota > Fungi > Basidiomycota > Agaricomycetes > Russulales > Russulaceae > Russula > Russula vinacea. Next base: position 55,120 of record WTXL01000020.1, on the reverse strand, counting down.
CTCGGTGCGTGTGTTCATCAGCTTCCCCCTCCGCTTTCATGGCCTGAACAAACTAACTAACGTGTGTAGGTGTGCCATTGCATCCCCTGTATAAGTCTATTGGTCCCCTCCTGGACGATTTCATTCTGGACCATCCCTTCTTGAAGAACTGTGCGCCTTTTGTCCTCGCACTATCTCACTTGATTCCCTCTGCCGATTACACTACGCGCCCCCCTCCTTTTCTCTACCCCTCTACATCCGCTCCCGCCTGCGAGTCATCCCGACACCGCTCTCTTCTACACCGAGCGAGCTCTCCCCTGCAACATCCAAGCCTGGGACAGATATCTTTTCAAGCAGCATGACCGTAACGCGCGAAGCCATGGAGGCGACGGCCACGCCTTTGTAGCGATCGGGGCGAGCATGGATGTGCGAAAGTGGAGCTGGCCTGGGTACTTGACGTTCAAGGGAAATCCCCCGAAGTCTTTGTCTCGAGACGAACCTGTAGATGACAAGAGAAGCTCAGAGGAGAAACCGGATGGAGCGGTCGCCGACAGCGTCGGGGGTGAACCTGTTGACTTGGTCCCTCTGAGCCACGAGACAGGATTACGGGGCGAGGTCGATAGAGAGAGCCTGCACGAGGCGATTTCGACAGACGGCAGAGAACTGTTCCACGAAAATGCTCCCGAAAGTGCCCCTCCACGAGAGGAGGATACTCCCTGACCGTGGTTGATTCGACGTCACAAGCAGAAGAACCCACAGCAATTGCATTACAGACTGAAAGCGACCATTCACAAGATGAGCAAGATCCATCCCCACCAGCATCCCCATCTACCCCGGTCGCTCACCCGCCTGAGTTGGCTTCACCTCCCTCGCTGTCGTCTTCTCAGAGTACCCTCCCTGTCCCGGTTCCTGTGCCTTCCTTCCGATCGTTCTCACTACATTTTTCTCCTCAAGAGGACCCCTTATCCACGGCACCAAGACGCGTGTTGTATATCACTGTGAGCGAACATTCCGGTTCTAGACCCCGCTGACTAGACCCCGTCGCAGAAAGAGCAACTCACACTTGCTTTCCTCGAGCCAACACCCACCATATCAGAAGATGACAACACCGCCTTATATCAAACCTCCTCCGCTCTTCTGGCAAACGTACAGGGACTGATAGACCAGGACGAAGCGAACAATGCTGAAATGCCTGTCACTGCGGCGAAGATTCTCCAACCTAAGGATAAGTACCTGATAGCCAAGCACAATGAGACCACAGTCACGAGCGCGGACTTTGCTTCATACTCTGAGCATCTATTCAATGGAAACCAAATGATCGCGTAAGCCTCGTCCGTCTGCAACCCCTTGATCGTCACGCTGACTCGTCCTCAGCAATGGCGATGCTACAGAAGTATTCTCGCGCACTCAGGGTCCACAGCATTGGCACATCGCGCGGCGCGAGCCAGAGGGTACTGTATATCTCGAAGTGTTGCGGAAAGAGACGAGTCTGTCAGACGTGGAGAATGAGTTGGTTGGCATTGTACGACGTTTTCGCGAATCGCGATAGTTGATGCTGTAGACTTGGCTGTAGACTTCTATTTTATTTGGATGGGACCGTGAGAATGACTTTGGCCACAACTATACAGATGTTGGTGATCGTTCCCACGGGTACCAACAGTCGGAGGTAGCCCTTTGCTTAGCACACCTCTTTCGACATTTCTCGACATCCAAGATGGTGAGCATCCAACTAATGAACCACCTTCTATACCGTACTCAACCATTTTGTAGACAAAACGCACACGCAAGGTCGGCGTCACTGGCAAGTACGGCACGGTAAGGCGTTACATGGACACAAGAGTAGTCTATGTGCTAACGCATCTTGGATAGCGCTACGGTGCTTCCCTGCGCAAGCAGGTCAAGAAGGTGCGTTCATAACTTACCTTGCATATCCCCTGAAGACGACTTTGTGAATACCCTTTCAAGATGGAAATTACCCAGCACGCACGGTACACATGCACCTTCTGCGGCAAGGCAAGTTGAACTTTCTCCGGGCATAATAATATGCGGGTTTTGCTGACCTGCGCGCTCGTCGCTGTATTTTTATCTATTTAGGATACTGTGAAGCGCAAGGCGGTCGGCATCTGGAATTGCTCGGCATGTAAGAAGGTCATTGCAGGTGGTGCGTGGACAGTGTCCACTACGGCCGCTGCGACAGTGCGCAGGTAGGATCATCTAATTTTTTTTTGCACGAGGCGGGCTGATGAACCCCCTCTGCTCCAGCACGATCCGCCGTCTTCGAGACCTCACAGAGGCATAAAAACAGTGGTCGCTGTCCCGATTCATCCTGTTGTTTTTCTACGCATATAAAGACCAATGACCATATGCTCTATGACTCCATATATCCGTAGTTCATGAGTGATATATCCGATTCAGCTCAATACCCTCAAGGGAAATTTTACTGAAGATGCACCCTACCGCACGACACTCGACATCAGAGATGGTGTGAATCCAAGAACATATATTATCAAATGAAGTTGCATATACACAAAATCACGCCCAGGATACATACAAACAACATGGAGAGACGGCTAAATCAATCAGAGTCATCAGCGTCCTCATTGCCTTGGCTGGGGCTAGCCTCTTCCTCATCATCGGGGCTCTCACCTCTTCCTCATCATCGCTGTCATCGCCGCTGTCATCGTCCTCCTCGCTCTCATTGAAGGTAAGGGAGATATACTCATCACCTAACTGACTGTCTTCGACTGTCAGCGCGGGCATAGCCACATCAGACACGAGATTTTATCAACAGAAAGAACGGGGGCAGCAGTAACCACCGCAGGAACCGGTGCGGAAACGTGCTTGCGTGTGCGGTTGGCACGAATGACATGGGGAAGTTTGCAGAACTTGTTCGGGCACTTGCCACTCTCAGCAAAGTCAGGACACTCGCGAACGTGCTGTTTGGAACACTCGATGCCAGCCTCACAGTAGCCGAGCACAGCAAAATCACGGCAAACGCCCTCGCGACGCCCTACATGCACATGGGGGTATAGGCAGTTTGCGCGTGTGCAGCGACCGGCATTCGCAAAGTGCACACAAAGAGGTGTGCGATGCGGATTCGAGTCATGTGAGAGAGAACAGGTTTCAGCGGTGTGCGGGCAGTTGCCTTGGAGGTAGGGCCAGCATATTGCGATCTTGGCTGGGTCGTGTTTGTACATGCATGTGAGGCCACGATTGCAAGAACCTGTCGTAAAGAGGGATGTGGTTAAAGGGAACCGGAAACAGGTTCAGAAGTGAGAGCGCAGTGGGTTAGGAGCGCACCGGTGGTCGTGAACCTAGGGCAAGGCTTGTCGACGTATTTCTTTTTGCCATGGGTACGTTGTGATCTACGAGGGTATCAGATGACTCAGAGGAAGAGAAAAGCTTCGACAGGACGGACCGATAGGACCTCCGGGTATTGTCGAGCTTAAGTTGGCCACGTGGAGGTCCCTTTGGCTTATATACCCGAGTTCTTGGCCCGCCATCCAGTCTGTTCCGGGAGTACTGTGATTGCACACGGGGACGGGGACCAGAAGAGGGGGGCTTGACGGAAGGCATGACTGGGGATGACTGTTGCACGAAAGGTTGAGAGTGGGAAGATTATCGACGCACTGTCTTTGCGGACGAGCGAACGCTTGGAGCTCTCAAATACGACCCCATTGATGGTCACGTCTTGGGGCGTCGAGTTCGAGGGGCCAGGACCGGATGGAGGACGACGTACTGTAGTAGATGGCTTTGAACTTGTGGTTGTATTGACACCGGAGGCCTGGTGTTCTGAGCGAACGTATGTTTTTGATGATGGGGGCTTGTACGAGGGGTTGACGTAGGTCGTGCGTGTCGTTGAGTACGGAGGCGTGCTTGACCCTCTCCAGATCGATGACGATTATGGCACCTAGTATTTCGACTAAGAGAAAACATCAACCAAAGCAAAGAGAAGATAAATGCCTGTAAGACGAGCAATTTCGAGTTTGAGTGCAGCTTCTGGTGTTGCCATGTTGGTCGGGGAAAAACGAACAGTGTCGCAGATTCGACGAATAATGACTAAACACTATTGTGCCCACGATCCATGCCACAAATAGTAGGAAAGTGACACACTGGTACCTAAGCAGCATGGCGCAGCTGGTATAGCGCGCAGGGCCCATAATATGGTCACCCTGAGGTCCCTCGATCGAAACGAGGTGCTGCTACTTTTTTTCCAATTTCCTTTCCGCTTATTTATGGCAGCGGGGTGTAATACTAGTAGCTTAAGAGCGTTATCGTGAAAGACAAAAGAGGTACCACGAACGCCGTCAATTTTCAGAGGGGGGTCGCGTCTAGTACGAAGATCCAGGCGAAGATCCCACCCGTGGACGACTATCGGATGGACGACGCCCACAATGAATACGACTGCCGAACGCCGCATCCCTGCTTGCCTTTTCACCGGGAACAGGCGATTTACGGGTTCCTCGATCACCTTCTTATCTAGAACTGCACAACACGGAAAGATACCATAGAATGGATCCAAGCCACGGGGACCACAGGGGCTAGGTGCCATAATACATCGATGAATAACTTACGCCCACCTTACAGTAACGCCCGCTGAAAGTTGTGAACTGCGCGGATCCATGGCGGCTTGCGTAGATTACGATTGTTACCCAACAACATCGATAACAACTACTAGGCGAACTGGATTAGATGATCAATTATACACGGGCACGCACAGGCTGCTAAAAGTGGTGGTTCGGCCCACACTGGGATGTGATACTGTCAAAGATACTGTAGAAGACGTAGAAGTAGATTGCCCATTGGGTTTGCCGGGGCCTTTGCCCGCAGGGCTCACGCTACTAAAAATGGAGGCGAACAGGCCATAGGGTGAGTCGAGGCGCCGGGCCCGATCGAGTATCGGGAAGCGTGGACAACTCCTTTGATCACGCCAAACAGACAAACGACGAAGAACAGAGCGAAATTACTGTAATAGAGAAGGGGATATGTCCTTGAGAACAAGAGAAAGATTAGATATATCATTATGTTTAAGTAGGAGCAATGCGACAATAAAATAGCATATAAGCACACCGGTCATCCACCCGCTCATCTTCACCACTCCCAAACACATCCTCAGGTCGCACCGCACTCACAACTTCATCGTCAATGTGTAGCCAAGCTTCCCCATTACCGCTGTCTCCGTTCCGGTGGAGCACGTCGACCGTATAGTGCCCGCTACTTGCGGACTTGCCGTGGTAGTAAAGTACCCCATACAGCTTGTAGTGTACCGGCTCCACAGATTTCCCGGAAATGGGTGCTAGGATTTCTAGACCAACAAAGCCACGAAGGATTTTTAGCCTTGGCTAGCACGGGGAAAACGAAGGAAAACATCGCACCGACTGGGATTTCAAGCTCCGGCGCGAACCGAACAGGCTTGTTGATCTTGACCATGCCAGCCTCAGCCACGTCATATAGGAACCGCTTAAGATGGAGCACGAGAACAGGTGGAACCGTCTCAATGAGCACTTGCTGGCTCGCCTCGCTAAAGCCAGACGGATCGAGCTGCACAGGTTGCAGGTGCGAGATGCGTGCGAGTGCGTCTTCTATAGCGTGCACCGAATCGTGCTATTGGAGTTCCGATGTCAGTCTTTAGGACGCATGTGTGGGTGGAATGGGAGACGAGAAAACCGACCTTGATGTCGATTTGGAGTGACCACCAATCTTCAATGGTTGCAGTGTCGAGCTGGTTTGGCGCGCGCACGATCGAGCGGAACTTTCCACCGAATATGCGCATCAGGGGGACTCGACTGACTCGGCCTACTCATGACCATGCATCCATCAGCAATGCCAAGCTCAGCGCAGAGAGAGAGAGGAAATAATTGGCGCACCGTGAAGCCTCGTTTTCCCGCGTCAGCCTGGCCTGACACCTCGCGTTCTTCTACTCCGGGTGCAACAGTAGCCAACTTGTGACGACTGATAGAAGCAAGCAACTCTGCATCGAGCGTGTCGAGGTAGAAGCGGAAAAACTCTTCCGCATCCTGCTGTTGGCCATCCTATACGTATTAAGCCAGCACGAATCAGTAACAGAAGGGCGCATCCTGGTCCTGAAACGTACCAACAAATCTTTGAGCCGTCTCATCTCCTTCATCACGTCATACATGTACCTCGGGTTGAACGAATCGACATCATTCGGCTCTTTCTTCCCCTCTTCATTTTCCCTCGCCTTTCCCCTTGCAGAATTCTGCTGCAGCTGTTGCGTCACCGAAAGCTCATCCTTGTAAACGAATTCATCGCAGAATTTGGCCGTCGCATCCACCAGAAGTGTCGCGACACCACCAGTCTCCGGACTGCCTGCTCCGCGCTGCCCCTTCAGATCGCCCAATTCTCTGATCAGGTTCCAGAATGGAGGGGAACGCACGAGCAATTGCAACACTGCATTCGTAAAGGACATATCCCCAATATTCACGAGTCCACGAGAACGTAGGCGGGGCAGTGTGACATTCCCTGTTGGATGGGAGTGTATCGTTCTGTTGAGGGGGCAAGGGACTCTGCATTGGGCGAGGGTGGGACATGGGACGGTGGAGGAGAGACGGGGATGGAGAGGCCGACAACGGACGAAGCAGGGAGCAAAGGATTGGAGGTGGAGGTGAAACCTGCGTCGTGAGATTCTAATGACTCGTTTAGAGCAGGTGCTGTGGATGCTGGAATTGGCGCCAGTGTAGGTGTAGGTGCAAGCGTGGACGCAGCGGACAAAATTTCACTAACTGCGCATGGTGCGACTATATCCTGCTGCGTAGTTCCTTCCAGAAGATGAGGCAATGTAGCTGCCGGGGGAATGTCTTGCAGCGTAGCGTCCACAGGTGGCGGCACATCTGTGGGACGCGAACCGGTGGGAACTGGTGAAGTGGCTGCGGGGGGCTGAGAGCTGTCTCCAATTTCGTTATGTTTCGAGTCTGGACGATGGCTAGCGATGTCACACGATGGATATGACGATGGCATCCACGCAGGGAAAAAAGCAGTTGGGGAAGCATCGGTACCTTGATGCAAAGCGATGTAATGATGGCGAATCGCATTGAGAAACCCGACAGGAGTAGTGTAAGGTCCTTGGTTCATTGCTTCTTGCACGATTTCGTTCCAGAGTGTACAGAAGTCATGCTGCAGTCCAGAAAGAGTATTGCCTATGTCGAAATCGGTAAATGTCCCCAAACTTCCCCAAAGGGATCGGAGCGAAAGGCGTTGCGACAAAGATGGATTAAGATGGCAAGTGACACACTATCATCACCATCGGTGACAATGTCTCTGATGTCATGCTCCGGTAGGTCATATACACGGGCAGCAAGCTCCACCCAACGGTCATCGCGTTCCCGCACAGTTGCAAGGACCCTGGAAATTATGCCTTGCGCATACCGGGCTGTACGTTGATCATCGCCATTGCACCAACGTTCGAGAGTGTGCCCAATCTCAACAGTTGGTGGAACTTGATCCCAATGATCGAAAAAAACATCTCCAATAATTGAAGGAAAGCCAGAGATGCGTATCGAGCTTATTGCACTCATAGAAATGTGAAGCCGATGGTGTTTGACCGAGTCAATGACATTGGATGATAACGTACGGCACAAAAATCCATTCATTGCATCCGAGAGCCTTCTCGAAATGTCAAAGGGGAGATTTTCTTGGAAATCATCGACCAGCTTTGAGTTGAAAAACCCAGGGAGGGCCTCAAAGAACTTTTCGAGTGAGTCATCGTCGCCCAGAGCACTGATTGTCCAGCCCAAGACGCCGATGTCGATATTCGATGACCGTTCCGATGCCGTTCTCTCCACTCTCTTCTCCATTCCCCGTAACATCCAACCACGATAACGGTCCCTCAAGTCATCAAAACGAACCCAGGTCTGATAACAACTGTAATAATTGGCGATGGAGGCGAGAACTGTAAAGGTTGCATATTGTATGCTGGCGTACAGGAACCAGGCTGGTATAGTAAGTGGTGAATAGTACGGGCTATCTTGCCAAATTAAAGGTAACAGCGTGATCAACCCATACACCACTGAGAAAAGCCCAATCCACGAAACCACACAGATAAACACTTCCTGGTGAACATTGAACAGGAAAATAGCCAGTCCTGTAAAGAAGAGGAACAGGGAGAGGTGTAGCAGCGTCGGCAATCCTTCAACTGCCCAAGAAATATGCATCTTTTCTGCGCCATTGGCAAAGTATGCACGCATTCGCGCTCGCTTCTCTGGACTGCACCGTTCAGGCTGAGTGAGGCGGATATATCGACGCGCCCATTGATGAAGCGATGTCGCCCACAGAGCACAGCTAACGCTCATGACCAGGCTCAAGAACCAGAGCGAATTCACCCAGACAGCATATCTCGGAGGAGAGAACGGGGGTGGTTTGGGGAGAGGGGAGGGGATAGAAGCACGTGTTATGTTCGGGTCGGCGAGAACCTGATAGATGTTCCCAAGATAGAAAGCAGAGGTATCCTGACTGTTTGGCCTCAAGTCCTGGACGGTCACGGCAAGGAGTGCAGCGACGGCAGCAGAGAATAAGCCAGTCTATATTGTTCCAGTTTGACCACAATCAAGACGAATGGCAAGAGAAGGACTCACAAAAAATAAGATGCCATCGGCATCTTTTTGCCAGCGCTCAGCCATCTTGTTGTCCTCCTCCTTTGCGGTTTTGTAGTATATGGAGAAGAGCGGTCCAGAGCTGTCACCGAAACTGGATTCTCCTTGCGATGGCTGCGGTGGCTGATTCGGTGTTGACTGAGTCTGGTCGTCATCTGTTTTATACACGTTTGTGGACTTGGGGAACAAGTCAAAGTGATAAGTAGCACACACCTGGATTGTTCCCCCCTCGAGGTCTGGGTGAGCAATTTGAGACATTGAAAGGATGCGTGAACGCAGAGTTTAGGGGTAACTCGATGAGGAGAGAGAAAGTCGGTGTTCTGAGCCGAAGCGCGTAGGCGCAGAACTGTGTCGTTGGCTTTGAGTGAGCGGAGCGGATTGGGCGGCACGTGAGATCGCGTGAGACATCGTTCTGCCACGCCACCCATCCGCGCCATCTCTCGGGAGGTTCAAAGAACCCCCCCGCGCATCCTTCAAATTGCTCGCCCTCCTCACCCAAGATACTTGTTGGATCGATGACGAGGTTCACAGACCAGACAATCGCCAGCTCGCTCCTGGAGGGCCCGCCCACTTGTCGCGAGCTCGCCTTCGGCCATGCTCCCTGAAGGTTCACCGCATCGAGCGCTTACAGTGAAAGCATGAGCGCCCGCAACTTGAAGCAGGCGACGCTTTTCAAAATTTGATTTTCACACACGAATGGATGCCCTGCGGATTTCTGTATTGACACGACGCTTACAGTAGTTGTAAAGACTGGCAGAGGTTACCCATCCCACTGTCAGATTCGACGATGATGTGAATCCAGCTCACTTCGGCTTTACTTCACATGCTTTTCATGCTTTTCCTTTTACCTGAGCTTACACAAGGTCTTTTTTTTGGATTTGTAATGCACAACCATGCACAGTAGCACAACGGAGCTCTGAATCCCACATGATCTTGCACACGATGAAGTCGATGAGGTTCCATGTCGAGACAATACTGTATGTAGCTTTGCTGTCACTCGTGCCTTTATAACAGGAGGGCTCTGATCTCCTTTTCTTAGCAAAGCGACTGGCGCTTTTCTGACATGTGGCGTACGCATACAACACCGCGTGAATCGAACTGAAATTGGAGGCGAGCATGGCATCAGATGATTCCTCGCGGTCCGACGGCAATCAGCCCGCTTCAGGTGGGCCCACCCTGTAAGTATCTGCAAGAGAATCTGTCTAAAATGCCGCCCACGTAGCACTCGGTCCCGATGGCCTTTCACGGATTTTTTCCCACATTTCAACGCACACTGGCCTCGACTTATTTCAATGTGTCTTGCAAGGATCTTGAATATATTTTATAGCAGCGACGAACGACCTCAGAATCTCAGATTGCGCTGGATGTCCGAAAAATCGAATTATTGTCTGGATACAGGAGCGCGATGATAACCGGCGCTGGTTCATGCCAAGTTCGGTGTGCAAAGATCGTGGGATTCAGAGCCCTTGAGCATGCGGACAGCGAGATATACAGCCCAACTTGAAAGTCCTCTCAACAGTGTCTGTTACACGTCCTTAGTCCCACTCCGCTCTTTTTGTCTGCCTGTGCACCACCACCACCGCCCGGTGTCCTCTGCCCCATCGAAGACCCACCCCTCCTGCGGCCGCGACGGGTCTCATCCAAGGTCTCATCGCAGAGGAGGAACACGAAATCGCGGCGCGGTCTTGAAGAAATTGTGCAACACGTCGTGCTGCGTCTGTCTCGTGGCGCAGCCCGCGCGCCCGTCATCGCCGCCGCCCTCCATCTCAGCTAACGCGTGCTCAGTCGCCAGCAGCGAGAAGGTCGACGAGACCCGCAGTCGGCGGAGCCGACGCGTCCATGAGGGAGGCTGCGGAAAATGCCGCGCGGACGCGTCGCACTCACAGACTCCCGGTGTTGGATATGGATATTGAACGTGAATCCACTGTGTGACATCAGCGCTCAGCGCTCAGCGCAGTTCCGTGCGTGCCGGTCTCATGGTTAACCAGGGCACTTCCACCATGCCAGATTTCATACATTTTCGCCCTCGTTCTTGCACATCACCCAAGTGCAGAAGGCAATTACAACGGAAGCTTTCAAGTTTGTACTGGAGTCCAATGTTTGTCATTAGTGTGCCCCATATAGGCGATGACAACTGCTCGAACTCAGCGTGGTTTTACCTGGGAGAAATCAAGAAGGCCGTCGAGCGGGTAAGCTTATCACTGTACCCGTTGTCCCATGTTTACGATGTCCAATGGTGAATGCTCATACGTGGCAGGTTTCCTTACCCATTCCGAGGGACCGAGCAGCGTCGATAACGCTACTACTACAAATCAATCGTGAGTGCAAATGTAAGGATGATCCTTTGGAGTTCTCGATTCTCTCGAAGGTACGTCGACGACAAGGTCGACGATATGACATTGCCCGGCGAACCTGAACCAGTAATCAAGTGTCCGTAGGGCACAATGTAGCGCCAATGAAGCGGTTTTGTTCATTATGAATTGTGGTGGAGATCGCTCGCGTTTAGACTTTTCTTTTGAATCATTAGTGTCTCTTCAACTAGTAGGGCTAAGTAGGCACTACAATTGAACTGACTCTAGGCTGCGAGCCAGAGCAGATCTATATATCTGTATCCGTCCAGGCTCGCTTTTCTTCAAGATCGTCGCCAGATGACTGTCTAACACAACAGCAGAGGGTGATTAGTGTGATTACAGTAATGATGATGACAGTAACCGGTGATTGGCTGGAGCATAGGCCAGTGTCCTACCCACTGTTCCCGATAAACCTGTCTTTACGACTGCTGCGTCAACTTGAAGGTAAGCGTTGCGTCATATACAGAAATCCGCGGGCCATTCGTTTGTATGTGAAATCCAAATTTTTAAAAATATCGCCTACTTGACTGCAAGTCATGGGCGCTCATGCTTTCACTGTAAGCGCTCAATGCGGTGATCTTCGGCATCGCCTTTTCCACGTTTCTCGAGGTCTCCGTCGTCACCGCGTCACTCCTAAACTCTACGTATCACATTATCCACACATCCCTTCAATGTCTCAAACTACTCACCCAGACCTCGAGGAGGGGAACAATCCCGGTGTGTGCTACCTATCACTTTCAAGTCGACTTGTCCCCCAAGTTCACAAACGTGTATAAAATAGACGGGGACCGGACTCAGTCAACACCGAATCAGCAATCGCAAGGAGAATCCACTTTTGGTGACAGCTCTGGACCGCTCTTCTCCATATACTACAAGGCCGCAAAGGAAGAGGACAACAAGATGGCAGAGCGCTGGCAAAAAGACGCTGATGGAATCCTTTTTTTTGTGAGTCCTCTTGTTACCATTCGTCTTGCTTGTGCGCAAGCTTGACCTGGAACACTATAGACCGGTCTATTCTCTGCTGCCGTTGCTGCACTCCTTTCCGTGACCGTCCAGGACTTGAGGCCGAACAGTCAGGATACCTCTGCTTTTTATCTTGGGAACATCTATCAGGTTCTTGCCGACCCGAATGTAACTCGTACTTCCGTCCCCTCTCCTGTCGCTAAACCACCCCCGTTCTCTCCTCCGAGATATGCTGTCTGGGTGAATTCGCTCTGGTTCTTGAGCCTGGTCATGAGCGTTAGCTGTGCTTTGTGGGCAACATCGCTCCATCAATGGGCGCGTCGATATATCCGCCTCACTCAGCCTGAAAGGTGCAGTCCAGAGAAGCGAGCGCGAATGCGTGCATTCTTTGCGAACGGCGTAGAAAATATGCATATTCCGTGGGCTGTTGAAGGATTGCCGACACTGCTACACCTCTCCCTATTCCTCTTCTTTGGCGGACTAGTCATTTTCCTGTTCAATGTTGATCATGAAGTGTTTATCTGTGTGGTTTCGTGGATCGGGCTTTTCTCTATAGTGTATGGATTGATCACACTGCTGCCTTTAATTCGGCAGGATAGCCCGTACTACACACCGCTTTCTATACCAGCCTGGTTCCGTACGCTGGCATACAATATTTGATCTTTGAAGTTCTCGCATCCATCACCCCCAATCGTTACGGTAGCTTTGCTTGGAGCTTTGCCACCTGGGAGCGCTATTTTGAGTTGAGGAACCGTTATCATGGTTGGATGTCAGGGGGTATGGAGAAGACAGCGGAGAAAATGGCGTCGGAACGGTCACCGAAGATCGACGTCGGAATCTTGGACTGGACAATCAGTGCTCTGGGCGACGATGACTCACTCGAAAAGTTCATTGAAGCCATCCCTGGTTTCTTCAACTCAAAGTTGGTCAACGGTCTCCAAAAACATCTCCCCTTTGGCATTGCGAGAAGGCTCTCGGGTGCAATGAATGGATTTTTGTGCCGTACGTTGTCATCCAATTCGGTCATCGATTCGGTAAACAACATCGGCTTCACATTTCCATGAGCGCAATAAACTTGGTACACATATCCGGCTTTCCGTCAATTCACGGAGAAGGTTTTTTCGAACACCCATCTGTTGAGATAGGGCACGCTCTTGCCCCTTGGTGCGCCGGCAAAAATCAACGGACTGCTCGGTATGCGCAAGGCATGGTTTCCAGGGTTCTTGCGACTGTGTGGGAACGCGATGACCGTTGGGTTGAACTTGCTGCCCGTGTATATGGCATACCGGAGTGTGGCCTTAGGGACATCATCAACCATGGTGAAGACAGTGTGTCACTTACCATCTTTATCCATGTTACTCGAAAAGCCTATCTCACTGATCCCCTTATGGACGTTTGGCCGACATTTACCCGATTTAACATACGCAATACTCTTCCTGGACTGCAGCATGACTTCTGTACACTCTGGAACGAAATTGTCCTAGAAGCAACGAAGCAAGGACCTTACACTACCCCTGTCGGTTTTCTCAATTTGACTCGTCGTCATTACATCGCTTTGCATCAAGGTACTGATGCTGCCCCAACTGCGTTTTCTCCGTCCACCAATTTAGCCGATCCCATTCTGGCTCAGCCATCGTCTTATCCATTGTGCAACATCGCCAGTCATCATCGATATTCGACCGCCCATGTTTATGTTCCTCTTCTCACTCAACCTGTTCACTCGCCCGATGCCTTGCCTCACCACCATACCTGGGGTAGCACCGTTTCACGCCAAGTCGTGCAAGCAAGCACCACTGCAGGACTCGGACCCCCTCCGCTATCTTATCCGAAGACACCTCACAAAATCAATGCCAGCCCTCAGTTCCCCACATCTTCTTCGCTGGCCTTACCAGTTCTCACAAGTCCACGTCCCACAGATGTGTCACCACCAGGTGCCATAGCCATCGCGCTGCAAGACATCTCCCAGGCCACTGCTTCCTCTTATCCTCTGGGAAAAACTACGCAGCGGGATATAGTCGCACCATGCGCCGTTAGTGAAATTTGTCTATCATGTGCACGCCTGCACCAACACCTACAGTGACGCCAGTGCCAACATCCACATCATCTGTTCTAAACAAGCCATTGGAATCTTGCGACGCAGGTGCGGCCTCCACCTCCAATCCCTCGCTCTCTACTTCGTCCGTCGTCGGCTTCTCCATCCCCATCTGTCCTCCACCGCCCCCACCCTCACCCAATGCAGAGTCTTTTGCCCTCCACAGCAGCACGACACCCTCCCGTCCAACCAGCAATGTCACACTGCCACGCCTAGTACGTGCTCGTGGGCTGGTGAATACCGGGAGTATGTGCTTTACAAATTCCGTGTTACAAATGCTCGTGCATTCCCCTCAGTTCTGCAACATGTTCAGGGAACTGGGCAGTCTGAAGGGTCTGCACGGAGAAGAAGGTCCGGAAACTGGTGCGACACCACTGATGGCTGCCACGGTAAGATTCTTTGAGGAATTTGTGAGTAAGGAGAAGGAGTTGCCTCCGCAACAGCCGTCACAACAGGCTGCGGGGGGAATGCCGAGGGAAGATGAAGAAGCGATGAAAGAATACAATGTTGTGGATTCATTTGAGCCAGTGCACATGTATGATGCCATGAAGGAGAAAAGAAGGCTGAAAATGCTCCTGGTAAGTTCCCGTCCGAGTCGCCCTTTCGTTACTGATCTGTGCTGACCTAATGTATACAGGGCGGCCAACAACAGGATGCGGAAGAGTTTTTCCGCCTCTACCTCGAGGCGCTTGATGAAGAGATGCTTGAGCTACTCACTTCTACTAGTGGCCACAAGTTGACTACTGCTACACTCGGAGTAGAAGAACGCGAGGTATCAGGCCGGGCTGACGCGGAAAACCAAAACATGGTGCGCAAGTTATTCTGCGGTGAGCTTAGCATTGCTGATAGAGGCTTGGTAATGAGTAGGTCGAATCATTCGAGTCGCCCCTGATGCGCATATTTAATGGAAAGTCCCGCTCAACCGTGTGCGCGCCGAACCAGCAAGACACTGCCACCATTGAAGATTGGCGCTCGCTCCAACTTGACATCCAGGTCCGTTTTCCTTTCCCATTGCTCTCACATAAATGTCCTGGAGACTGACATTGAAACTCTCCAAAAGCATGATTCCGTACACGCTATAGAAGACGCCCTCGCGCGTATCTCGCACCTTCAACCTGTTCAGCTCGGTCCGTCTGGTTCCAGAGAGGCGAGCCAGCAAGTGCTCATCGAGGTGCTTCCACCTGTCCTCGTGCTCCATCTTAAACGGTTCCTGTATGATGTGGCCGCGGGAGGCATTGTCAAAATCAGCAAGCCTGTTCAGTTTGCGCCAGAGCTCGAAATCCCACTTGGTACGATTTTCTCTTTTGTTTCCTTCGTATTAGCTGTGACTAAGAATCATTCATGGCTTGGTAGAAATCATGGCGTCCGTTTCTAGGAAACCTGCGGAGCCGGTGCACTACAAGCTGTATGGGGTGCTCTACCACCACGGTAAATCCGCAGGCAGCGGGCATTACACCGTCGATGTGCTTCACCGGAACGGAGATATTGGTAATGGGGAAACTTGGTTACACATTGACGATGAAGTTGTGAGTGCGGTGCGGCCTGAGGACGTGTTTGGGAGCGGTGACGATATGCGGGTGGACGATCGGTGTGCTTATATGCTGTTTTACTGTCGTACTGGTCCTATTCAGACATGACCCATTCTCTTGTTTTCGAAGACATCTCCCCTTCTCTATACAGTACTAGTTCTTCGTCGTTTGTCTATTTGGCGTGATTGAAATAATTGTCCATGCTTCCTGCTACGCGATCGTGCTAACTCGATGGCATGTTCGCCTCCGTTTTTAGTTTAATTCGCACTGTGATATATTTGCACTTGGCATGTTTGAAAAGCATCGGTCGCTTCGCCAAGACAGAACGATCAGACCCTTCCTGATATTACTCCCAAAGAGTTGGACTCGTTGACGTGGCCTAGGTCGAGATAGAGGCACAGTTTATGGCAAAAGTCAAGAAGTACAAAACCCAACACAACACTTTCAATCTGACCTTGAGCAATGGACAAGAACTGGAAGCCGTTGGTGTGTTTGTGGGGCCCAAGGAGCGATGAAAGAGTAAACATGCACGTGATATCAAGGTCGTCATCTGCGGCTCGTAATCTGTCTAAAACTTGGTCTAAACTTCCGCCCAGGTAGCACTCGCTCCTGATAAATTTCACGGATCCACAGGTCTCACAACCGAGGAGGAACCCAGACTCCGAGTCGCAGCGCGGTCCATGGTGTTTAACAAGCTCTTGAAGATACTGTACTCTGCAACACCTCGCGCTGCGTCTGTCCTGTCTGACTTGTACCGCCAGCGTTGTCATGACCCATGTTTGGCGA
The DNA here is from genome assembly GCA_022376525.1 of Russula vinacea. Taxonomy (NCBI): domain Eukaryota; kingdom Fungi; phylum Basidiomycota; class Agaricomycetes; order Russulales; family Russulaceae; genus Russula; species Russula vinacea. Next base: position 38,811 of record WTXL01000020.1, on the reverse strand, counting down.
GGTCAGACCGTCAAGTCACTTTACAGTATTTTGACTGATGGCTGGGTCAAGAGTCCGTGAGAACTTTCTAGAGGCGAGCTGCCACTGGTGGGGCTGGCGCTTAGATCCAGTGTCCTGATTAATTACGATAGTGATAACGATAAGAAGATTTTGAAATAGGTCTGATGCGAATGCGAGCCAAGCCAAGAGCCGAGCCAGGCTGACTTGTACAACACACTGGGTCCAGCTGCAATCATGTAAATCCAAGTAGAATCAGTACAGCATGAAGAACAAAGTAGACGTAAAAGAAAAAGGGACCTCTTACTGTAACGATCCCATGTGGAGAAGGATTGTTCAGACGTATAAAGCCAACTACGTGTTTTTACTAGGCGACTCTTGTTAGTTTGCACAAAGCGACAACCGACAATGGTGCCCTGCGGACTAGAGAAACCTACGCAGATCGCGAACGGGGCTCGTGAGACAAGGGAAAGTTCATTGTTTGCCGTGAAGCTTGACGGCTCATAATGTTTGAATGAAACAAAATGAGCAAGGCCCGTTTGGCTCAGCTGCTAGTCACTCGCCAGGTGACCTTGAAAGTCACACGTGATCTTGAAAATCAAATAGGGACGTGATGAGGTTGGCAGTTCAAGTCGGCTACTGGGAATTCTTTTGCTCTCCTTATTTCCACAATCATCACTTCACAAGATTTTCGAACCGCAGTGGGCCAATAAGAAGGATAAAAATGATTGTCTATTGGTAAAACAAAGTGTCTTCCCCTTCCACCCATCCTGACCACCTCATTCTGTTCGATCCATCAGCATATCCATTTTGCGACATCACCAGACATCGCCCAGACTCTGTTCCTATTTCTGTTCTCACCCAACCTGCTCAATCGCCCGATGCCTTGCCTCCCCTCTCTACCTCTAGTGGCAGCACCACTTCACGTCAATTCAAGGAGGCTAGCGTCACCGTAGGACTCCCTTCCCCATCTGATTCGAAGACACCTAGCGAGGTCGGAGACAGCTCTCAGGCCCTTGCAGCCACTTCACCCGCCATACCACTTCACACCAGTCCACGTCCCACAGATGGATCACCACAAGGTGCTGCAGTCGCAGCCCTGCAAGACATTCCCCCGGCCGCTGCCTTCTCTCATCCTCTGGAAGGAACTACGCAGCGGAATATAGTTGCACCATGGGCGAAACCAGACGGTGAAACTTTGCCTACCGCGTCCACGCCTGTACCTACACCTACAGTGGGGCCAGTGCCAGCACCCACCCCGACGTGATTCCTCAGTGCGATCAGCCAGAATCCAGGCACAGCAGTGACGATAGTCGACGAAGGAACAGCCAACAGATTCTCGTCCGCATAGTCCTTAGCGCGTTGGGCAGTGCTGCTTCGAGCTTTTCGGTGGTGGGTCATCAGTGGCATAGAAGAGAGCACGCCGGTGCGCACGAAAGAGGGGGTCAGGCCCTTATCGGCCAGGCCAACAACATGTCCAGGACGAACCATCTCACCATACGTATATACTGTACATTCAATATTCATTCCAATCAACCGAATCCAGCGCCGACTTTGTACGTACACACATGTTGTACTTTATTTAAGAAAAAGTGAGGCAAGCGAAGAATGCGATAAACATCAGAATTAGCATTTAGTTCCGGAGTTGCTCAACTCAGGCAACCAGCGGAAACCAGCGGAAACCCGGAAATTTGACATCTCGAAACTTATGTCTGATTTCCGAAACCTACACTGCCATTGGCTGCCAGGAGCCATGGAAACCTACGAAAGTTGAACCACCGCCTTTTGAAATTGGAGCTTGCCGATGAATTGAAGCTTGCCGATGTCAATAATTTTCACATTTCAATTCAATATGAGCCAAGTCTCCGAGTTTCCAAGTTTCCGGCAACCCGGAAACCAGCGGAAACCATGAAAACCCGGAATCTAAATTGCCAAATGCTGATGAACCGGACGAACAGAGTGGCCAGCTGGGCGTTCAGGCGTTCAGGCGGTTCCGGCCGCAATTCAATTAGGGTTTGCTTGAAGATCAGGAGAAATCAGATCATATTTTACATACAGTACGGGTTCAGGAGCATACGTCATAGAACCTATACCTCTTCCCTGCCTTTAATTTATCATGTCGCCCCACAATATAAGCAAGTTTCTGGATCCCTAGTATGCTTCGCATTGTTATAAATCTTCATAAAACAAAAAGTGCCTGTTTTCTTTGTTCGACATCCGTCGGAAGCAGCATGTCCTCTCCTTTAACAAAGCGTTTCAGATAATGTAGTTAATACGCTCCTTATCGAAACCGTAGATATTTCGGGAGGGATTGGGCTGGGCTGGCGGTGAATAAAGCGGACGCGGATGGGACGAACGCATGATACCCAGATTGAGACGATACAGATCGTTGGAGAGTTTGCCACCGACGATAGCAGATCCTCGGTCTAAAAGTTTTATCTCACCCTTGCCTAACGTAACAGAGATGGCAGCTTTGTCGACGCGACTACCGCTGATCATATTGAAACGCGCTGTCGGGATGTGAAGGACTTGTTCGAGGAGGATCAAAGGTTTTAGATAGCCAAAATTCCCTTCAACACGGATGGTGCCACGGCCGATGGCATTTGCGGACATATTCGAAGCAAAACCTTTCTCGGCTACTGGCTTGATTGTCTCATAGGTTTCGAATGCGGTCTTGTCGTGGAATACATGCCATTTTGTAGACGTTATGTAATAGCAGGAGTCGTCTTTCGGCATGTCGAGTTGACCGGTGATGGTGATTTCGTCATCCAAACGGATGCCGCACTTAGAATCCGCACACGGCTCATCGGATCCGCGGAGCCGTTTGACAGGAGTAGAGGTGGACGCATCGGGGGGATTGGGACGCTTCTGAGTATTACTACCTGCGTCGGTGCGAGCCGAGAAGAAGTGGGAGCTGATTTCGGGGTTGTTTGGGTTGCGGTGCCAGTACTCGTTTCGGATAGCAGTGAGGAATTCTGTTGAATCGAGAGGAGTGGGAGTGGGCTGGTGGCTATCATATCCCCGGACTTTGGCACGCAATGCGGAGAGGAATGCACGCCAACTGCCGTGCTGGGTCATGTTGTCGAGAACGACAAGAGTGAAGCACCGATCGGATAGGCACTCTGTATCCATATTGCAGAGGGTGTTGTAAAGTCTCTGCATATCGTCTACCCACCGGGCCACGTCCATGTCAGAAGTGCAACGGTAAGCCACGATGCTGTCTTTAATCGAGGCGGCTCCAGGGGGGTTTAGAGGTTGGTAGACAGAGCGCAGGCATTGCCAAGCCTGTTTTGCGTATCGCACCTGCTTGACAAGGTGAATTCGGGTACCAGGGACAGCGCTGACGATCTTCGAAAGCGCAAGATTATTCGCGGCCGTCCAAAGCCGGGAAGCGTCTGTGTTTTCTTGACATTCGGCACTGTTTTTTTCAATGCGGGCACTCATGCGGCGAGTCACAGGGGTATTAGGGGGCGTGGATTCTGGGCCATCAATGTACTTCCAGAGGTCCCAGCTGCGCAGTTTGTGATAGGATTTGGTTTCCCATTCATCATAGTTATTGTTCGTGCCGTCATCGACGATTTGGGGGAGTTCACCACCACAATCTGCAAGGTCGCGCGTGATATCGTCGGGCATTTAGGGGTCAATAGAGTTTTTCAAAAATTTGGTCGGAGGATTCAAGCTGACAACATAACCTGTCAGATATTCTGCTGATGACTGGTGACTGGTGTGGGGGAAAACATACATGTTAAATACAAATACACGTAGATGGTGCAGAGGAAAAGAGGCTACAGCTTCCGCATCGGAATGGACGGAACAAGTGCGATGACCAATGTCTTAGTAAGGTACGCATGATCGGGTATGATTCATCGCTGCCTTGCACAGAGTCGTTGGCGGGGGACAGATTCGACGCAGATTCAACTTTGGTGTCGGGAACGACGAAGGCGACAGGCGAGACAACAGCGGAAGAGCCGGCCCGAGCATTGACGACTTATTTTCGGTTTTGGGTACTCTAAACGTGACCGCAATGGTACGCGGACTCCTTCGCACGTCGAACCTCCCCCAACTTCAGAATCTGATCAAGCGCGACCCTGTCTCGTATAAAGAAGAGTTCTTACAGCAATGGAACCATTACAAGTCCACGCGTCAGATATTTCAGATCAATCCTGGCGAACAACCCTCTCATTTTCGAGAGTTGGTCACTTTCATCTCCCAGGTAAGAATCTGTTTGTGCATGCGGACCTAACTCACCCGTGTAATTCATAGGTTGCACAGTTCTATCCCGCAGAAACCGCCGATTTTCCTTCCCATTTGTCTTCCCTGCTGCTAGAGAACTACAGCTCTCTTTCACCGGATATCCGTCATAGTCTGCTACAGAACCTGGTCATGCTCAGGAACAAAGGTGTCATCACGTCTTTTGAGTACTGAAATCTATATTCCTATCAGAAAGGATGCTAAATGTCCGTTGCACAGTCTCCTTAAAACGCTATTCCCGCTTCTCCCCAGGACGACGTCCTCGTCACTGCGTGCGGTTATCCGCAAAACCATCCTCACGGACATTAAGACGGCTAATCAGCGTACCAAAAATCACAAGCTTAATCGAGCTGTGCAGGCCATGCTCTTTGGCATGGTTGAGCGTGGAATGGGTGGGACGGTCATGGGAGACAAGGGCAAGCTGAGGAGTAACCCGAACACGAGCGCAGAGGGTTTGTCAAGTAGCGGCGATGAAGCCATGTGGGCCGTAGTGTTGACCAAAGAGCTTTGGAAGAAGGGCGTTTGGTGAGTTTCTTCAGCACCCTGTCAGACCGCGACGATTGATAAGAGTACAGGGACGATGCAAAGTCCGTCGCCATTGTCGCTTTGGGATGTTTTCATCCTGTCACCAAGGTCCAGAGTGCATCTTTGCACTTCTTCCTTGGTGACGATGAGGGATCTGAGGATAGTGACGACGAGAGCGATGACGACGTAGGTTCTTGCCCTCAGAAAAAGATATCTCTTCGTTCAACCTTTGGCAGACGATTAACGTCAGATCACTCGAGCATAAGCGTGAAATCAAGAAAAAGACCCGCAGCGGCGACAACAAGATTCGCAGGGTACTCAAGGCGGCAAGCAAAGTTCGGTCGCTTCTATCTGATTTTGCGACACGTCTGACGACCGCTAACAGAAACGAAAACGTAAAAACGTAGGAGACATCCCAAACTTTCCAGCCCTCCAACTGTTGCGTGACCCTCAAACTTTTGGCGAAAAGCTGTACGACCTCCTACAAAAATACGATGCCCGCTTTTCGCTTGACCACAAGATCCTCATCATGCAGCTGTTGGCCCGTGTTACTGCATCACACCAACTTACCGTCCTTGGCTTTTATACTTACGTGCTAAAATACCTCACCCATCACCAACTACGTGCCCCAGCAATCCTCGCCGTACTCGCACAGTCCGCGCATGCGCTTACACCACCGGATGCACTGACACCCGCGGTTCGCAAATTAGCTCATGAATTTGTTCATCCAGGTGTTGGGCCGGAAGTAGTGGCTGCAGGCCTGAATGCTATTAGAGAGATATGCCGCCGTCAACCGTGGGCGATGGAGGATGACTTGCTGGGCGACTTGATTGCCTATCGGAAGAGCAGGGATAAGGGAGTCATGGTTGCAGCACGTGGGTTACTACAGGTGTACCGCGAAGTCAACCCTGGCATGCTCAAGCGGCGCGAGCGGGGAAAGACGGCTAGTATCGGCATGTCACAGGGTAACCAGCCTAATCCGTTCGGATACGTCGAAAAGCCTGCTGTGGATATTGAGGGCCTTGCGGTACGTCTCTCTTCTTCCCCTTTCCCGGATCGGAGTTCATTGTGCCCCGCGGTAGCTCCTTGAAGATCACTTAAAGGCGACTCGTGGGGAAGATGAGGGATCCAGTGACGAGGAGGACGAGGACCAGGCCTGGGAAGGTTGGGACATAGAATCGGCGTCGTCTGATGATTCGTCAGACTCCGGCCGCTGGATCGACGTCGAGAGTGACGGTGAGGACCATGTCAACTTTAGCGACAGCGATGGCGAAGATGGAAAGAGCGGAGACAATATTCGAAAGGACAATGAACCTGCCAGCGATGCGAACCGGACCTCAACACTCGCAACGACAAAGGTGTGGCATGCCTATCCTCAACGAAAGATCGATCTAATGCACCCCCTCGTCCACAGATTCTCACACCCGCTGACTTCGCACTCCTCAATGATTTGCGAATACAAGCAGCCAGCAAAGCCGTTGAAGACGGGGGCGGTACCGCTGCAAAGCGCAAGCTCGCCTCCCTCGAAGCCAACAAAAAACCTCCTCATCCGGCGGCGCAGACGACACGACGGCTTTCATCTCCGAGAGCGACATTCTCGGCCCGCGCAAGAAGGCAAAGGCGGACTACGAGGAGCGCGTGGCATCGATAGCGCGAGGCCGCGAGGGCCGAGAAAAGTTCGGCTCGCAGAAAGGCAAGCGGAGGAAGGACACGCCGAGCAGCTCGACGAACCGCGAAAAGGCGCGCAACAAGCCGATCATGATGATCATGGGCAGCAAAGGCGTCAGGGGAAAGAAGAAGCAGTCGTTGCACGAGAAGCAAAAGCGTTTGCGCGCTCATATTGAGAGGGCAAAGAAGGCCTATCATTGAAACTGCAGCCTGACGACGCGGTGGCGCGACACTAGATACACATGTATACGCAGTTGTGCTGGCGAGCCTGCCATTCTGCCAATGTGCGAATGGGTATCATACTCGCGCCCGTTAGTGTCAATACATTCACATCTATGGCCTCTTCGAAATTCTGGTTTCGTGAGGGCTCGGTATCTACGAACACGGTCAAATAGAAACATGCGAAAGTCGAGAGTGTTGTCGTGGATGTCTGCTTAGCTCAGTTGTAAAATCTCTTTGGAACCGGAAACAAATAGGCAACTGACGCGACGGCTAGTCCCGACCGATCGTTCGCCTCCCCGTCGTCGTCGACGAGTCCCCTCAACGAACCTTTGCCGCGAATCCGACACCTACTCGCGCACCGGTCCACGCAGGTGAGCCACTAAGTACTAACCTCATGATAGTCAAGTCACCTAACAATATCTTGCCTCGCGTTCGACCCAACATGCAACTCATACAATCAGATAAAGGAGAAAATGCGAAGGAACGAGGGCAAAGATGAATAGAGGGTGGTAAGTAGAAAACGTCAATACGACCGAAGGTGAGGTCTAACGAACCGAACCTTCTGTCCGTATGAAACTGCTATAGGGTGACCGATGGCCTGTCGCACGGCAACCACCAGCTGAATGCCCTCCTCGACAGGCCCCGATACTTGGCGCTCCTCCAAGAAAATATACTGTAGGGCGGGCAACAGTTCCGTCGCTCTGCCGAGTCTGCCCCTAACGAGTTCTTGCAGGGCAGGCACGATACGTCGCGCAATGTCTGAGGATATGTAGAGGTTCTTCACAGATGTAAGCGGATGTAGCAGTTCCAGCCATAGTGCGTTCTCTATGTTGTCTTGCCAATGTTCTCGCCAATGTGGGTTCTCGTAGATGTAGAGGTGCTCCAAAGTGAGCAGGGGAGGTAAACATGAGGTACAGATCTGCTCCATAGACGAAACTTGCCAATCCAACTCCTGCTGGGTTCCCTCACTCCGTATTTACCAGATGGTCTGTGATGAGAGGCTGAACACAGCGGCGTCATCCTCAAAGGTACACGGGCTTTTGAGGTCCCTTCGACATCGGTGTGCGACGAATAAATTGGGTGAATTGTGGTGTGTCAAATAATAGCATTGAAAAAGTTATATCCAACTTGCTGAGCCGAGGGGCATTGATGCGGGCCACGACAACCTCCAAGTATTCGCTGACCTTTGAACCAAAATGTGCGAGAGCGGGGAGGACAGAGCGTGTCAGGGGATGCGGACGTTGGCGTGCTGGGTCAGGTCGAGATTGAGGGGATTCGAAATGAAGCAAAAGTGTTGTGAGGCGGGTCAATGTGGAGAGGGCGGTGACTATTCCCTCGGGTGAAAAGTGGGATCCAGTCGTGGGACATGTCGACCCAAGAACGAATCGGGAAGAACTGACATCGCTTCATCATACGACCAGAGCTGCAGATGCGTCAGCTCCGGAAAGGGCACTGCATCGCTGCAGAAATCTTTTCCCATTCCCACCTTTTGAGGTCCACGAGGGTGATATCACACACACGATCGCTGCGCTCGAGTACAGCGACGATGTTATCCATGCTTTCTACTGTTTCGTAGCACTGAATAAAAAGAGGCAAGGCTGGCCAGACATCAAGCGTGTCCCTCGCTGGCGTTTCGTTCGAACAAACGAGTCGCAGATTGAGGCGACGTGGTGATCGAAAAGCAATGCTTCGCCAACGCCGACACACGTGCACCAGTGACTGCCATGCCTCTATCCGTGGTGCTTCATCCACATAGAAACCAAATATATCCAGTAGGACATCATCAGGGAGCATGTCGATTGACATCACCTGGCCTACATCGCATCGAATCAATAGCAGTCGTTGCGAGATGTTGTGCAAAGGACGGACGTCGACATCGGTTGGCTGATTCTTGCCAGTCCAGCGACGTTAATGAGTTTTGATGTCAAATAGCCTTCGGAACAGGAATTTATTTGAATTGATGACCCGGAGCATGAAGGATATGGTGCGGGGTGGGGGTGCAGCCTGTGCAGGAGTAGGGTAAGGTGACTTGATGACGCTTAATGGTGCGCGCTTCCGAGCTGGGTTGTTTGGGTATTCGGCGTTGGGGGGTGAAGAAAACCCAGTTGTCTTAAGGTTGCGAATCTACAGTATAGCCCTTAGGCTCCTTCGCTTTTATTGATCCCTACACGTTACCGACCAAATTGCCTTTTTTTCCCCCATACTCTCTCGTCGACAGTGTCGTCCATCGTTGCTCACTCTCTCAACCTCGATGAGGAGTTCATCGCCGCCTGCTTAGCCATCAAGCAGGCCGGCAACCAGTCCGACACACTCGTCTCCCTGACTGCCTTCTCTTCCGGCAAGCTCGAGCGGATGGCCACGGACGACATCGTCTCCATGGCGAAGACCCGCCTCACTGATAAGTACCCCAACGCCTACAGTGACTTTTATCCCAGCCGCACCCCCTGTGTCTTCAAGTCTGGCCCTGACTGGCCCGTACGCAACGGCCCTCAGGCCCAGGGCATCGAACGTGAGGCTCGCCCGGTCTACGGTCACGCTATTGGGCCCACTTGGCGCTCTATCGGAGAGAGCATCTACCAATACTTCGACTCCATTAGCTTGGAGTGGACATCCATCAACCCCCTCGCCTACGCCAACGCCGGGGAGGCCAAGCCTTTCTGCTCTCTCATTCTCTCCATCGGTGTGAAGCCCCACTCCCTCCTCTACGATGCCGCCGTTGCCACTACCGCCGTCGTCAAAGAGATCATCTCCGGGGCTGGCTTCCCCGACATCGAGGTGGCCTTTGTCGAGTCGGTAGTCACTCGTTCCGTCTCCGGCCCTAAGCTCCTCTCGTTCGACCCCCTCCTCGACGAAGTCTCCAACCTGCGAAAGCCCTTCACCACCGCTCTCGGCCTCTCCATCGCACCCCTCAAGTACCCCGACTTCGAGGGCACAGCTGCTCTCTACTTCCCTCTTAGCAAAGACGACAATCGCACCGCCATCCTGACCTGCGCCCACGTCGCCCGTCCCCCTCCTGTCTACCCCAACACGGGCATGACGCGTAAGAACACAAGCCAGCCTCGTGAGGAAGTCGTCGCGCTCGGTAACATGGGCTACAACAACGCCGTCAAGGCCATGATGGGTACCATCGGCGACCTCATCCGCTCCTCAAGTCTGGAACGACGTGCTTGACAGGCTGGGGGAGCCTATCCAGGGAGAGAACCGCAAGGTCACCGAGAGGCGCCAGGAGCATGTGGATTTGGTAGCAAAGGCGAGGCAGACGATTGAGGAGGCGAACGCGATACACAACGAGGTAACCAAGCTCCGTACCATCCCTGACCAGCGTATCATTGGCTTCGTGCTTCACTCCGAGAAGATCGAGGTCTCGGTCGATCACCACGGTTTCACCAAAGACTGGGCCCTGATCGAGCTGTACGACCAGAAGATTGACTGGGCTACTTTTAAAGGAAACAAGGTCTACATCGGTATGTCCTTTTCTATATCTTTGTCTTCATCTCTCGTCTTCTTGTCTTTAGCCTTAGCTGGCTTACTTTCTCTCCTCCGCAGGTGGCAACCTCTCGATTGCTGACTTTGGCAACGCAATGTACCCTCAGCCTGTCGATCAAATGAACTACAAGTACCCCCAGGATGGTCTCCTGCAGGCCCACAACGTTGTCCAGGACGATGAGATGCGCAACCCCCAGCACCTTGATGTCCATGGCGAGAAGTGCTTGCTCGTTGTAAAGAACGGTTTAGCGACAGGGACCACCATCGGTCGCGCCAATGGTCTTGAGTCCTTCACCCGCACTTATGAATACGGTATCAAGCAAGCCTCCATCGAGATCGCTGTCTTGCCCTACAATAAGATGCGTGGGAAGTTTTCTGGTCCTGGTGACTCTGGGTCCATTGTCCTTGCCAGGGATGGTCGCATCGTTGGAATCCTCACTGGTGGTGCAGGCCCTACCAATGAGACTGATATCACATATCTCACCCCGTACTGGTGGGTCGAGAAGGAGATCAAGGCCAAGTACCCTGGCTGCTTCCTCTACCAGGTTGTCCAGTAGGTATGTCACAAGCTCGACAAGCTTGATGCATAAGGCATGACACGGGTAGCCAGGGTTTGATTTGTCAACCCCTAACCCGTACCCGAAAACACAACCACCCGCGAGAGGATCATCTTCCTAGGCAATAGGTACACGATGGCTTCGGACAATCTGAAATTATAAAAGGCGTGAAACCTGAGTTTTCAGACGCGAGAGGCAGAGGTAGAGATGGTTTTGGGTAAGTCTGGTTGGAGCGTTTATCCAATATCCATGCATAAAGCGGTTGAAGACTGTATGGATCAGACCAGTGATCGATTACGAATTCAGTGAGAATTGTAATAGATAGATAGATAAGAACGCATGAGGAATAGTCGCCCGGCGACTAAGTACAATTGAATGAGGGTGTTACAGATGTAGGGTTTAGAATGACGTTCAAAGGGAGGCAAGACATGAGATGATCGCATCCGAAAATTCCCTCAAGAAGCATCCATGCGCCAAGTTCGTCGTGCAATACATCACATGCATCACGTGATGGCATGGCATGGCTTGAGTCTGAGGCCTGGGAGGGCATCGTCCAAGACGATGCACTGTAACTTACAACCTTCTCAACCTCAGTCCGACCGTCCCTCAGCTCGATCATTTCCCCAAACTTCAATATCTGTCCGTTTCAAAGCACATTATTAGAACTTCCATGACATACATATATAAACAGGAAGCCGCAAAATGAAGTACACTGCCAGCTCATAATGGAGGAAACTAGAAAGTAGTTTCAGGGTAGACGGAGGGAGGGAGGGAGAAAAGTGCGATGAATGTAGAAATAGGAATGATGCTTTTGCTTTCTCATGGTGATCCATTCAAAGACGGGTGCACGAACGATGACTGTTGCAGTGGCGATGACAGTTTTTCAGGAAGGAAAAGTGGGACCGTCGGGATCAGCTCAAAGATGTGTTGTACCACACCGCGCGGTGCACCGGATGGACCGGGGCGTCCCTGAGACGTGTCGTCGGCGCGCATGACCCCATGGACGCGTGCCTCTAGCGATGGTGCTTCCTCCCAGGCTCCGTTGGGTCCGGGTCCAGGCGCGACTGTGGGCATCGACACACCACGTCCATCCCAGATGCATCGGAGGTCGTGACCAGCGATGACCTGGCACAGCCGCCCAGTTTCAACATGTCGCACCTCAATGAAACGCGAGTCGAAGATGAGAATGTATGGTGGGTGCCATGCGACGTGCTCTGCGGTGCCTTCCCACTCGATTGTCCCTTTAGTGCGACTAGGGTCACCGTGGCGGTTCACATACAAACCGAATTCTGAGAGAAACGGTGAGACGGCAAACGGAGAGCAACCGAGGGTGTCCTTACCATCATAGCAAAGAAGAAACTCGTTTTCGCTAGAACGGAACATGCCCATGGGACGACATGACTCGCACCGTTTAGCGAGCTTCTCATGGCGTGGATCATCGCGTTGCGGAATAGTAACACTCTTGAAACTGTAGACCGTATCTCAGTCATCCAATAGTAACCAAACGTACGATCTGACGACTAACTCGGAAAGATCCATGATCTCGAAACCCTTTGTGCATAAAATGGCGATTCTTGCTTTCAAAAAGATGAGGTCATATGACTCTGACGGAAGGAAAAAGTCCTGTATGATAACATTTAATCTCGGGGATTCTAGTTGGTGGTAAATGGGGTGTACGCACTCGATAGACGCGGAACCACTCTGAACGAGCTTGCCGCAGACCGAGTCGAGAGCTGAGAGACACTGGAGCTTTTGCCCTCTCGTTGATCTTGCCAACAACAGGTTCGAGCACGCGGAACACACTGTCCAACTAGACGCCCCGATGAGGGATCAACTCGAGAGCAAATACTATACATAGAACAGAAACTCACCCCTTTCTTCTTCATGTAAATAACAAGGGTTCGCCCTCCAAGGCTTCCAACACTGAAGAAATGTACGTCTTTCGAGCCATTAAGCTTCTGCGGGGTCTGGGATGTGAGTGGGCTATGTGGGGACGAGGGGACGAGAGCCTCGATATGGTATGCAAAGAGCGACTTTTAAAGGAAAGAAAGAATGAGATCATGATGGCTCGGACAATAGGAAGGCACTTTTACCTTGTCGGCAAGAACGAGGAAGATTCCAAAGTCCTCGAGCATCGCACATTGCGTGACCATCTTCACGTGCAGCACCCGGCGCATGGCTGCCAAAAGACTTTCAGAGACAGTACAGCATGACAAGAACGCACACCTCACATCGAGAATCGTGGCGGAACCCGATCCAGACACCTTCTGCGCAGCCAACGGCAACGAGAGCGCGCCCATCCGGGGTGGCTGAAGATAAGTAAGTCGCCCCAGATCAGAACTAGAAATATGTACGGTCGAGACAAACTGCTTACTGAACGGCACGGAACAAGTAACCTTTCCTGTTAATGCGCTGTCTGTGTTCCACGCATGGTTCGTCGCGACCGCGAGCATCGATGGGACGACGAACGTGTCCGAGCTAAGCGTCTCAACTTCGAACACCTTGTTAGACTCCTGCACAACCTTGCGCAACCCAATTGCTTCCTGGAGCTTGTCCTTCCATTCGGTGCGTGCCTGTGAAGACTCGGCATAAACCGTGTAGAGCCCTCCAAGTCGGCCAGTGTGCAATATTGTGCAAGGGTACACGACGCGCGAGTCGGTCGTGTCGGGAGTAAGACCTGGTGTGTTTGCCTGTGCATCCTTGTTACCACCCCCAAAGCCACGAAGTAAGCCAGTCCCGCGCTGAGTAGGCGAGTCCGTGAAGTTTGCCAGGGTCAACAGATCCAGGGGAATAGGCTTGTAAGAAAGGTCAGACTAGGCGCTCATGTAGGGAAGAAACGACATACCCGGCGGTTGACGTGATATTTCGTAACGCCATCCCTTTCTTTGGGCTTTGTCAGCACCACTGTAATGACATCGCAGTCAGAAAACAACCACTATAGCCTCTTCTGTCTCCATGACCCACAGTAATTATCGAATAGCAGAACGAAGAGCTCGCTCCAACCACTCCACTCAAAGCCAGTATCCGGCTGGCGCAGGAGCTTGCCTGTATGGATGAGCGAGCGGTTCTCGGCCAACAAGTCCATATCCTGTGAGAGTACAGAGCGACAACGTAAAAATTCGGCTTCAACTGTGTTCCAGTGGACTGAGACTTACCACTGTCTCGCCGGGTTTGAACACTAGATTCGAATTGTACCGCCACAGCTCGACCTTTTGTTCCGCGGAGGCGACGCCTGGTTGTGTTTCCTTGAGCAACGACTTGATCACTTCGATAACGTGAGGAATGCTATCATGATCCTCATGGCCCTCAGTACTGGCTTCCACGATGCCCTTCAGGAGCAGCTCATATCGCGCAAGACGTGGAATCGGCCGATTCACGAAATTTTTCATGTCAAGGCGGTTTGCGTCTGGATGGCGCGTGCATTGCTGCAGAACCCAGTGTAAACAAACACGCATGATAAACGCAGATCACAGGAAGCAAACATACCTCCACGAAATCCTTAAACGTGACATTATTTGCCATTTCATCAACGATACGATACTCAGCGATCGGATAGTTCGTGATGTATTCCATATACTCCTCACGCCAGTTCAGCGCGGCATCAAAGATGGCAGCGGAAACACTGTTGATGACTGGGTGTTCATCACGTTGGATAGCATGGAGGCAGTCAAGTAGCTTGCGGTGTTGTAGGTGTAGAGCACCAAAATTATGATAGACATCCGTGATGAAGGCCGATAGTCGGTCGCGGGGAATGATGGATGGTTCTGCCGCGCGCAATGGTTGTACATACATCTGACAAGCGAAAACGAACCTGGGTCAAATAAGACATAAGATTCGGCGGGTGCCACTCACGATATCGATGTTCTCCAAATCGCGCACATATTGCATCTCACCCTTGATAAGCTCAAAAATGATGCTACAGAGAGTGGCATCAGGGCACTGGTACTAGTATCTTATTGACGGAACTCACCTCTGACGCTTCTGCTCCGATTTGTCGATCCCGGCTCTAACATCTTCGCTCACCAGGTTATGCCATTCGAACTTGGCAGTTGGACCCCTGCACATCGCGTGCTGGAACGTCTGAAGTATGCACGCTGCCTGCAGGTTCTTGAACGCTTGCACGGCTTCAATGAGGAAGTCCGCGTCCGGATTGCCCTCAGCCGTCTCCTTCGCAATGGCCTCGAGCACATTCTCGTACCGCTGAAGGTGCTCCGATGGGCGATTCAGAAACACCTTGAGCTCCATCCCCCGTGCGTCCGGGTCCCGGTTTGCTTTCTACGTTGTAAACAGAACATAAGCAAAGCTCCTTGAAAGCTGAGAGAAGAGCACCGCGCACCTCAAGGAACAGCCGGAATTCGTGGTTTCCCTCAGCCTCCTCTTTCAACCGTTTCTCCGCAAGCGGCAAATGGCCTACATACGGCGGATACACGAGCCTAAATTCCGTCGCGACTTGGAGGAAGATATCACCAACGCGCTGAATGACGAGTGACTGTTCACGCTGGCGAACGTTGAGGATCTCGAGTAACTGGGAATTCGCGCGTCGAACATCGTAGAAGTTTCCAAAAACGTCATCAATGAATCCATCGAGTTCCGTGTAGGGTATCACAGGCGGGTTCGCGTTGCGCAAGGGTCGGATAAAGATCTGTTTTCGCAAAAGACCGTCAGTGGCAATATCCCGTCTGCGGGTCCTAACATAGGAAATCGCACAGATTCAATTATGTCAAGATCCTTTAGATATTGAACCTCTTTAGAAATGAGCGTGTGAATAATCGTCTGGCGATTGATCTCGCTTTCCGGGAGTGCGCCCAAAACAGCAGGATCAATGTGCGTCGTCCACTCTTCATCCAGTGAAACGGGGACAGGAGACGTGATTTCCTCTACGATAATCGGCTCTACCTATACCACTCCACAAGGTCAGCTTAGCACACAAACGGCATTAGATCACGCCCACCCTTGACCGACGCGGGCATGCAAAGGAGTAACATGGCATCGCCTCCGAGCAGCTGGGCGAATAACACCTAGTCAACACCGTGATAACGCTCGTTGGGAGCTCGGTTTGATCAGGTTGCGCATCAGCAGGGCCCTCTTGGTCGTCGAGGAACATGTACACGTCCTCGACGCCGTCTTGGAGCATGCGTCCACCCCACTCAACCTCATAAAAGAAGAGTTGCTGTTGCAGACTGCGCGCTACTTGCAACGCGATGGCACGGTTATTTGTTGCAACGCCTTGGTTCATAATGAGCTCCGAGACGATGCGCGACTGGAGAGTAGACTATGACCAGCACGCGGCACGAGGAGTCAGAGGTGGCGCGGACAGGTAAGGGCGATGAACATACGACAATATCCTTGCCAGTAAATGCCCGCGGATAAGGGATGCTCCCTTTCACGTGAGTCCCTCGTGGCACCTGGTCGCGTAGCCACACTGCGATATTGCTGAGCAGCGAAAAGTTGACAAAGGAGTCGAGGCTCTCCTCCTCCGAGTAGAACTCGTCGTCATCATCGTAATAATCGTCATCCGCGTACAAATTCGCAGCGTCTTCCATGGCCCCGCGATTTTTCAACCTTTCGATATCGGATGCCAGACGCGAACGCGCGGTCGTTTCAGATCGAGCAGGCTCGGACTGCTGGCGTTCGGCGGGCCCCGGCGGGAGATCGTACAGCTTACTGGAAAACGAGTCCCCGCGGTCGATGGGATTGCGTTCGGCAATGATATCCTTATTACTACTGGTACCGCTGTATGTTGTTGGTAAGGTGGATGTGGTCGCCACAGTCGATGCTGTCAAGTGACGCTCAAGCCCGCTCGCGAGCGTACTCGAGACAGTTGAGACAATGCTGCTGGCAGCTGCAGGCGGAGAACGATGGTTTCGTTGGTCCGGCAGATACCTGGAAAAAGGATGAGAAACTTACTATGGGAGAGTGGACGAGCAAACCCTTGAGTTCCTGGAGCAAGAATATCCTCCGAGGAGTCACGTTCGAGGGCATTCCCAGGTCGTGGCGGGGTTTGAGGGTGGACTGGTGGATTAAGTGGCGGTGGTGGCGGGATGTTAGAAAAGCTGGGCAAGTTGGATGCATAAGTGGCGTCGAGAGGGAAGTAAGTGCCGCTGCCGGTACTCATTGGTGAATAAAGCTCTGATGACGGTGAAAAGGTGGACTCTTCGTCGTGGGAGTCGAGGCCTATGGCGTGACCAGGTACCCGAGGCGCAGAGGCGCCTGGAGGTCGGAAGGAGGTCTTCTTTTGCAGCATGCTCCCGGGAGATTGAGCTCCGTTGGAAAAATAACTTGCCGCTGGGGATAAATTCCAGGGTTGGCCATAAGATCCAAGAGAAGAGGAAGAGGTATCCGGGACAGGCATGCTGTACGGAGGCGCATCCTCATCACGAGTATGTGCAGCAGATGGCGAGGGTGAGCGCGCATCAATGCTACTACTGCTCCCGGGGCGCAATCCTGCAGGGACCTTATGCGCTGGCCGCGGATCGGACGGTAATCCACGAGGGGGTGGGGACCTCTCCGCAGGGGGGGCGGGAGAGCCATTGCCGTGGGACTCGGTTGCATATTGAAATCGAGGTCTACACACAGGGATGACATGAGAATGAGGGAGAATATTGGAGAGTCACGCACTGCTCGGCGGAAGGCCTGGCACCTGTAGAGGCGGGGGGAGGAGGATCGTGAACGATGGCGGGCTCGGGCATGTGAGTGGGATAAGGAGAGGAACTGTTGGGTGAGGCTGCGGGAAGCTTTGGTAGGGGGCGAGGGCTCTTGCCCAGGACGGGGGAAGTAGAAAACGCTGTTGGGGAGCGAAGGGGACGGTTGCTGTCGCGGGGGCTGGAGGAGGCTAGGAAAAGATATAGGAAGAGGAAGGAAGGAAGAGAGGAAGGAACCCACCACGGGATTGTGGGTGTGGTCTCTGTGAGCCTACGCCTTCGTCGCCATGCGGAGGATCGACGTTGTTTGGCCTGCTTATTGGGAATGTCGGAGAGAAATTCGAAGGACTGGACTCCTCTGCGAAGGCGCTCAGAACTTGGTCGTAAAGCTCCTGGAGATCAGTATCTCCTGCTGGGAGACGCTGGGGAGGGGCAGAGGAAGCGATTGTCGGCATGAGCTAGGCGTAGGAGGTGTGGGATGTATGATTCGGGTGGAATTGGACTAGTGATTACCGTTACTTATTTCTATGCTGAACAGCGCCCAAACCGATGACGAGGGTGCGGTCGTTGGGACGGCGATGCAAGGGCAGGTCGGGCAGGGCACAGCACATGACCCCAACCCCATTCTCATCCACCCAGCCATGATCCCCAAGCGTGCATCATCGGTCCACGATATCCGCACTCACAACCCCCCCTTCGGCTCAAGGAAGGTGCCTACCGCTCTCACCCTCTTATCTCTTATCCTTACTCGTTTCCCCAGATTTCTCACAGAGAGCGCCGATGTCTGGTCCCAGAACGCATGGGATCATGTCCCACCCCCCGTGGACCAGGACGCAACCATCGCTGCCTCTCTTGCCCGACAGCGTGCTGCCCCTGTGCCAGATGATGATAAGAATAAATACAACGCCAAGCCTGCCAAGCATTGGTTCGTTCCAAACTGATTTAGTCGTGTACTCAACGGTCCATAGGGACAATTTTTACAAGGCAAACGCCTCGAACTTCTTCAAGAATCGCAAATGGTGGGTCTTACCACCACATACGTTACCCAAGAGTTGTTGATCTCATCATAATTCATGATCAGGTTGCATCTCGAGTTCCCTGAGCTAATCGCTGCTGCCGAGCCGTCGGTGCGCCCATCTATTGTCGCCACGGAAACCCAATTACATTCCACGCCACGCAGACTGGGTGTCGTACGGTGGTTGAAATAGGATGTGGTACGTCGCATGCGGCTGTGACTCGAATACCAATGATTTGTCCCAATTTACTGCGCCACTCGCCTATGCAGGCGCTGGCAACGCAATCTTTCCGCTACTATCGCAAAATCGCAACCCCGAGTTACGCATTCACGCGTTCGACTATTCCTCGCATGCAGTCAAGCTTGTCCAGGTGACTCTCAACTTGTGCTGTGTTTCCCTACCAATCCATTGATCACGATCAATCAAGCAAAACGTCCTGTACACATCCCCGCCCTGTGGAACGATCACGGCAGCGGTCTGGGACTTATCGTCCGCCTCGCCTCCTCCGGGCCTTGCGCCGCGCTCCGCCGACATCCTCGTTCTCGTATTTGTCCTCAGCGCCCTACATCCTTCCGAATGGCCCCGCGCCATCTCCAACATCGCGCAGGTGAGCAAGTCTTTCTCACCCTCGCCTCGTCTCCACCTACATCCCCTCTCCTTTCGCAAGACGGTAACACCCATGATTCAGATGCTCAAACCTGGCGGATTAGTGCTCATGCGCGACTATGGTCGACACGACCTCACCCAGCTGCGCTTCAAAGGCGGTCGGCTACTCGACGAAAACTTCTACATCCGCGGTGATAGCACGCGTGTATATTTTTTCGAACTAGGTGCGTCCCGGCATCTAATCCAAGTGATCCAAGCAAGCAAAAAAAATTAACTATCGGCTGGTCTTCTTTATTACACGCTTTATTCCCGGGTCTTTGCCGCAGATGAGCTCGCTTTGTTGTTTACGGGCGCACCCGCGCCGCCAACTGCGCATGCACAGCTGCAGCAGCAAGTCGCTTCGACCGAGGTTGACGACGAAAATGAAAATGGTGACGGTGAAGACGAGGGTGACTGCGGAACCAAAGACGAGCGCTTGCCGGACGGGCTAGCATCGCCGCTTATACCACCCAGCCTCGATTCCTCCTCGTCCACAGCCCCCAGCCCCAGTCCTGATCCATCCGAACATGTGATCCACCCGTCCCTGCGGGATCCCGACGTTCTCGGGCTTCCCCACCCTCTGTTCACCATCACACAGCTTGGTGTTGACCGTCGGCTGCTCGTAAACCGCAAGCGGCAGCTCAAAATGTACCGCGTTTGGATGCAGGGTAAATTCCAGCGCACGGAAGCAGATGGCTTACCCCTCGCCTTGGAGCGCGACACAGGTGCCCCATAAGCACCGCATCTCCCTCTCTACCCGCTTTCCAGTGTGGAAGGAACTTGTCTCAACGCCGCAAGTTATTGAAATAGTGTATAATAGCAAGTGAGATACAGTCGCATATGCAGTATATATTTACAGTATACAGTATCAAGCAATCGTTACTCTCATATCCGGGCTGTAACGACTCAAAACACAATATTGAAGATCTTCTCACCCAAGTTGCGGGGAGGCTCCTCCGGCGTTTCAGTGTCCTCGATAAAGGGGATGCCCTGAAAATCACGTGCAGCTGTCAGTCGACATTTGCAAAAACCCGTGCGCCCAGCGCACCGTGACAAAGTCCATCTCATGGGCCCGCCAGAAGGGCGTGCGCATGTACACCGTCCAGCCGATCCAGAGGGAAAAGAAGATCGGGATGTTGATGTACGCGGTGAGGAAGTTCTGCGTATTCCACACATAAAATACTTTGTAGCCGTTGATGAGGATGAAGATTGACGTCCAGAAGACACCCCAAATGGCAAGCCCCGGCTGCAGCCAGTTCCAGTACGCGAGCCGGGAGCGATCGATTCCCTGTACTTTGTGTCCACGCCCTGGGCAAAATCGTGAAGCGGTTCAAAAAAACCGCGGTGGAAATTTATAAAATACGTACAGAATCGGATGTAGGTTAGGTTGATGGACCACCATGTGAAGAACCCAGCGGTGGTTGACAGGTTGACAAACCAGCTACAACGAAGACGCATTTATAAATTTACACTCTAGTTGGCATGGGGAAAAAACGGCGCACTTGAAAACTTTGGCAGCACCGGACGACACGTTCATGAAAGACAACAGGGAGAAACAACACTGCAAAGCACCCGAGAATTCAGCCCCGTGTGAATTGAACCCCACGCAATAGGAAAAACTTACGGTGCAGAGTACAGCGACGATCGGGAGACCATTCTTTGTGCAATACGAGAAGATCCGAGGGGCTTGCCCACGGATCGATAGGCCATACAAGATACGCGACGAGCAGAACAAGAAAGAATTACTGGCAGAAAACGCGCTCGTAAAGATTACCGCGTTAATAATAGACGGCAGGGTATGGATACCCGCGCGGCGAATCGCGATGACGTAGGGCGACTGCGAGGCCGTGCCAGACCCATTGAGCAAGTCTAGATCGTCGTACGGGACGAGCATCCCGGTGATTAGGATTCCGAGAAGATAGAAAATGACGATGCGCCAGAACACGCGATGAACAGCCTTTGAGATGTTTCGGCGCGGGCTCTCCGTCTCCGACGCAGCGCTGCAGGAATCAGCGTTACATGTAACTCATCCGAATGAGAGCAAAGTGAACTCACATTGCAACGAGCTCCATCCCCTGAAAAGAGAAGCCGGCCTGAACGAGGACAGCCACCCAACCTAGGAAGTGATCCGTGGACTTGCTTTTCACGAGACCAGGACCATTGAAAGCACCAGGATGTTTCCAGTACTAGAACTCATAGTCAGGACTTTGAAAAGTAACTGGATTCGAGGGTTTCACTTACTGTGAAGCCGAGGCGCTTGTGATCAGGACCTCCTCCGAGGTCGATAATCAATCCACAGAGAATGAGACCAGTAATGAGGGTGACTATGCAGGAAGGTCAACACCACCAACAGATGAGGAAGAAATGTACCCTTAATGATAGAGAAGACAAACTCGGCTGAGACCATATCACATTATACTCTTTCAGAAACAGGCGATGAAACCCACATTCTCCAAAGTACCGGACACCAAAAATATTGATAAGACAGACAAGGAAGCAGAGCACCGCAGTATAGCCAGCCTTGTGCTTATGCTTGAGTAGTAATGTGTCGGCCTAATGTTAACCCCTTCATCGACGAATAGGTTAGGGATCTACATACGTTATCGTCCCAGTAAGTAATGAGGATGGTCGCAGCCGTGATCTCTACGGCGAGGTAATACTGTGGGAAGAAGTTCAATGAAGCATGATTGATGCAAATTCTACGGCTTACCCTTGTGCCTACGAATAATATATTCCAGATATTCATTGGTATTCAATATGCGGACACTACTCACGTAGAAATAATTCTACAGGTAAAGAACGTGCGTAAAGCGTCAAGCTCTTAGTAAAATGTAACCTAAATAAAATTCCGCACCCAGCCAACCTACACGACCAGAAAAATGAGCCCGGATACATGAGGGTTCAGGTGAAGACCACTTACGGTGGCACCAAAGGAAGGCTGAACCCAGCGAGCAGCTGAATAAAGAATACAGACCTCACATGTGAAATTGAACTTTGACACGAGCCGAGAGGAACTGACCAAAGTGTGGGAAAGTGCCAGATACGGGTGCCAAGGCTGTCATTTCGCCGATGGAACACAACGAGCTTTTGGAGGTGTTAGGGTGGACACGTGCGATGATGATGGCAAATGTACGTACGAATACGCCACCGTGCCAACCAAGCCGTATGCCAACAATGCGCCAATGGGTCCCGCGTCATGTAGCGCAGACCCTGACCCAAAGAATAAACCCGTTCCAACAGTTCCCGCAATCTGTGTGTGATAAGATCAAGGGCACAAACAATGGTAGGCAGTGTGACCTCACGGCAATCCTGTGGAGTCGATCAATGATAGACCATGGGCGCATAAACAGAATGGACAAACATCTGAACATGTCGCTGCTTCAGACGACGTTGGACGCGGTCAAGGTCGGACAGGTCAAAGTGGTGGCGGTCATTTCCAGGTTTTACATGAGCGGTCGAACTGATGCCCTTGTCGTTATCATGGCTGGCTCCGCTTGACTCGTCCTTCTCCCCGGACATGGCCGTAAGTGAGCTTTAAGAAACGAGTTGAAAGGCTACGGCGGGAGGGTGGAGAGGACAGTACGAGACCAGGAGTGGATCCATACGACAGTTATAAAGAGTTCACAGACAAGAGAAGCACGTCGAAGATCTTAGCCGTGGTCACAGTAACTCCGCGGTCCATTCCTCCTGTTCGACACTCTTGAAACGTGGAACTAACAAAGTCCTCCTGAAAGTGGGTACAGTACAAGAAGAAACATGCTCTTTTCAAGTCCACATCTAACGCAGATTGGGGAGGCCGGTTTTCCGAAATAAAAACTGCGCCAGATCCTCGATCCAATTAAGGAATGCGATAAGAATCCCAACACCACGAGTGGTTCGCTTAAGCCAGAGGCAGTGTCAGAGGTATGGTAATAATTTGATCCATCAGGACATCGGTCGTGGAGGGGCTCATGGTCACCCGCTGGCCAATTGAAGAGTACATGGCGCATTCTCTGATAGAGAAGAGAAGAGTGCTCGTGTGATATTCACCAGAGGAAGGGTTTGCCTGATCTCGCAACCCGATCCATACATTACACATCGAATCGTCGAGTCGTCTGAGTACATGGCCATCGTGCAATGTGGAGGTAGTCGCGTGGTGCAAGTGGAGCCTGGGAACAAAGAAGTGCCGTCAGTGCGATACCACCGCCATGATGCGGACTTCCCATGGCTCACAGGGCCACGGCAAGATAGGTTGGAACTTGGAAGAAATACCCCTAACCAATTTTCGCCAGCTCACAAACCGTAAAACACGATTAACTTATACAAGCTGAAGTCCGTTGACCCATGCCTCAGGCACAGACTAAAGCTTGTAACTAGTATGTAAAAACGGTAGTGCCTAGCAAACGCTGCTCATCAACGAAAATGGGCGTGGAGTCGTGGACCGCTTGCAATCTTGCTTGCAATTGGACGTGGGTAAATGCTGGTCACGTGCTTTTGCCCAATTTGTGTTCATGCGCGTTGTCAACCAACTTGCAACCAACTTGCGCGATACAGTACAATATACGGTGTATCGATGACAGCGCGGCTGAAGCGGAGAACAGACGAGCAGGGTATCAACTACACGAATTTCTGTCTGGTGCGCCTGCCAGTGACTGGAACCGAGGGCTTTTGAAATGAGAGGGTTGGGTTAAACCTCTGACCTGCAGACCAGGTAATAATACTGTACAGCCTTTTTATCCCAATACAATACTAAAGTGAAACCCAACGGTAGAGTTTGGGTGAAACGCGTCTTCCATCATGATCATGCATGATCAGGAAGACAATCCTCTCGCTGGTGGTTGCCTGTTGAATTCACCGTATACCCGGGCTACTGGACTCGAAATCACAATGTTCCGGTTATGCTGCTGCCTAGTGGACCTTGTGGACATTACGTATACCACAGATACGACGAATGAATACTAATGAATGCTTATCACAGTGCTGCTGGCCAACCGTAACCTGAATACATCACGACACCTTCCTCTATTACTTGTCACCTTCGCTCTCCGAGTCGCAACTTCTCGCCGCCGCTTCAAGTTTCTCTCTACTTTCTCCTATCTCTTACGCATAGCTGCTTAACCCTGCGAATTAAGAGTCCGTTCCAAACTCTGCTTGTCCGCTTAGGTCATCGTTAGTGTGGTCAGACCAAGGGTCAGACAACCTTGCAGTCCTTGTTGCAGTCTGTCAGTTGCAGACAACCGACCTCCAGTTGTGCAGTGGCGTTGTAGTTTACTATTGCCAATGAACAATAACTTTATTTTCCATCTTTCTTATTGGCCTACTGCGGTTCAAAAATCTTGGGGAAAAGGAGAGCAAAAGAATGCCCATTAGCCGACTTGAACTGCTATCCTCGTCACGTCGCTAGCTATGTGATTTTCAAGATCACGTGTGACTTTCAAGGTCAGTTACTAGTGACGCGGTCCAACAGCTAAGCTAGACGGATCCTGCTCATTTCGTTACATTCATCATTATGAGTCGTCAAGCTTCAAGACAAACAATGAGCTTTCTCGTCTTACGAGCTTCGTTCGCGATCTGCGTATGTGTTTCTGGTCCGCCGGGAACCATTGTCAGTTGACTCGTCGGTTCGCGCAAACTCACAAGAACCACAATTACTGTAAGGACATGTATCTGGCGTTATCCCTCTAAACAATCCTTCTCCGCAAGGGGTCAATTTACAGGTCCCTTTTGCTTTTAACTGTACTTCGTTCCTTCAGGCCGTACTGATTTTACCCGGATTTACACGATTGTGGTTACCGGTGAGCCCCAGTGTGTGCATCATACTGCACTATGTTCGACCCAGGAGGACCGCGAACGCATTGAGCATGCCGCTAACAGTCTTCAGCCACCCGCCCCTGTGGAGGCCCGTTCAGCACCATCTAGCATCCATTACACCGGCCCCATCTAACACCCCGGGTCTTTGCCCCAGATGAGCCTGCGTTATTGTTCATGGGCTCTCCCGCGCCACCAACTGCGCATGTACAGCCACGGCAACAAGTCGCTTCGACCGAGGTTGAAGACGAAAATGATGACGGCGAAGACGAGGGTGACTGCGGGGCGAAAGACAAACGCTTGCCAGACGGGCTAGCATCGCCGCCGATACCACCCAGCCTCGATTCCTCGTCCAATTATGCCACAAGCCCCGGCCTGGCCCACCCCACCCGTCCCCGCGGGATCCCGACATACTCGGGCTGCCTCACCTCTGTTCACCATTACGCAACTTGGTGTCGACTGTCCGCTCGTGGACAGCAAGCGACAGCTCAAAATGTACCGCGTTTGGATGCAGGGTAAATTCCATGGCTTACCCCTCGCCTTGGAGCGCGACACAGGTGCCCATAAGCACCGCATCTCCCCCTCTACCCGCTTTCCAGTGTGGAAGGGACTCGTCTCAACGCCGCAAGTTATTGAAATAGTGTATAATAGCAAGTGAGATATACAATCGCATATGCAGTATATATTTATAGTAACAGTATCAACCAGTCGTTACTCTCATACCCGGACCGTAACCACTCAAAACACAATATTGAAGATCTTCTCACCCAAGTTGCGGGGAGGCTCTTCCGGCGTTTCAGTCTCCTCGATCGACGGGATGCCCTAAAATCACGTGCAGCTGTCAGTCGACATTTGCAAAAACCCATTGCGCCCGAACGCACTGTCACAAAGTCCATCTCATGGGCCCGCCAGAAAGGCGTGCGCATGTACACCGTCCAGCCGATCCAGAGGGCAAAGAAGATCGGGATGTTGATGTACGCGGTGAGGAAGTTTTGCGTATTCCACACAAAAAATACTTGGTAGCCGTTGACGAGGATGAAGATTGACGTCCAGAAGACACCCCAAATGGCGAGCCCAGGCTGCATCGGGTTCCAGTACGCGAGCTGGGAGCGATCTATTCCCTGTACTTTGTGTCCACGCCCTGGGCAAATTCGGTCCCAAATCGGTTCAAAGGAACGAGATAGCTGCAGAAAAAACGTACAGAATCGGATGTATGTCAAGTTGATGGACCACCATGTGAAGAACCCAGCGGTGGTTGACAGGTTGACAAACCAGCTACAATGAAGACGTATTTATCAAGTTACATTCTAGTTGGCATTGGGGAAAAAGGCGCACTTGAAAACTTTGGCAGCACCGGACGACACGTTCATGAAAGACAACAGGGAGAAGCAACACTGAAAAGCACCCGAGAATTCAGCCCCGTGTGATTTGAACCCCACGCAATAGGGAAAACCTACGGTGCAGAGCACAGCGACGATCGGGAGACCATTCTTTGTGCAATACGAGAAGATCCGAGGGGCTTGCCCACGGATCGATAGGCCATACAAGATACGCGACGAG
Organism: Russula vinacea; assembly: GCA_022376525.1. Taxonomy (NCBI): domain Eukaryota; kingdom Fungi; phylum Basidiomycota; class Agaricomycetes; order Russulales; family Russulaceae; genus Russula; species Russula vinacea. Next base: position 12,456 of record WTXL01000020.1, on the reverse strand, counting down.
CAGAACAAGAAAGAATTACTCGCAGAAAACGCGCTCGTAAAGACGGCCGCGTTAATGATAGATGGTAACGTATGGATACCCGCGCGGCGGATCGCGATGACGTAGGGCGACTGCGAGGCCGTGCCAGACCCATTGAGCAAGTTGGGATCGTCGTACGGGACGAGCATCCCGGTGATTAGGATTCCGAGAAGATAGAAAATGACAATGCGCCAGAACACGCGACGAACGGCCTTTGAGATGTTTCGGCGCGGGTTCTCCGTCTCCGACGCAGCGCTGCAGGAATCAGCGTTACATGTAACTCATCCGAACGAGAGCAAAATGAACCCACATTGCAACGAGTTCCATACCTTGAAAAGAGAAGCCGGCCTGAACGAGGACAGCCACCCAACCTAGGAATTGATCCGTGGATTTGCTTTTCACGAGACCAGGACCATTGAAAGCACCAGGATGTTTCCAGTACTAGACCTCATAGTCAGGACGTTGAAAGTAACTGAATTTCAGAGTTTTACTTACTGTGAAGCCGAGGCGCCTGTGATCAGGACCTCCTCCGAGGTCGATAATCAATCCACAAAGAATGAGGCCAGTAATGAGGGTAACTGTACAAAAAGGTCAACACCATTAACAGACAAGGAGGAAGGAACGTACGCTTGATGATGGAGAAGACAAACTCGGCTGAAACAATCTCATGCTATGCTCTTCAAAAATAAAAGGGTTTGAACCCACATTCTCCGAAGTACCGGACACCAAAAATATTGATGAGACAGACAAGGAAGCAGAGCACCGCAGTATAGCCAGCCTGGTGCTTATGCTAGTGTAATATGTCCGCTTAATGTCAATCCTTTTACTGTAATGACAAGTAAGGAATCCACATACGTTATCGTCCCAATAAGTGATAAGGATGGTCGCAGCCGTGATCTCTACGGGGACAGTGATACTGTAGGAAAGGGTTCAAAGTAGCACAATCGATGCAAACTCAATGGCTTACCCTTGTGCCTACGGAGAATCTATTTCAGATACTCATTAGTATCCAATGCGTGGGTACTACTCACGTAGAAATAATTCTGTAGGTAAGAAACGAGCGTTAAGCGTTGAGCACTGAGCTCTTAAGATGTAATCTAAATAAAATTCCGCACCCAGCCAACCTGCACGACGTGAAACATGAGCCTGGATACATGAGTGTTTAGGGTAAGATCACTTACGGCGGCACCAAAGGAGGGTTGAACCCAGCGAGCAGCTACATAAAGACCTACATGTGAAATTCAACTTTGACACGAGCTGAGAAGAACTGACCGAAGTGTGGGAAAGTGCCAGAAATGGGTGCCAAGGCGGTCATCTCGCCGATGGAACACAACGAGCTTTGGAGTTGTTAGGGTGGACATGTCTGGTGATGATGATGATAAATATACATACGAATACGCCACTGTGCCAACCAAGCCGTATGCAAACAATGCGCCCAGAGGTCCCGCGCCATGTAGCGCGGACCCCGACCCAAGGAATAAACCTGTTCCAATAGTCCCCGCAATCTGTCCGCGATAAGATTATGGCTCAATAGAAGGCAGGGTGACCTCACGGCAATCCTGTGAAACCGATCAGCGATGGACTATGGCGCATAAGCAAAAGGGACAAACATCTGAACATGGCGCTGCTTCAGACGACGCTGGACGCGGTCAAGGTCGGACAGGTCAAAATGGTAGCGGTCATCTCGAGGTATTATATGAGCGACCGAAGCAATGCCCATCTCGTTATCATGGTTGGCCCCGCTTGACTCGTCCTTCTCCACAGACATGGCCGTAAGTGAGTTTTGAGAAACGAGTTGAAAGTCTTGGGCGGGGAGGGCGGGGAGTCAAGGGGTGGAGAAGACAGCACGAGACTAGGAGTGGCCATATGAGAGTTATAAAGAGGTCATTTTAGTCGAAAGATAAGAAGCATGTCGAAGATCTCAGCCGTGGCCACAGTAAGTCCGCGGTCTTCCCTCTATCCGGCACTCTTGAAACGAAACACGGCTTTGTCCTCCTGGAAGTGGGTACAAAAAGGCCCTTTTCAGGTCCACACCCAACGCCGGTTGGGGAGACCGCTTTTCCTAAATAAAAAATGCGCCACATCCTCGATCCAATTTAATAGACGCGATAAGAAACCCAACGCCACGAGTGGTTCGCTTGGCAGAGACAGTGTCAGAGGCGTGATAAAAATTTGATCCATCAGGGCACCTTTGCACATGGGTCGCGGAGAGGCTCATGGTCACCCGCTGACCAGTTGAAACATACTCCTCGTCCCATTAGGCCTTCTCTGATGGAGAAGAGAAGGGTGCTCGTGTGATATCCGCCGGAGGAAGGGCTTTGCCTGTTCTCAATTCGCAACCCGATAGATATCGAATCGCCGAGTCGTCCGAGTGGTCAAGGTACATGGCATCGTGCAATGTAAAGGTGGCCGCGTGATGCGGGTGGAGCCTGGTGACCAAGTGCTATCAGTGCGATACCGCCGCCGTAATGCGGACTTCCCATGGCTCACAGGGCCAAAACGAGATAGGTTGGACATAATATCCCCAACCCACAAACGGTAGAACACGAATGACTAGCACAAGCTGAAGTCCGTTGCTGTAGGTCGGGGAGCGAGCATTGCGAGCAACTTATGCCGGAGGCACGGACTAAAGCTCGTTAACAGGTACAGTAGACTGCTCATCAATGAAGGGCGTGGAACCCAAGGAGGAACAGCTTGGAGGGACGTGGGTAAATGCTGGTCACGTGCTTTTGCCCAATTATTTGTGTGTAAATCATCATTGGTGTTGTCAACCAACTTACGCTACAGTCTACGACTTATCGATCAATGAGCAGCGGGACAGCACGGCTGAAGCGGAGACTAGATGAGCAGGGTGTCAACTACACGAATAAGAAGGCCGTCGAGAATTTCTGCTTGGTGCGCCCGAGGGGCTTTCGAAAGGAGGGGTTGGGTTAACGCGCACCTTCTCTCCTCGTCTAGATCGGCACTCCACTGCCTCCCTTGGAGAAAAAGGACGCCAATGAATTCGTTCCAATATGGAAACAAGATGTACGCCCGACCGATTCACCTTTTGCTACCACCTTAGCTCAATTTGTGACCGTCCAATATACAGGTTCGAGATGAGCAGGGCCGTAGACGACTACACGGTGCCTTCACCGGTGGCTTCTCTGCAGGCTACTTCAACACCGTTGGTTCAAAAGAAGGTGCGTCCTCCTCATTGCCTGCGTCACACATACTAACTTTTCCTCAAAGGATGGACCCCATCAACGTTTGTCTCGTCGAGGTCGGAGCGTGCCAAGCAGAAGGCGGCCCGTCCAGAAGACTTCATGGACGAGGAGGATCTCGCAGAACTCCGAGAGAGCCAGATAATGACCGGCATAAAGGAGCAACAACAGCGTGATGTCTTTGCTGGCACTCAAGCCGGACCTACCACGCAACAAGATGATCCAGAGCAAGAGTGAGTTCGATCCCTTTCGCTCCGCGTCTCCTCACTTAACGTTTACCACAACCCTAATCGAATCGACAGTTCAATCGCTGCTAGTATACGGCGCGCGCTGATGCCTCCGCTGGAAGACTCTGCCGGCGTCCGTCTGCTCAAAAAGATGGGTTGGCGCCCCGGACAAGGCATCGGTCCACGTGTCTCCTGGCGCACGCGCAAAATCCAGGATTTACTCGCCGCGGGAAAGTCGCTCAATGGCGTCGACATCGACACGCTCGACGACGACGAGGAAGCGAAGCGCCACCTGTATCCGCCGCGCGACACAATCGTGCCGCGAGTCCCGATGAAGTCAGATGTGTACGGAATCGGCTTCAAAGCTGGTGCGGGCTCGTTGAGAGCCTTGGGCAGGAGCAGAAGCACCTCATACCAAGGGTCCAAAGCTTTCCGGTGAGTGATGTTTCGTTTCGCCTGCAGACGCCATCGGCGAACTTAATCATCCCCTCTCTCCCCTACGAAAGCCGGTTTGGTCTTGGCGCATTGAACGAGGCCGAAGACGATGATATTGATGTTTATGATTCGACGACCCATGCCGAGCGGACTTATATGCCTTACGATGCCATCCGGGACGCCGATGATAGCTCTGGTGTAAAACGAGGCAAGTCGGTTCAGAAGGTAGTACAGTTTTCTTTTTCATACCAGCTTCCTGGACTGATTATTGCTAGACATCTACAACGCAGCAGCGGTTCCCGAACGGAATGGCCGTACTAGTCGGCTTTGTTATCCCCCAGACCCCGTACAAAGGAACAATGGTGACTGTTTCTCAACAATTCGTGGTTATTCAACTCATTGGAGCCTGGTGCAGGTTTCCGATCCCAGAAATTCCACAAGGCTGGAAGCCTGACCCTCGTCGAGTATGGCAGAAAGACACAAATGTAGACAAAGTTGCAGCGTCTGCGACAAGCGTGTTGGGAAAGAGAAAACTGACCGCAGACCAGGTAATAATGTCCAGCCTTTTTATCCCAATACAATACTAATTGAAACCTAACAGCGTGGTGCGATCCTGGGTGAAACGCCTCTTCCATCAACGCTGTCTGTGTTCGACTACTTATCCAAGGAGGACCGTGAACGCATTGAGCATGCCGCTTCCGGTCTCCAACCACCCGTCCCTGATTCTACACCAGCCCCCGTGGAGTCCCGTTCAGCACCATCTAGCATCCCTTACACCGCCCCCCACATAGCATCCGCGGCCCTCAAGGGCTTTATGCCATTCACCAATGACCCTGCCAAGCAAGAGCGCTACGTGTCCTACCTTCGCTCGCAATCCACGCCGGACTATCCCGAGCTCTTACCTCCTAAACTTCCCGGCCAAACGCCAGAGGCATACCACAAAGAACTGTCTGATTATTCGAAGAGCGCAGCGATCTTTAAGCCTGTCTCGGGTGCAATGGCGAGCCGCTTCACGACCGCCGCTGTTGTGGATTTGGGATCGAAAGCCGTCGAAGGCCTTCATCAACCCACGCACGAACCGGAACCACAGCAAGACAAAGAAGAGCAGAAGGAGACACCACGGCCAGACGAAGAAGTACAGAGTTCGAAGGCCCATGCGGCGCGCACGGGAATGTACGGTGCTCTTACGCGTGAGATCGTGCCGTGGCAGCCATCCCGGTTATTGTGCAAACGCTTTGGCGTAAAAGACCCGAATCCGGACATCACGACTGATACACCAATGCCCGGGGTACCCAATGCAGGAGGCAATACATGGAATGCGGAGGAGGCGCTCTCCAAAGCGGATTTGCAGACCGCCACTGCTGGGTCTACCAGCGCTGGGCCATCATCCTCCGCGGGTCGGCGCACGGTACGTGACCTGGAAAATGTTGGTCTCGGAGAGGACGAATCTCAGGGCCGTGATACGCTCACGTATGTGCGCCCGAGCATGGATATCTTCAAGGCCATCTTCGCGAGCGACGACGAGGACAGCGACGAAGATGCAGAGGAAGATGGCGGTCAGGAGAAGGGCGCCGTTCCAGATGCAGGCCCGTCAACGTTGCCAAAAAAGCGACCCGAGGAACAACCAACGAAGAACGCGGATGTCAAACCCGTTCCCGCGCACCTTCGAGCCCACAGCGCCGTCGATCACCACCACCCACCCACGTCGTACGAGCCCCGATCTACAACTGATAAGCCACCGGCCGACACGGAGACAGTAGACACCGCCACCTTCAAACCCGTTTTTGTACCCCGTGCAGAGCGGGAGACGCAGAAGGCGAGTGACAAGAGAGACGGTCGCGGGAAGGATAAGAAGAAGAGGGCTAGGGCGATCGTTTCGTTCGAAGAGGACGAAGGTGCCGCGTTGGTGATTGCGCCGCAAGCTGACAAGGACAAGGACAAGGGGCGCAGAAAGAAGAAGCCTCGTAGGGAGAAGGGTAATGCGGAGGGTGAGGGTCGAGGTGAAGGTAAGGGTAAGGGCAAGGAGGAGGATGCGGAGATGTGGGTCGAGAAGGCGACACCACAGGTAGTTTCCAGTTTCGCTGGCGCGTCGTCACCCGAGAAGGAAGTGCGGATTGGGGAGCCCGCTTCCGCTCCGGATCCGGTGTCTGCTGAGCCGACGAGAGGACAGGTAACTGAAGGACCATCTCGGGGTAGGAAGAGGGCTATTGATTTCTTATGATGTAGTACTGTACAGTACTGTGCTCTACTTTCGCATTATCCTTCACGTGCTCCGTATAGATAATCTAACGTCACGTGATAGTGTCGCGTCGTGGCGGCGCCGGCACCGGCACACCTTGATCTAATTGCGTGTCCGTACGGCTCCTCTGATCTGGCCACCTAACCCTTCGGCATCCGAAGGGCATGACGATCCCACACGGCCTGGCGCCGCATTTCCTCGCACACCCATGCTATAAAAATCCGTCGGGAGTCCTGTGACTCCCATCAACCAACTTAGACATCCCCATCTCTCTCGAGAACTTGAACACGAGTCTCTCATCCATATCATATGCCACACCACCACGTGTACTGGCACAACCACCTTAGGCGCTACAACATGCTCTGCGGCCCCTCCCGTCTCGTCTGGTTCGGCATTGGCTCTCTCGTGACCTATGCCTGGTTCCGCCACCATCGCGACCACTGCCCGCGCGTCGACTACCACCGTCGCGGCGATGGGCGCGCCCAATGGGAGCGCGAGCGCGAGCGTGACGAAGCCCCTCCTCCCCCTCCCAGCGCCCCTAACTATGGCGAGTGGCGACAAACACAGTCCAGTCCCAGTGGCGCCCTCCGTACCAAGGCCAAGGCCCCGCCGCCGCCGGTGCACCTCCTGCAGCACCAACTCCCCGCTTCGATAGCAATAGCAATAGCACCCACGTAGTACCACCACCCGGTGGTCCGGCGGCGGGGGGCCAATTTGATCGGGAGACCCAGTTGCTGGAGTCCATTGGCATCACTACAGCTGACCACGAGCGCCTGCGGCAGATGGGCCGTAGCGCTGAGGAGACGGTGAGGACTCGCTGAGTTTTGTTTGCGGGAACGTGGCAGTTGATTGTTATTATTATTTCCCGTCTGTACAACAGATCAGCGGCATGTCGGAGGCTACCATCGACGGTATGATGGGCGCGCTGCAACGTCTGAAAGATGTGCGTTCCTTTCGTCTACTAACAGGCACGGCGAGCTTGGGCTGATTATGCCCTAACTTAACTTACTAGCGGTTGGCTGAACGCCGCGGTCAGCAAATGCAGGACACCGGATCTCAACAAGCCAATCCGACCCCGGCTGCTTCTCCATCACCGGAAGTGCCACCTCAGCCCCGTCATTGGGTCTAAGTAAACCAATCTTACGTTTCCTATAATCTCGTATTTCTCCCAGCTCGTTTTTAGTACAGACAGATACATCCATAATCACTTCTCATGTATTTTTATGCACCCTGACACGATATGCTTCTGGCCCCGGACTCGAAATATTGTGTTTGTGAATATATTGGTCAGGATCTCGGCCCCCAAACGCTTCCTTTAAACAGCAAGACCTTGTTTCTCTGGTTCACTGACTTCTGGTTCCATCGCGTTACGCTGTGTGAATATATTGGTCAGAATCTCGGCCCTCCAAACGTTCCTTTAAAATAAACAACACCTTGTTTCTCTGGTTCACTGACCTCTGGCACCATCGCGTTACGCTGTGTGACATACGAGGGGACATGGATGTCAATCGTGCCTTGTTGCTCAGCTGCAAATATCATCAGATGGAGGAGCAAAGGCATGACAAAGAACATACGCGTGGAATGCCAGAAGTAGACGATAAGCCCCAATAAAACCACGGTGAATGAAGGGAATAGAGCCAGTATGGTTGAAAGTGCTAGACGAGATCGTGTAAGAAAGTCGCAATAATGCAACGGCGACAACGTACGAAAAGGAAAAGTCCTGTGACGTAGATCAGGGAATGATATCGGCAAAATATTTGAAATGAGGTGCGTACCGAAAAGGAGACCATAAAAGTCGCTGGAGAGGAGACTCAAGTTGAAATACGCGGAAGAGGCGAGACGATAGAGCAGGGGTGCGACCGTATACAAGATGAACATCGCTACGGGCCTAGTCAACGCGCTGTAGTTCAATCAGCCCACAATAGCCGCACCAACTGTGTAAGCGAACAAGAGGCCAACTGGGGGAAACCCAGTATGTGAGTGTGAAAGTTCGATAGTACGCCAGTAGAGGTTACACACTGTTGCGACCGCTCCAGTTGACCTCCTTCATTTTGTGGTGTTCAATGATAGATGCCTGAACGCCGTTGATAATCACGCCCCACATGCCCAGCTGGCCCACGACTTCGTACAGCGGCGAACGGCGCACGAAAAATTCCTCAGTTGCGTTCGCTACAGGTCTGCCGTTAGCTGCCTAGCCTCGGAGAGCCCTTTAGTTTTAAACAGGACGCACTGAAACCGTATAGCGTCGCGCCGATGATCATAAATGCGTCGCCCTTTCCCTTGTTCACAGCGGCCCAGTCCTTATGCGTGAGCTGATCAGAAGCCACGAGAAGGCCCAGCCCGGCTACACAGATCAAAACACCCTGCAAAAAAAGCTGTGAGAGGTAGTTTCAAAATACTGGGAGAAACGTACGAGGATTTGCGTCCAGTGGAAGCGCGTGCGCAAGTAAACGTACAAAAAGAACATGCATATAGGGATTGCCCATCTAGGTCAGTGAGTCGACGATTTACGGAGGCTCTGCGGGGACAAGACTCACGCATCGAGGAGCATACACGAGAGAAGGTTTGTATATTGATAAGCCTGTGGGGTATAGGTTCGTAACTCCACAGAAAAGTAAGAGTTCTAGCAAGTGAACTGACTTTTACGACCAGGTAGTTACCCTCGACGTCACATGTGGCCAAGATGATGTCTGCACAAATATCAGCCATCCTCTTCAACGCAACCAGGAGATCATAAAAGCATACACTTCCACCCGTCAGTGTAAAGCATCTTGAACCAGCCCTTAAAACCATCTATCGGCATAGCGTAAGAAAACGCCCCACTTCCAAAGGGTGAAGCATACATTGGTAGATTGTGTAGGGTGTATACACTACGAAAATGGAGAAGTAGCTGAACAATAATCTGTCAGGAGGGCACGTGAGAGAAAAAAAAAAAGGGCTGGGTACAGGAAGAAGGTTTGGGTAGTGGGCAACGCCCAGTCCCCGTTCTGGAGTTCCTGCGTCGTGACGTTCGTGCAGGTAATGCACAGCGAGACGACTTGGCCAGCCAGGAGAGAAAGAATGAAGCGCCTCGTCCATAGACTCTGGAAGCGGCGCCATGTGCTGCGGCAGAAGGCATCGAAGGAGGAATAATCGATCGGCGGGCGGACGATCAATTGATCATTAGGAAGCGGGGAACGGACGGCGACTCGATCGAGGACTTTCCGTCCTCGACCTTGTAAGGAGCTTCAGCTTCAATTTGGGCGTTGGACATGATTCACTGGTCGCTATTGGCCAAGAGCGACGGGCACAAACGGAGGGGAAGAACAGGCTGATGATACGCCCGAGGACCGGTTCGGAGGGAGAGAAGCCAGGTCCATTTTTTTGATAGGACCCCCGCAGGTATTAAGAAGGAGCAAAAAAAACCGGGAAAACTGATAAGACTGTGGGAGAATCTGCCAAGTGCCAGTGGTGCCAGAGCAGGGACATGGAAGGACTGGAAGCCTGGTGCCTAGCGCGTTCCGTAATGACTTTATCCCCTCCCGGAAGGAGGACCGACCCTCGTGACCATATAAGCCGTGGCCCTTGCTCGGCACCGGGGCCAGTGCAATATCGAGCAGGCCCAGTTGGGCCCAGTTGAGAACGCAGTTGATTGAAAAGGCCGAATCGGGCAGACCGGGCGGCACCGAGCTCCATTGTCTCCTTCCATTCTCGTCCTTCTCTCATAACGCACATACTGCCCGTTGCCAATACAGTCCCCAGTCCGACCAAACCCAGACCCGCTAGTCGGCTGCCGCCTCGTCTCCGTCCACCTTCAAAGCGACCAATCTACTTTTGGCTATTTTCCCTATATCCTCCAGTGCCCTCCTGACCTCCGCTACCCACTCGTCGCTGCCCAGCAGATGGACTTCCTTGCTGTTGTCCCCTTCCGCATCATCACCCAGTGTCCCAAGCTTCTCCTCCATCTCCACCATGATCATTTTTCTGCTCCGGCCGTTGACAAAGGTGATGTATCGCAGGCCCGGATATCTGCGCTCGTACTCTTCGTTGAGCTCCAAGAGGCGCGCCAGTACCTCGGGAGGTGTCGCGTGCGCTGCCTGCTCGCTGGCGCTCAGAGCAGACAGGCCCTTGATCTCGCCAATTCGTGGATGTCCCCCGAGGAAGTTTGCTTGTCGTCCATGCGGCCAGTCGTCGAGTGCCCTTATTCCGATATCTATGAGGGCATTGAAGGTGCGTTGGGGAATGTGGCTCTTCGGGTCTGTGATAGTGGCAACAACGGGGGGCACGAGGAACTCGAAGAGAGCAGGTGACGGTTCAAAGAGCGTAGCGAGAGCCTGCGCCAAGGGTCCATCCCGAGAGACGTCCCTAGACGCATAGACCTCTGACACGGAAGGGAGAACAGGTGGGCTAGTCATATCTTTCGGAGTATTACGATCTTTCAGAACGAATCGATCCTTGGGTTGGCAAGTTATACTTGGACTACCGCCCGGCCCGTTTTTTTCCGCAGGGATTAGGTTCTGATTGGGCGCATTCGGTTGACCGAAACCGGGATGCTCATTACCAAACGGGGGAGGCTCACTGAACCTAAAGGCCAGTGTCCCGGGACACACATCCCGGCAAACCTAATCTGAAAACGTACGAACACCACGAATCCATGATAGTATTGACGATAGCGTCAATAAGTCCCTATATACCACGTACCAGTACTGTATTTTGTACACTTCATTTCCTTTTCTTTGTTGTGCTGCAAGATAAGATAAGATGAGCGATATCGTTATCATTGTACAGCACGCCATCTAAGTTAATTGCTCCATTACTCACGGTACGTCGGTACCAGCCGGTCAGAACGCCCTAGGCCCATAGGAGTGCAATGAGGCGCCCCCTTTCCCATCCCAGAACAGAAACGCACAACAACGACCACCGAACCTAGGCCGTCTAGGCACGTAGTTCCTGGGCATGTCCAATGACCTAACTCTAACCTAAAGTCGTGACACAACCCAAACGCCCCACTTGAGAGCCTCACACGAGTATGGCGCCGAAAGCACGTCAGACTCGGACCCGCAGGTTGTAGCAAGGATCAAATATGTAAGAGTTTGAAGCATTTTCAAAGTCTCTCCGTCACTTCAAAGAGTCCAACATGGTCCATATCCTCGACAACTACTGTACAAAACCTCAAGAAAGATATAATACTACAACAAGCATCCGCTACAAGAAACACGACCCAGCGCGCAAACCCTACGCGTCTTCCCTTCTAGCACAGTACGCCCCGCAAGCGACTAAGACACCTCACGATCAGACAAAGTACATGCTTTGAGGGCCGGCGCGTTGAAGCCCTTCCTCCAGACGTTGAGGTCAAAGCCACTCCCGCCGCTGCCAAAGTCGGAGTATCCCAGGTTCTCGTCGAGGTAGAAACCGGCACGAGAGCAGACGATCTAGGTATTCGTAATTAGCAACGAGATATTAGGTGGAGGCATACGTGACTCACATCTGCGTCTAAGAAAGTGGATGAATCGAGGCTCAGTATTATCTTTCATTTACGGGAACTTACAATAGACCGGCGCAGGAATGGATACGGATCTCGTGCACCTTGCGTACGCGTAGCACAGTAAATAGCTGATTTGTTGCACTCTTGATAGTATGTGAGGAACGAATGAAAAAGTCAACACGACGAATGACCCACATGTCTATGCTAAATCCGAGTTTATTATACAGCACGATGTAGTGGCTAGGCCGGCTTGCTGTTGGGCGACAAAATCAGCAGGCGATCATGTCAAATGACTTCAGATACTCACTTCCTTTGAGACCTGGGTGACTTTGGAGATAGAAATCTGACTTGCTGGGGCTTGTTACGTCCTTGTCTACTACTAGGCCACCAAAAACGTTTCCTGTTTTGTCTTTGATGCTAAGAGTAGAGTAAGACAAGAAAGTATTACATCGAACTAGATAGAGCTTACTTTGGACCGGGTCCTTGGAAGAACCGTAGGTGATGTCTGGTTGCGTCGTGAGCAATATTAGATGCCAGTGAGTGCAATAAACCTCACCTTTTCCCCACAACGATGAAAATTAGAGGTATAGGAACGCCTTTGGGAATACCAGATTCCGGGAGTTCTGCAAATCTGTTCCACGCGTCTTGAGAACATAATACATGAGTCTCTTATCCTAAATATTAAAGCCGTCAATCCTTACCCGAAAGAGCCCTGATCTCAACCTCCTCAATAGTTTGGTATTCTCCTTCAGATACCCCATCGCGATAGAAGATGATCCTCCTGGGGGTGACGTGATTTACATGATGAAAATAGCGTAGCGCAGTCTAGACAAGTGTAAGTGTCAACTCAACCCTCGAGAAGGTCAAGTC